>OY986061.1:4351376-4917200 GCA_963920205.1 Stenodema calcarata
CCCGTGAAAAGTGGAACCTCAGCAAACCATACACTACAACACTTAGTATTAGAGAGAGCAGTAGAAGTGGTTTCATGGTTGTTTGTTCATCTCCATTACACCTATTTTGAGCTGCAACTGTTGTACGGTAGGCAGGATAGACTTTAGTGACAATAGAGCTTATAATTTTTCTCGTGTCTGTTTCAACATAAATTTACCGTTTCAGAAATATATCTCTCCACTCCAGAGTGTTCATGTGGGAAATCATCCTAATTGGAATCTTTGGAGGCGTCGCCGCCACATATTCTGCCTTCCACGCCATATTCAGCTCGCATCTGAGCAAACCGTGCTACGTTTGGTAGTGGTAGTTTTATGTTGTATGTCACATCGCATCTGCGATTTGTAAGTTAACAAAAAGAACTTCCAATTCAGTGCTAGAGCACTAATCCGAAGTCACACAAATTCGATCCAGTGTAGTGCTCATATTTTGTGATATTATTGACAAAACCGTTTTGAACATAAACGAATTCTACTGACAACTCCTTCCAAACTGCTAGGGTAATTTTGTTAAATTAACAAAATGAAAAAATTGTGATATCTCTTGTTTATTATGGTAATTGTAATAGATAACGTGTGTTCAAAGTTTTAAACATGGGAACGTTTCAATATTTTCAAATGATGATCGCATTGCATGCATTTTAATCGAGTTTCTCTATTCGAACACATTTCTATCCTTCGGAGACATCCGCTATACATACAGGATATATCTCGGACATATGACTTGGTAACCGTATCATTGTAAATATCATTTTTCATGTATGGCTGAATTGCATATTCAGGAGGGTTAACAAGTACCGATATTAAGAGGAACAGTCATTTTGTATCATTTAAAAGCGTATTTTTGCGGTGTATTTATTGTGCCTCTTTCCATACTTCATGATACATTATGAAGTATAAACCGCTTACACCTGTATTTAAAATTGAAATGTGTAAAAATCAATTTTAGTTTAATGTGCAATATCCAACAAATTAATTGTCGCAATAAAATTGATAGTTAACATTACTGTTGAGTACTAGTATTTAGATCCATACAGGTATTAGGTCAAACACTACTCGTACAACGACAAAACACGTGTAATTTGTCTTCTTATCAGAATGTTTATAGCAAAATAGAGGTTTTTTTTTTTCATTTTCAATGTTCACTGCCCTTCTAGACATATTCGAATGCGAATTACAAAATAGGTAGTTAAATCGGGGTTGAAATTTTCAGATTGTTCTGCAGTGTTTTGAAACGTCGTGTTGCTAGTTAGGCGGTGTTTCTCCGAAAATGTGTATTTTTCAAGGAACAATATCTCTGTATTTGAAATGATAAAACTCACCTTTTTCTTTCAAATTTATGCTCTCGTAGAGTTCCTTAGTCAACACTGTTAGCAGCAGCACAGGATAGGAAGATCAACTACCATAATCAATTTAAGGAATATTTTGACCCGCCAGATGAATGAATAACTGTTGATAATCTTTCATTTTAGCGAGGAAAAATTATAATATAACGCAAATATGTAAGAAACATTTTATTATAGCACTTTCGTAACATAAGAAAGGCTTAAAGAATACATAAAGGCATACAACATGAAGTTGTTTTTTGAGTTTCTCCGCTCTCGACATGACCTGTTTTAGTGGAGCCATTTTTAGACGTTGTTAGTCCGCTTCAATTTACAAAATAACAGTCACATTCAAGAAAAATTAACTAATAAGTTTAACCTATAAATAACAACTCAACAACATAATAAACTAACATTTATAAAAATTGTTCAACTGTGAATTGTCTCAAAAGTCACTGACAGCCAGACGAATGAAAATTTTCAACAAATCATCAAAATTTGATGATTTGTTATATATTTGATATATTTAATATAGGACACAGGTAGATGCAATAATTAGGCATTTTCAACTCAATGGAGAGTAGTTCTGTGATGCATACAGAAAACACTAGAGGTTTGTTTGAAAACTACAACAAGCAAACAATGGAAGTGACCAGAAGAATGAAAGACAATAAAAATACTCGAATGATTTTAGAGGTACCCGCACCCATGGACTTCGTTGTCAACTGATGATGCAAAGAGCAGAGATGTTCCAATGTTATCGATATCAATACTTCCGATATTATATCGATATCGGAAATGCGATATTATGGTGAATATCGGCTTTTGGTAACTTGTTAATATCGGCTTTCGATAACTTATAAAACTACAATTTTTTCACAAAAATACGGTTTTTGATCCCGATAATATCTTATTATGTTTACCTATGATATTCTTATAATCTCTTATCTTATTAGGTCATAATAAGCTGTCCACATTCATATCTTATTAGGCCATAAATTATATAGGTACAAAATTGAACATTCCTGTCTGGTAACATTCAACATCTGCTGTAATCTGACAACAGAATGAGATATCGCCATTCTGACTTCACAATAGTTTTCAGCTGTTGAAAAATCTATAAACTGAGGTATTAGTCGGCAAAAAAGAAAATGGGGACATCTTAGAAAAACTTTTTGTAATAAGTAGGTAAACATAATGACTGAAAGGAACGAGCCAAAATGGCGGACAGCCGTGTTATCTCCGTATCCTGTTATCGATATTCCCTCAAATAATCGATTTTTATGTTGCGAGCTTTCAGTCACCTTGTATCATAATATTATGATTATCTACATCATAATATCATATTATGATCATCTACATCACAATATCATATTATGATAGTCTACATCATAATATCATATTATGATTATCTACATCATAACATTCTATTATGATTATCTACATCGTTGTATCGTTCATTAAAAGTCGTTCTGTAATACGTGAAGTTTTTGGTGCTCATTTTATATCTTTCCTTTAAATCTTATGTTACACATAGTCCAGGATATTGAAAACTCTCTGACCTTTTGTAAAACAGGAACACTTCATCCTAGCATTATATCTACTATGCAGTTGTATAACGAAGTAAAGAAAGTCGAGAAAAACTATTTAGGGAAATTACAGTGGAAAGCAAAATACGAAAATATCTTAGAATTTGAATCCATTATAAGAGTAAATTGTAAAGTGTCCCCTGGCGAGGTCATCTATTTCTTAACCTTGCCTTGCACGGATCCCAAAGAAGTTTACATTTACTATATGGGACCTATTCCTACTCAAATTGAAAAAGACTGTTTCGGTTTTACTTGAAACCTGCTGAAAGCAAAAGAAAATTCGACAGTAAAAACCTTCAAAGGAATGTGAGTTATATGAAACACTTATTTATGACGACTAATAGGCCGACCTTAGGTCGATATTTAATATTCTCGTTAATACTCGTTATAGTACTTGTGAAAGGAGAATTCTCCAGGGGGATACTCCAAAGGAATGCAATTATGTATAATTAATAATAAACGATCACGAAATTTAATACATCTCAGAAATTAATCTGTACATATGAATTTTCACAGCTGAAGAAAACATAGATTTTAAGAAATTGCAAGAAAAGAAACCCGAATTCTAATTTTTAAACGGAACGTGTATCATGAATTGATGTCAGCAAGTAGGGCTGCAGCGGCCTTGAAAGCCTCAGCCACCAGCTGCGGGTGTTTCATCAGATTGTTCCATCCTTCAGTTCGAGTGACTTCCAAGGCGTGGAACTTGATGAAGTCGAGAGCACGGAGTTTCAGCCATTCCGCTCTGTACAGGTCGGCAGTCAGCAAAACATCAGCAGCGTTCTCAACTGACAAATTCTCGCAGATGGACTTTTCGCACATCACCTTCAACCGCTCTAACTCGTACTTCTCTGAACAGGCCAGAAGTCCACAGGCGACCTCTTTAAAATTCTCGGCTTTGTCCGAGTAGATGAATCTCATCAATTCGTGAAACACTTTTGGCTGTATATCGGTGATGATGACCCTGTTGGTGTTCGATTCCACCATATTCGTGTCAAACATGGCCGCAAACACGGGACTTCGAGCTGTCAGAACAGCTTTATGGGCCATGAAATCCTTCCCGCTGACTTCAAACGTCACATCAACATGCTTCTGGTCAAGGTATATCTGCAAGAAATCCTCAGGAAGGCTGCTTTCAGGCAAGACAACATTTTGTGGCAGACTGTTGTGCTTCAAGATCCCACCAATATATATATTGCAGTGTATTATTAATTTATCATCAACGAGCAATCCTTTGGTGTTGTCCATCAGTTGCACTCTACTGATAAAAGGTACACCCTTACTATCCCCAACCTCGAAGGAATGTATGCCGTGTCTGGTGTTACACTTCTCATTAAACCGATTGACGATGGATAATTTGTAATTGACATCGAGCTTATTCTTGCTGCAGTTCGACATGCGTAGAAACAACCGGATATGCCTGAAAATTAATTAAGGTATTAGCGGTACTATTTTGAGATATGGAGCAGATTACACGAATTACTTGAAAAATTTATCAAATTAGGTTGGATTTCATGTAGGCTAGACAGGTACACACATCTAATGTACTCTGTCTTTATGGTCGGAGGAAGCACTTGGCATTAGCAGCACATTAACACTTTGCATTTTATATCCTACAGAATTGAAAAAAAAAAAAAAAAAAAAAAAAATTATTTACTATTTCTTACATTTCTATTTTCTATCGTGAATTGAGCATTTTTGCCATACAAATTTCATGTGAAAAACACCAGTGTCTAATTAGCCCCCAGATCCCCTAGTTGTAACGCAACGATGTTATTGTAACTAATCGTAATAATATTATTGTGACGTGATGAATTGTCCACGTCACCCCTTTTTTCCATAATTTTAATTAATATCCTGTAGTTCCCAAATTAACTCCTTTTTCCCGTCTTATAAATTTTAATCCCTCGGGCCTGCTCCTACCACGATATCCTGGGAGTGGGAGTATTCTGGAGGGTTAAACGAGGTGTTAAAAGGGGGAAAAAAGGATCGTGGGGGGGGGGGGGGGGGGTGTTGGCGGATATTCTGTTCGCGAGGACTCTGGCTTTCTGGTGGCGACTCTCTGAATCCCTAAGGCAATCTCTCTTTCCCAGTCTAATATTATAAATCTTGAAGGTGTCGTGGATAGTCAAGAATCTAAGATCGAGTTTGTCAAAGGAAAAGTGCAGGGTTGGGTAGAGAGTACCGGAAAGATGGCAGAGGCAGCAACGAAAAGCCCTCAGGCAGGATATGCAGCATTTATTGAATCTCTGTCCAGGGAGTGGGACTTCACACAGAGGGTAGTTGGAGGATGCGAACAAGAATATACACCCTTACGTGACTGCATACAAAACACCTTCATCCCGGCAATCATAGGAGGGTCCTTCAGTGATGTTGAACGCGAGGACTATGAGTTACCTGTGAAATTTGGCGGACTGGCGCTTCAGGACCCTGTCAAAACAGCCAATCTCAAGTTTGTGGGTTGTGAAAGGGCTACTCGCTTCTTGGCAGAATCAATCAGAGCAGGAGGAGAATGCAACATGGAGCAGCATGAACAGGAAATATGTGCAGTCCAAGGTGAGGAGAGAACGCTCAATGCAGCTGCAGCCACAGCAAAACAGGAGAGACTATTTCGTGCTCTCCCAGGAAAACAAAGAAGGACCCTTATATCTATAAGGGATATCTATGTATGTGTATATGACCAGGAGAGCGAACAATAATATGTCAAGCAATAATATTATGTCATATGTATAGTAATATGTCAAGTGCATAATATTAACTGTTTGACAACAACTCTTGTCTCGTCGCTACGGGCCACTGGCCTTCAGACGAGCAATATATTGATTTCATCGTATCCAATTTAATTATGAACCTGTTATTATTTTTCAATAAATGTCTCTCTCTCTCTCTCTCCAACGACTAGTACAGGCTAATGCCTTGCAATGGCTGACAGTAATAACACTGCAGCGGGATGAACTGGACCTTTCACCCATGTAGTTCTCAGATGCCTTGGCAAAATGAAGAGTGACATCCAAAGTTATGTTAAAAGCTGTCACATCTGTTAAACCACAAAATTCAAGTATCGAGCTAAGCCTGATTCAATGATTATCCCCATGAAAGCTCAGGCACCGTTTGAATGCTTACATCTCGACTTTGGATACAACTTCATGCACTATTTCGTTCCTGGCCGTAGTGGACGAGTATACTCGACTTACCTACGCAACGGTCATGAAAGAGAGTAGTGAAGCTGTATTAAGGTATTTAAAAGAGTTTGTCCACATCAATAAAGTGAAAAGAATCGTCACAGACAATGGGTTGCAGTTTGTGTCCAATGCTGTTGCAAAGTTTGCACGTGAAAACGGAATTTCGTGGGTCACATCAGCTCCCTACCATCCCGAGGGAAACGGACTGGCTGAACGTAAGGTACGTGATCTACAGTACCTGGCTGAACGTAAGGTACGTGATCTACAGTACCTGGCCTTATACCCATCATTCAGTGGTGGTTGGAAAAAATGTCTCGACGCAGGCGTTAAACATCTCAACCGTTCCCACACTTCAGCACTAGGTTGCTCCCCACAATTCAAGGCTTTCAGCAAAGTTCCTTTATTTCCAGCCGACTCCAAATTTGGCATAACTGATAATGATTTAGGCCAAGAAACCCCCTTATCACCAGAAGAACAAGAAACCTACAACGAACGTACGAAGGAACATTTTGATCGAAGACACGCCAAGCATACACCAAAATTCGTAGAAGGAGGATTAATCCTGGTTCAAGCTGGATTTAAGGGCAAGGAACCGATTGTTAGAGGTTCGTTCACTTTGAAGTAAATAATATGGATGGATAACTACCCAAAGACGTTGTTGTACCAAGACGAAAAAGGACATAATATGTATATTATATATAGTGTTGATGGGGTTGACTAGTGTGAAGAAGCAGGTTGTATTCAAATGACCAAGCTAGTCTTTTTTCCGTGTTTATTTTTTCACGACGTTTCGGCAATGGAACAAAGCCCTATTCATGTGAGATTACATGTAGAAGTGAAAATGTCTTACATCAAACTGATTAAAATGAACTAAAATGAACTAAAATGAACTAAATCTTCAGTTTGATGTAAGACATTTTCACTTCTACATGTAATCTCACATGAATAGGGCTTTGTTCCATTGTCGAAACGTCGTATATTATATATATATATATTTTAAAAAAACTCGGCGCTTCGCGCCCCCTGGACCCCCTGGATGCTTACCGTTTGGAGCCTGCGGCTAAAAATCGAGGAACATGGAACATGCTTTAGCTATGTCTTCTTTCTCTGTTTGTTTCCCTGGTAATGAAGCTTTGACCCTCGCACATAAGATTGTTTACTAACCATTTATAACATCGCATTGTTGGATTAATATCTCGTAGATAAATATAAAACTGCGACATAAATGCGTGATAAATCGAGAGCTTTCCAACGAATGGAGAACGATTTTTGTCCGATGAAAACTAAAGAAGTTTCATTTCCCTAGAAACGACTCGGTTGTACGTGAAAATCATTAAAACTCGGCGCTTCGCGCCTCGCCAGGGGGGCAAGCCCCCCTGGACCCCCCGGATCTTTTCTCTTCTATACTTTGTATAGAACGAGGTATTTGCTATGCAAAACATGAATAATGTTTTTGCGTCCCGTTTCCCCTTTTCCTTATCCCTTTTCTTTGTCTGTATGGAAAATATTAAGAAATGTGCGGAAAATTTATTAGTTTTTTTATTTACTCAGGGCTGTATCTCAGCTTCTTCGATATTTACAGCGGTTTTGGCAGTATATAATTTATGCATAAATTAAAGGCTTTCCAACGAATGGAGAACGATTTTTGTCCGTTGAAAACTAAAGAAGTTTCATTTCCCTAGAAACGGCTCGGTTGTACGTGAAAATCATTAAAAATCTTCGTGACATAATTTCGTGACTTAAACTTCGTTACGCTTTTCAACTCTGGTAGGCCACCGCAAAAACATTATTCATGTTAAAATTTCGTCACCCATTTTTTGTGACCAATTTTTCGTGACACATTCCGCGTGACATTTTTCGGCTAGTTAGTCCAAGGCTAAAGCATGTTCCATGCTAAAAAAAAAAAAAATGCTTGCATACGAGTCTGCAACACATTGGGACATTTTCATGTGTGTTTTCTTGGTTGAAATTAATAAACCAAAACAAAATGTCAAGCACTACACAACAAGGTAGTGAAGTACCTATTGGTATCGCGTGAGCAAGTTTTCGTGACGATTTTAGCATGAATAATATTATGCTTTAGCCGTGACCTAAGTAGCCAAAATGCTAACGAAATTTTTTCATAACGAAATGTGGGACGACAACATGGATACCGATGATACGGAACTATGTAACTGTTGCGATAATTTGTTTTGTGACGCGGTGATTATATAACATTCAGATTCAGATTACTCGAAACATAATTATTATTACATATTATGTAATAATAATATGTAATATTATTAAGATTGGCGACAATTCCTCGTTTCCAAGATTCAATTTGTTGAATAATAATTGTTATTGTTGTTGAATAGTAATTACTACTGGATGAAGTATTGAAAACAAATGTGCAAATTACATTTTGGGTCAGAGAAACAGCGAGGCTGTTTCTCTGACCCAAAATGTAACTTGCATATTATGCTTTATATGCATAATATTATTCATGTTTTGTAATTTAAGCCAAGGGCTCTAAGTAGTACTCAGGCGAGGCGCGCAGCGCCGAGTTTCAGTTTATTGGTATTACTATTTAAAGGACTGTAGTTACCAACTTTTGTTTATTGGTATCGCGTGAGCAAGTTTTCGTGACGATTTTTCAGTTTATGTGTCAAAGCAAAGGTATGAAAATGTCAAAAAGCAGCCGTCCGCAACACGTTCCCGTACCATTGCAGGAGCAATGATTCATCTAAGACGGGGGAAGTAACTACTTAACTTCAGTCTATTCGACCATAATATGTTATTATGCTATTATTGCCCTTGTTGTTGTTACGGGGAATGAAAATTGGGATAGAAAAACATTTAATAAATCAGTTTGATTCTAATTTATGCTTATATGCTTATAAGCAAGTATAGGGTTGCTTGCATTTCTTTCTGCCTGGATTTCATTTGATGGATGTTTCCAAGTTCCCCGATTTTATGAAATGGCTCTACTTTCTAATCAATGAGTGTTTTAATATTTTTCGTTGTGGTTAGTTTCATCAGTTCAAAGAGGGTTGTGCCTGATCAGTCAATCTTCTTTGGTACAAGTTGTTCTCAGGGTTTGAAACAGAGTACTCAGATTTACTAGATGAAACTAGATGTAGAGAACAAGTGGCATAGATCGGATAATTTGGAGGTTGAAATTAATTGAATTCTAGAGCAAGTGCTGGGACAGGTCAAGCCATTGAGTTAACAACTAAGCTCTTGGGTTGGTATAAGCAATGCTCTACCGAATCTGAGTTGTGGTGGATAGTTTCTCGTCTGTATCGTTACGTTAAGGATGAAGGACGAGTGGTGGATACGCCCCCCTAGGTTAAATTAAAATTATTTACATTACCATTCTTTAAATGAATAGCGTCTTAAAGTCATCAAGCCAGGTAAACGGGTTTCCTGAGGGAAGTATTCCCTGTCAGAAAAATTTCTCATAAAAAGACTATCTTTAGGGAATCGTCTTGTTTTGAACCAATACTAATATTCTCACCTTTTTTAAAATAACGCTAAGATCACTCTTGTAGATTAGGATTTCTTACATCACCATATAGAATACATATAAAGAGTTTTATTTACGTCCCTGCAAATTCACTTCCCATAAAGGTTCCTAATATTTTTGAACATTTAACATAAGGCGAAAGCCTATTCTTTCCATAACGTAACAATTATGATCATTTAAGTACATTAATCAGTTGTTTATATAATCGTTAGTGACTTACCCTCCGTTCTTCATAGTATAAACTCCATAAGGGTAGAGCACAATAATCCAGTCGACCTTCAAACCATCTGTACTTCCGGAGAAAATCGGAGAACAGGTCCCGCCGCTGCTGAGCTTAGAGAAATTCTCTATCGTCCACCGGTAACCACATTCAATGATTGGATCTTGGCGGTCTCCCTATTAGACAAAATTGTATGTCAGGTTCACCAATTTAGGTAATTAGAGAATAGATTTCAACAATTACACAGGACTACAAAAAAGAAAAAGTCTGTTCTTTTGACATACTCTAAATAATATTTATTATCATATAATATTATATTATTATTACATAATATGTAATATAATATTACATATTATGTGGTCCCAGTCGATTTTGACGAGATAATCCTGAATTGACGAAAAATGGGATATTTTGGTGTTTTCCGGGATTATCTCGTCAAACTCGACTGGGACCACATATTTTGAGTACAGATTCGGATTCAGCGTCGAAAAATACATAAGAATAGGTGGGTCTCGTCAAAAGAACAAACCACTTTTTTTTGTGGGCCTATGTTATTACAGGTGTCCACTGAAGGTAACAAATGAATCAGTCGTTTCAGAAATGTAAATGGTGGTATAAAGGGCTGAAAATGGCCCTTGATGGTGAAAATCCAGTTGGAAAGGAAGACGCAACACAACTTACTAATTAGCATTGATGAACAGCACCACTTGCCTACCGTCGTCATTATCCTTTGTTTTGGCCTCAAACTTGTTTCATTCGATAAAAACGCTAGTAGGAACATAGAATCTATGTTCATAATATCAGATATTATCAGATATTCCACTCTTTTGGCCGTCCTGAAAAGTTGGCGAACTGATGGTCCGTGGTGTTGCTCTGAGACCCTTGAAATGTACTTTTTTCGTATGCGCATTACTACTTAACAACAATACTTAATATTACTTACTACTCAATATTGTTTCTAATAGTCCGCTTGGATTCTTTCGACAATATGAGAAGAGCAACTTTTAGTTTTCTACAAAAAATCTTTCACTTGTTGCTCCAAATTTGAGAAGTCAACTTTTGTTGTAAACGCCGACTTCTGATAAGTTTGTTGTTGCTATAACAAGAAATGTTTCTGATAAATGTACTTACCATGCTTTGTCGTGTTTAGGAGTCACTGGTGAGCAACTGATTCTAGAACATTCTGGAACTTCAAGACTGGAACCAACGGAAGAAGGAAAGCATGAGACTGGAAGCACAGAAAACCCTACTATACTACGCATGGAAGCATGAAAGAAGGACTGGAGGATAACCTCGTATGATTCATGTGTTATCAGTCACAGAAAACCCTAGTAGTGAGCTTCTTCTTCTTCCGTTTTCAAGTCTAGCCAACATAAGCCTCCCTCGTCACACTCGAAAGCTCACTACTTTCCACAAACAGGGTCAGAGATGGGAACAATAGTAAAGTATTCATCAATCATGCAAGGAACGACACAGATGAGTGTTTCATAATATGATATATCCTCAACAGTTTACATGAAAATTACTAGTGACTCCCGAGTTGTATATCTTCTGGCTGTAAGCCGGACAACGCCGCAGATAAGAAAGATAAGAAACGTCAGTATCCGGGGAAAACATGGCGGGATGTCTCGTGTGTGTTATTTTATTAGTTCTGATTACTTTAGGAATAGTTTTTTCCACCGATTCACCGGTAGATGAAACCACCATCAATGATACAAAAATGGAAACAGTTTTAATTGCAATTCTAGTCCGGAACAAAGGCCATACCTTACCGTATTTCTTGACTTATCTCCTCAAGTTGGATTACCCTAAAGACCGCATATCTTTATGGTGAGAATTATTTCGCTTGAATGTTATAATATATCCCTCTCACCACCCTTATTTTATTTTCAAGGTTTGTTTTATGTTTATTTTTCCCAGTGCAATCAACACTTTGCACGATTAATTTGGATGGTCACCAGGTTCACGAACTTATCACAACAAATCGTTTGGCTGACGATATTAGCATGCGTCAAAATTTGATCCTATTTAATAGTACCATAACTGAATATCAGTCCTTAACGGGAAGCGAATTGTCGAACTCTACCTTTGTATACACCTACCTTATAAATGGTCTGAATCTGCTCAGATGTTGGGATTGTGATGTTGAAGATTGAAGGGGTCCTTTCAATGTTTGATTGCAATCTGGGTCTGCTAACGAAACAGGGGTTTGTGTGAACGACAAGTTGTAATCTTTGAGACCTCGTATCATATTTTCCAGTAGCCAAGTGTTTTATTTTCAATAATTATTTTTGCTGTAAATAGGATACGAAGTGACCACAATATTGATGACAGCATAGAGGTACTTGAAACGTGGTTGAACTCCTACAAACACCTCTACCATTCGGTCCACCCTGTGCTGGAGAGGCAGGGCTCAAGTTTACGAGGAGAAGAAGGCATTGCTCATTGGCCTCTGTCGAGGTACCGTCATGTCATACCACTACGGGAAAGCGCTCTTCACACCGCCCGTTATATGTGGGCTGATTATCTGTGGGTAAGCTTAATTTCTTCAAAATGTTCAGCGAGGAAACTATCCAACTATCCAACTTCAATATTACTGTGACTCAGAGCCTGGTATTGAGTTTAGCCATTGCAAAAATTAGATTAACCGAATGGTCGTACTTCTCTACAGATGCTGGACTGCGACGTTTTCATTACAAATCCCAGAACGCTGAAAGATCTCGTTGGCAAGAAATTTCCTATTGTGGCTCCTGCTCTTCGCTCAGACGGTCTGTACTCCAATTTCTGGTGCGGCATGTCCAATGAGTTCTATTACATGAGAACTGAAGACTATGGGCCTATTCTAAATAGGAAGAAACGGGGTTAGTACTTAGATTGTATGCAATAAAATAATTTGATTTTATGCATCTGTCCGTGGAAGGCAGGGTGGGAGGTATTGTAGCCATCGTGGGGGAAGTTGAAGATACAGGTACGCTTCTTGACAACAATTGGTTGGGATGCTGATGTAGGTAGTTGGCGGTCAGGATAGGACCTGATATAGGTTGCACATGCTCGGAAAGGCAGCAAAAAGAGGGCTTCGATTCCTTAAAGAGAGCAATGGATGTCTGGAATTCCAAAATTTTCAATAATGGACCAGTGGATTCAACCAAGAAAAAATCCACAGTCATGGAGCATGGATATAAGAGCGAATTTTCGAAGAAATAATTGGTTTTATGTAAAATGTCTCCATTAAAGAACATCTCAAGAATCAACCACGTTTCTTCACCTTCAAAGTACTCAAGTTTGAGAATGAAATAAGGTATCGCAATTCTGACTTCACCGTCTTATTCAGAGTGTAAAAGCCTTTAAAATGAGGTTTCACTTGACAGACCGTTTCATTTTTGGAATTTATGGGTGAACCCCCCTCCTTCACACCACAACCACTAAAACCCCACTCAGTTGTTGGACATTTCAACTCTAAACACGACGGTGAAGTCAGAATTGCGATATCTCCTTCCGTTACCCATCAGATTTGAGCGGACTAACCATGAAGATCAAGTATCGCCATTCTGATTTCACCATCATGTTCAGCATAAACGAACCTTCAAAATGAGGGGTCACTTGACAGAATGTTTCATTTTGGGAATTTATGAGGAATTTCCTCCCCCCCCAAAACTCCCCCCCCCCCCTTAGAGTGGCCCAATTCTGCCCAAGACAGATTTTTGTGCAAATTTGAACTTTTTATCTCAATGCTATCGAGAGATGTCGTCTGGAATGACATATAATATATATTATATACATATAATGACATGTATTTGGTGTATTATATGTATATAATATATACATATAATGATATAATATGTGTATGCATATAATTTTTGGTGTCATTTGGCAGTGGATTCAGGATGGTCTGAAACGGATTTTGGCATGCAAATTTTTCAAAAATTAGAGTTTTAAAAATTCTGGACCGAGAACGGTAGCTACATTTTCTTCGAAAGTTCGCTAAAACATTGGGGAATTTGCGTCAATATATTATTTTTATTTATTTTTTTCATAAGTACAAGCTAAGAGAATAACGAAAATGATGGCCCGTAATGTGTTCCCAAAAATTTAGGGAATTTAGAGAAGCTTGCCGCGCTTGAAAAAGACCGCCGGAGCAACTAACTCCGCCAGACCAAGGAAGGTGCACTTGTTCAAACATGACTCGACCTCGATTGTATCAGGGATCTGTGAAGATCACTACCATCTCCGCCAATGCCAGTTCAGTTCGTCTGTCGGCCATGGATCGTCATTTTGAAACAACATCTCAACGCTGTCAACCCCCAATCGACTGATTAGTTCGACATATAGATCAAGTCTTGTTTTATAGGTGATCCAGTTGATGTGAAATGTCCCATAAATAAGTTACAGACCATCACTGAGCTAGTTACCCCCTCCCGCCTTCATACGAAGATAACTTGTTTTTCCTATTCAAACAATATCTTAGCCCACTCCTCCAGTTGTTTTGGACAGTTTTGAGACTCACGTGGATATAGTATACAGAACTGTGAGTCGTACCTACCAACAGGAGGTAATTACCTCCTGTTGGTAGGTACGACTCACAGTTCTGTATACTATATCCACGTGAGTCTCAAAACTGTCCAAAACAACTGGAGGAGTGGGCTAAGATATTGTTTGAATAGGAAAAACAAGTTATCTTCGTATGAAAACGCTGCAAATTCTTGGACAATAGTGTACTAGTACACTATTGTCCAAGAATTTGCAGCGTTTTCACTACTTCTGGCCTTACAAATGGGGGGACGTCCCCTGTCGTGCATACTTTCCTTGAAAACATGTGTAAGGGTCATTACGCGAAAAAGGTAAATTTGGTGTTCCGGGCTGATTCCACGGAATCTGCGCGATGCATGCCGGCAAAAAAATATTGTAGTGTAGCTTCCGCCTATTTTTAACGTCTACCTAAGTTTCAAGAGCTAAAAGTGAATATTATGCTCTTGAAAAATTGAAAAACTAGTTCAAAGAGGCCATTTTTAAGGTTTCCGCAACTGACCTCGTCAACTTTGACATCATACTGCTCAATGACCACCCCTGATATTTTTTCCCCCAAGTGCACGTATTTGTCAGATTTTGTTAAATCTTTGTTAAATTTTTTTTAAATTTGTTAGATTTTGTTAAATTTTGAAAATGTTAAACTCTGTTTTCTGAATGTTAAGATTCAGAAAACAGAGTTTAACATTTTTTGACCAATTTTAAATTGGTATAACATCATTCAGAAGTTGTTTCCAGATGATTCGTGTCATCCCTTCACCTCAATAGTTATTTTAGCTCCTGAAGCTCCCATTAGAATGTGTTGGGCTGGGAAGGAATGAATCCTCTAGGTAAAAGACACACATGGCTGCCCGAGGGAGTTAGAGAGAAGAGCGTCAGTCGGTCTTGTGGTTCTGTGGAGTAACTTACAGTGTGGAGGGCGTGAACGTATTTTTATAGGAGTCATTCCTCCACCAACCTTTCCCAAGAAAGTGGCTTCATGTTAATTTTTTAAAATACTTTCAATAAATACATAACAACTTATTCGTAATGTTATGGTTGTTGAAAATTTTGTCTTACCTATTTGTTTTCACAAAAGTAAAACTCCACTAACAAGTAAAACCCCAAAAATATGATTTGATCATTACTTCACCCTCCAAAATGCCAACCCTTTTTACTTCCTACCCTGTATCTTAACTACATTAAGAAAAAAGAAAAAGGCCAATTCAAGTTGATATTGGAGTTAACAAGGCGTGAACAGAAAGAAAAACGTGAAAAATGGGAAATCGATGACCGGGCTTTCTATAAACTTTGAAAACACTTCTGAATTAGGTGATGACACATTAGCATCAACTTCTCTATCATCGCAGGACATGACTCCCCATCAGAAGAGATCACGAAGAAAAAAGGTTCGAAAGCACTGTCTTTATTAGTGCTTTTCCAGTGCCGCGTCATCACTTCACCTTACCAAATTGTATTATAGTTAATATAATTGACTAGATTTAAAATCAAGCGCTGCTGACTATCCAGTTACACAAGGGATGCAGAGTAGAATATCTAAAAAAAATTTCATCATTTTCCAAGCACATTGCAGGAAAAAATAATTTTCCTGCAATTATTGGAGAGTTTGAAAATGACCTTTTTCGCGTAATGACCCGTAAAATCCAATGGCGGGAGCAGTGCAGTAACGTGGATACCATACCCACTTCAAAAAAATAGTCCGTCTGTTGGAAACAAGGTGTTGAATGAATTCAGAAAGCTAAATACGTTGTAGATTGATAATTAATTTAAGAAAAATCTAATCATATGCCCAGTATTCCAAGATGAATCACGATATTATTTAAGTAATTTGTGAATAGCTTGTTATAATTTTGTTCATAGTTGTTTTCATTTCCTATGGTCCAGGCTGTTTCACGGTTCCTATGGTCCATTCTTCAGTTTTGGTTGATTTGAGAGTAGCAGCAACTGATAACTTGACGTATGACCCTCAAATACTCAGAGGTTATTCTGGTCCGATTGATGACATCATAACTTTTGCGCGGTCAGCAAACATGTCAAGTAAGGGAATATTTCTTAATTTCGAATTGGAATTATTGCTATTATTATTATTATATGATACAAATATCTGTCAATGTGATGGGAGAATTTCAACCTCCTATATGCCCTATACCTACACTAACCCCATACCTACCATCCATGCGTAGGGACTCAATGTTAATGATTATAGTTAATGACTCGTTTTACTTCACCATTCTTTTTCTATTTCAGAAATAAATATGACAGTTTGCAATGACATGATATATGGTTACGTTATGGTCCCCTTAGAGAAGGACGATCCTATACATTACGACTTGATTCAACTGAGAAACTTGAAGCTAGAAATCCTAAGTAAGTCATCCCAGTCGATTTACAAGTATTCTGATCTCTAGCGCATAATATATTTTTAATATAGGTTCAATATAAGATGCAGGGTGGTTCTTAATGAACGTCCCACCCTTTTTATTTAGAAATAAAGAGAGATAGCAAAAAACTTATCGAAGTAACGTCCCCTTATTTAAGTATTTATTTATTTATTTATTTATTTTTTACAAAGAATTCAACGATCACATTTTTGTGTGCCGCGCATGCGCACAAATGCTGGCTATGCATGCCAACTTTGTTTTTTCAAATGGAAGCCCACCTTTTTATTGCAAATTCGGATTTTACGTCAAATTTCATGAACTTTTTACTTCGTGCACCTTAGTTTCCTGGGTCGGATAACCCTAATACTGGGAGAATGCCTAGAAATATGCTCCATGACAACCCCTTCAAGCTACTGGGCTTTCTGAGAAGTGTCCTTCGCATAAGGACGTGCGCGTTGAGTGATGGCTCAATGTTTTAGAACTATTGATTAGTGAAAGTGTTCTATTTTCTTGAATGACTTATTATATTTCTTACTATTGTAACCCCTAATCTACCAAGCTACCTAATCTACCCCTAATCTACAATAAAAATCATTCATTCATTCAACACTGTGATTCAAAAATTAATGGAATGCAGAGGACAAATTGAAACCAGTTTTAGGAAAATGACGTTACTGTGTGGGGTGTTTCTTGAGAGAATTCCACTAGATTCGTGTGAACGATGTTTGGTACACTTACCGTCTTTCATGAGTTCCAATCTATGAATTCACTATTGCCCATAACTGCTGCCTCCAACTATCACTAACATTCACTCAAGACTTGCGATTTCTTCAACCGAAAGACTGCATATCTGTTTCCCATTTGCAGTTGACGGTCCCCCTCCCGACGTTGACCCTCTGTTGGAGCATTACGTTCGGGAAGCCCACGAGCCTTCTATTCCTGTCAATAAGACCTTCATGATCAACCTCAAGCGTAGGCCTGACAGACGTACCAGAATGATCAATTCTTTCAAGGAACTTCGACTGGATGTGGAAACTATAGATGCTGTAGATGGCAGGTAAGTTTCTTGCTCACCTCATTATATGGAATGATCCAAATGGTTATTGGTGGAGTCGCTGCGTCTGATTTCTGGGCCAGTAAAACACGGGTAGATAGATGTACATGGATTCTGAGTCTTGATGAGTGTGGATTCGAAATTTACCTGGTATTGTATACGTCCAGCCGTTCGTTCGGTGAGGACTCAAAGGTCGAGTCATTCATAAAGAAAAGGATATGCTTATATTCGCGTAATATGAAGGAAATCCTTCTGCTCGTATTCATAATAATTTGGAGCAAAACCTTATACTTTTCGAGGAGAAGCATAACCTTTTACTTGTATAAAAGTAAATAACCTTTTACTTGTATAACTCAGCGCTTTGCGCCTCGCCAGGGTCTACTTAACGCCTACGGCGTAAATAATTTACTATTATTACAAAAGCATGGAAATTGCTACAAAAGCATGGAAATTGCATTAACCAAATTTAGTGCAGAACATACAATTCAAATATCATCTTTCTAGGTTGACTAGGACCAAAGATAGCCTCTGAGCTCAGTCAGTCGATCAGGTGCACTGTCGTCAGATTTCAGATGCCCCATAGAACTTACCAGTCAAATATCATCTTTCTAGGTTGACTAGGACAAAAGATAGCCTCTGAGCTCAGTCAGTCGATCAGGTGCACTGTCGTCAGATTTCAGATGTCCCATAGAACTTACCAGTCAAATATCAGCTTTCTAGGTTGACTAGGACAAAAAATAGCCTCTGAGCTCAGTCAGCTGATCAGGTGCACTGTCGTCAGATTTCAGACGTCCCATAGAACTTACCATTCAAATATCAGCTTTCTAGGTTAACTAAGACAGAAGATAGCCTCTGAGCTCAGTCAGCTGATCAGGTGCACTGTCGTCAGATTTCAGACGTCCCATAGAACTTACCATTCAAATATCAGCTTTCTAGGTTAACTAAGACAGAAGATAGCCTCTGAGAGGTTCATCAGTAGCACAACTGAGCACAACAATGTGTGTAGATTTGAAGAGAGGAATGTACAGTGGCTCGCGGACATATTTTTTTGGGCAAACTGAGAAACAGGAGGAGGTGCCTTGTCATCAGTCCATAAAATGAAGCTATGCCTCAGTGATTCGGGATGTCGGTGCCAGTCAACCTACAGTATCTCGGACTCTGACTGCAGTAGTTGACAGCATAACTGCGAATTCAAGTGAGTGGATCAAGTTTCCAATTACCAATAATGAAATAACTCGGGCAAAAGAGTTATGGCGAATGAAGTTCAAGTTTCCAACAGCTACAGCTGTTATCGACTGCAACCACTTTGGGATTCTGAAACCAGATGAGTACTTTAATCGAAAAGGGAATCCTACTTTGAATAGGGGTATTCATGGTCCATTTCGACCGTCGAGTCCTGTTAAATCGAAATCATCGCAAAGGAGGGTTATCATGAGGGCATCAAACTTCGCTAATTTCGATAGTATTGGAGTAATGTAGATAGACGCCAAAATAATTTCACCCTTCAACAATGTTTATTCAACAGATACTAGCATGTGATTTTACAATTTAAACAAGAAAGAGGAACATGGACAGGATTTTGAATTAACCTACAAACATTTCCTCATTCGTGTATTTGAGCTTTTTGGATCATGATTTGAGCATGATCGATGATGATTGTGAAGGTGAATGATGATAAGTATACATCGTACTTGAGGGTTCCTTATGAAGTAGTAGAAATCCACAAAAAATCATACAATTCAGGATATGAATAGGTTCCATACTTGATTGATCAACATTAGTTTTGGGTAAAACATTTCTTTGAATATCTTTGTAACAATAATATCGGTGAATACGAGGTACTTAATGATATGAGCTTAACAATTTATTGATCCTTTGTAAAACTATTTGTTATACTATCTAACTTTTCTTGATAATGACAATCTTTTGTTGTGATTAGCCACAATATCACATGATTTATAATGAAATGGGAATAGTGATATAAAAATATTTGTTGGTACATAAGTTCGTGTGAATTTTTTAAATTGTTAACGATCAAAAATCGTTTGACAACATTTTCTTTTATTATACGCTAATCGTATCAACCATCTCACAGGTCCCAATTTTCGACGATTAACCTGATGAGTGTGCTCAGCTGGTCTGATTGACACACTTACTGTAGGGAATTCCGTAATCGGTAGTGGCTGACTGCCATTTTCAGTTCTCGAACTGGAAACGTTTTAGAAGTTTTCTCTTTGCTCTCCATGTGAATGTTGATTTCGTTCGGGTTGATACACGTACTCTTAACCCTCCGCCCACCAGTTGGGGTCCTCACAGACCCCATCATTTTCATGTTGCAGTACTTGCAAGAAATACGGGGAAATGGTTTCACTCATAATGAACTTAGTTGAATAAAACTTTAATATTCAATTTTATAAAACACATAATTAATTTGGCCTTTTTCAGGAAATGAAACGAATATCAAACTTTGAAATCTACAATTTCTGTCCATTACGTGGGGTCTTGATGGACTCCCAACGTGCTTTTCAAAAAACTCGAGAAAAAGGAAGACAGACCTCAAAGACAGACGCGCTCTTGCCAACTGCTGGAGAACAAATGGAAAAGAATATACCCAATATGGCACATGCGCAGAAAGAAAACAGTGGGTATGCGTGGGGTCCGATTGGACACTACATAGTGGACGGAGGGTTAAAGTAATTGAATGCAATTACATCAAGAATATGTATACCAACCCGAACGAAACCCAACTCTCCGAGAAACATTTCTATTACCTCTACATAATTTCTTTGATTACATGATAGTTTTATCGGACTGATAGCTCAAAAGATATTACGAGTACAAATGTCCAACTATCTGCTTCTGACCAGCAATACATCTGTAATAGCTGTATTATCCCTATAACCAGTAGTACGAGTATAATGTGAAAACTTGATTCAAGCTTTGGCGTAAAGCTTAAATATTATCTTGTTTTAAAAATATCGTCAAACCATTTGGAAAATTGCGGTAAGGGAATACTTTACCTTCTTATAAAGAAATATTGTAAATTCCTCAGGGTCTCTCAGTTGCCTCTCAGTACGTCCTTGACCCAACTTCAGCCTGGTTCAGTACTTCGCTCACAATTCGTTGCCACTTCAGAAAACCTAATCATCTCTGACTTTTCTTTTCTTCGTAATAGTTGACGACGTCGATCTTGATATAGTCCAAGCTGCTGGTGGACAGCTGCGTGGAGAAAGTGGCCCGCTCCTAGAGGGGAGTGCTATAATCTCTGTCGCCAGTCCCACCTCGCACGTCATGCCTGTGATTATATGATGCAAACGTCACAATAGTAGAATAGTAGAATAATCAGTTTTCATACAGTCGAAGAGCTTTGAGAAAAATACGTTGAAGTTGACAGAAGACTCCTTACGTTATGGTGATTGTTTAACGCAAAAAATGCTTTGGATTTTGCTGGAATTCAAATTTTTCCATATTTGCACGCAATAATTCTTCTAAATAGGATGCGAAAATCACTCTTCGAGGACGATTTCACTCAAAAGGTCTTGTGAAAGCCTGAACAGTTACCTACATGTTCACAAAGAAATTTGTGGGTTTCACTAACCATGTTTCGTTCGGAAGGGTAGCATAAAGTCACTTAAGATCCCACATGGGCTAACTCACTTTTCCCAACTTTACAGGAGAGACAGAAAAACGTGTGCCCAGACTTTTCTGCAATTTTGTTAAACTATTCTTGGGTCTCCATACGAGTGTGTAATGAGATGAACTGTCGAACAAAATTGCAGAAAAGTCTATAGCAAGACTGGGCTCACGTTTTTTGACTCTCCTGTATAGTTGGGAAAAGTGTGTTAGCCCATGTGGGATCTTAAGTGACGATAAAAAAAACTCTTAACCATGGTTAAAATTAATTCTTGATTTATGAAACCAGAGATTTGAATCGAAGGCGGGGTTTGGTGAAAGTAATAAAGGTGTCAAGAATGAAATAGAATAGAGAAACGGATCACAACAAAACTGGCAAGATGGCAGAGTGGTGAATTGTTGATTTAGGCCTTCATCGTCGGTTAATTTTAATCGTTGATTTATCTCTTTTAATCGTTGATTTATTTGAAACGACGTTGGTGAAACTCGACATCGTTGTTTACCACCGGAGATCTTCGATTCAATTATTAAACGTTGATTAAAAACGTCGGTCAAACCGGCCCTAAGGGGGTAAATGACCTACCATATAATGGATTAAGGGCTGTTTTATCTAAATCTAGAATTAACTAAATCGATAATTAAGGTACCTATTCGACAATTAACCAACTTTCCGTGTTTATCAATTTCCAAATAGCGGTCGATTAGCTAATGAAACTTTAGTAGAGGGGAAACAAAGGTACCACAACAACGATAAATTCTCTCATTCCACCAGTGCAACAGTGCGTGGCTGATACAACAGCTTCGTATTTAACCCTCAGGGAGTTGGCATCCCTGGGATGGGGGGAGGGGGCTCGTACCCGATCCCTGGGCGTTCTACTCTGTTTCAATTTGCTCCCAAGCCTTGTTTTTCGCCGCGGAGCTCAAATCGTCGGTTATTCCATTTTCAATCGTTCCGCTGTGGCGATTTGCTAGGTCCATCAGCAGAACCCTCTCATCGTGAGTGAAATTCGTTCCCCTCGTCTGTTTATCTGGTACGAACCTTAAGGATAATGTTCCTACCCAACAAAAATGTTTTTGCTTACCAACCTAAGAAATCATCAAACGCCTTCTCAGAAATGATCAAAATTTGATCTACAGATAGAAGTAGAGAGCTTACCTACCTACCTATACAGGGTGTTCGCCATTTGGTGCAAAAGAAAAAAATTGGTAAAACTAGACTGAAAATGGAGTAGAACGCCACCAACTGCACCTTTTTATCTCAATCCGTTTTTCCACTTTGAAACAACTTTTTTCTACTTTTGATCACATTTTCGGATTCAGCGTTATTTTCTACATACGTCCAATGCATGTCCGTAATCGACAACGAACTCCTAAGGACGGCAATTGCAGTTCAAACATTGACAAGTTTGAGATAAGACGCCTTATGTATGAGGCCAGATAGGTCGAACTTAACGCAATAAGTTCGAACTCAGCCGACGCGCATGCGCAGTTGAGATAAGTTCGAAACTATTTTTCCCTTAGGAACTCTCTATTACCAAAACCTCTACCTTATGTTTGGTCATCTACAGAGTTCTCTGAATCTCCAATAAATTTGTAGGGTCAATAGAAAAAATACAGCTTTTTACCGAATAAACACGATCCAAAAGGGTGCCATTACCTTCCATCCCTCAATCGAATATGCAAATCTCGATCCACGTCTATTCTCGCCAAGACTAGGAGAACCGGAATAATGAAACGTCAGTATGACAATTGGAGGCTCAAAGAGAAATTCATGTTTGGGACCTTCTCAACTGAAAGTAATGAATATAAATACCAGGTAATTTTGTAGAATTCTGAAATGTTGTGTTTTGATTTGGGTCTCCGCAGTGAGATGAAATTTACTTTTGTATTCCAATGAGAGAACGATCATAATAATTATTGTGTTAAACGCTGACATTCTCTACACGATAAAAAAAAAAAAATTCACATGCAGCATGGCTATAGGAGCACATTTTCGAAGAAATAGCTGGTTTTATGTAAAACGTGATGTTTGGAACATCTCTTTCTAATTTAGGGCAATTTCAAACTTATTGGGTAATTATGAGTATTTATGTACAAAGCTATTCGGGATATGCGCATGAGAAATGAAAATTAAAAAAAAAAACGATACGTTATGTTATTTGAGTTGCTATTGCATGTAAACACTAGTTTCCATGTCACAAAAAAAAAAAAATATAAAAATAAATAAATTAAAAAAAAAAGAAAGAGAGATCGATAATCCATCTAATTTCGATCCATCGATTTCTCATCTAATTTTTAAAAGTCTGTAAGGTGGGTGGGCAGTATAGCACCCTTATCTTGTTCGCGGGTTTAAACGTGAAATTGGTGTAACACATATTTTTTATTGAAAATAATGAGGTGGGGAAATGTTTAAATTGAGCGAGGGAAATTGTGGCATACCTCGGAATAGATTGGAGGCGACATACGTAGGTTTTCTTGCTCCTCTGTGTTGAGCCCCTACTGAGAAAGTGATTCCTGGAGTATTCTGAGTGAAGACCGTTGTTATCTCGACTCCCCAGTTTGCAACACTTAACGGTGACGCTGTACCTCATCCGTCTTATCGCATTCTGTCAACCAAAAAACATTTATGTTATAAACATTCAGTGTTAATGATCATGTCATCGATTACTGGGATGTTGTTTGGTTTTAGAGGCAACTGATCCTGCATAGAAGACAACGCCAAAGTACGACATTGCACGGAACATAGAACATATTTTTCATGAAGATCAGAAACTCAAAACGCGATTGGAATTTCGGAGTTTCGAAGAAAAACCACTTTGTAATGTCTCAATAGTAAAGTCCACTAATATGATCAATAGCCTGCGAGATGTACTTATGTAGGGACCCCGAAAGTGAAAGGTCTAATAGGATTGGTTGATTGGTGGAAGGAGAAGCAGATTGCTATTGGCTCTTGAGATGAAGGGGAAAAGATACAAAGTGAAAGGTCGAATAGGATTGGATGTGATTGGTCTAATTGACTATGGAGAGAAATTTGAAGAAATTATATCATTCAAAGCTTTGCCTAACCTATCACGCTTAATGATTTCGAACTTTTCAAGTATATTCAACATGCTTCCTTTTTGGCAAAAATGATGGAACTCAAGAAATTGCCTGTCTGCAAGATCAAAATTGAAGCTATGATTTAATTAATTCAAGTGACGTACAAAAGCTGATTCTCCCCCCAATATCCCCAAACTTCCGACCACTTTAAACTCGATATTCGAATCCGCAAGAACATGTCAATTGTCCAATATATTCACCACTTTTATCCTGAATATTAGGTAATTTTATCCGTAACTGAACCTAATAAAGATTTGAGATTATATTTAGGTTTATAACCTGATCTACACCCTTTAGAAGTTAATATTTTACCAATTCTATCTGAATATTTCCCGTAATACGGTATTCTAATCTAAAATGTTTCTTCAGTCGTAGCTTCCCTAACTAAATTAGACATTCCTTCTCTGCTCTTTTTCCTAAGAACCCTATTTCATAATATGATTGAATCAAGATCTCCATCATACCCACTACTCGCAGCTATACTTTTGAAAACTAATTTTCGTTTGGTCAGACTCTCTTCGTCCATTGGTACAGACAGAGCCCTATTGATCATACTAAGGAAAGCATCCCCCCTCCGTCAAAAAACGAAGTCTGAATGCTTTGAAACTGGATTTGGACGCGGAATTGGACCTGGACACTATCGAAAAGGATATTTTTTGGAATATTAAAGGCTCTAGAACACTATTTTCATTCGACCAGAGTTACATAAACAGCAAGGATATATTATGTTTGACGCTATATTATAAAGGACATATTATGTGTGCTGGAGCTACCTCTTTCCTTGGAGGAACAATTTAGGCGTTTTTTGAAATCAAGTGATCGGAACCTAGCAAACCGTATGACCTTTTATTTAGATTAAGCAGTGGAAAATAGATTGTTGATCACCAGTGTTTAGTCTAGCACCTGCAGAAGATTGCAACACAAGTTCATTTTATTTTATACTTTACCTTATTTTTGTAACTAGGTTTACCGTGAGGGATTGTGACGCGTGTCATATTTCACTGTGATTCCTATCCATATTGCAATGGATGTTTATCTTGGATGCAATAAAGAAATATCTATCTATCTATCTACTATGGAAAACATGCCGTCTTACCGCCGTATGATTCATGCTCATGTTAACGACTATTCATTGGCTCTCGTATTTCGTAATTTTAGTTCAACGGTTGCTGGACAATGAGCCGCGGATTTTATTCGATTTTCTGAATCTACGTATCTTGAAACGTAAACCAACAAATTTTGACGGGTGTTAAAAGATTTTTTCTATGGTCGATTCCAATGGTTCAGTAATGAATATAATGAACCAAAATTATTAATAACTAACAATAATTAAGTAATAATAATTTTCACTACCTACTTGATAAAATTATTAATTTACACTACATCATAATAATTAATCGTTTTGAATGGTTATTCATAATCTGCCATCTAGACAGATGGCTGATCTGCACGGAGAAGGTAATAAACCGTTGTGTCAAGAATTTACAGTGTTTTTAATTCGATTATTGGAATCTATGCATCTGGAAACGTAAACCCTCAAATCTGTTTTTTTTTTCTTTTGGGCGATTCCAAAGGTTCATTATCGAAGATAATAAACCAAAATTATGAATGACGAGCAAGAATTAATAATAATTTGCACTACTTTATGAAATTATTAATAATTAATGATGTTAATTACCGTATTAAATATTAATATTTAATCTAACATTTATGATGTAGGCAGAAGGGTGCTCTGCACGAAGATGATAATAAATCATTGCGTCAAGAATTTGCAGAGTTTTTGTTGCTGTGCTGCAAAAACATTAATCAATAATGTTAGACTTAAACCTAGGCATTTAGTTCTACATAATATTTTATAAGTGTCTGTATTCATTTATTTTACTCGTGTTTTTCCAATGGGTAGTTGAGATGGGTCATAGTAGCATATTTTTTTCAAGGCCATAATAATCCCACAATGGCCTGTCTCACCACACAATCTAACATTATTAAGGCCTAACTCGACGATTTATTTATAGTAACTACTTTTGTGAAATTTATGAGTGAGGATGTATGGAGAAGTCAATTTTGTTGGGCATCCCTGAAAAACAATGAATTTCACATGACAAATGGAGAGGGAAACCCATTTTTTGTTGTTCCTGAAAAGTGATGGTTTTTGAGACAGGCCATTGCTGTTCCCAAGCGACGATATAGTATATCATATTATGATATATTATAGGAGAGATAACGAAAGACGCAAGAATGCGTGTAAACCTCCGGAGGAAACTAGACGTCCGACTCGGAGAAATTGTAGGATGTGGAGTGGTAAATTTATACTGACGAAGCAAATACGTGGGATGAATATTTACTATACCTCCGTTCTGCTATGAATTGATCTGTGGACTTAACTGGATCTTACTATTCACTGGGAATGTAAAACTTTGTTAGGAGAGGACGTTTGTGATATAATAATATGAGTGAACGATAAGTTTGAATCTCTAACACAGACTGTTTTTATTTTATAACATACTAATACCAACATATGACTCGGTGGTCATATTGTTAATGGGTTTGGACTTGCAAACGATGCCAATTCCAATACGCCCCCTCAAGTTCAAACTCCGTCTGGTATAACTCCAGCTCCACTCAAACACAAATCCAATTTGTTTTTCGGTAGTGGTTTCGTCAGGAAATCGGCAATCATCTTCTCTGTTGACAAATAGTTTAGACTGATCAAACCCTCTAGGATATTTTGCTTCAAAAAATGGTTCCTGATATCAATGTGTTTTGTCCTCGTTCTGTATACCGGATTCTTCAAGTGTTCCTGCGCCCCCTGGCTGTCGTTATATAGGGTTATAGGTAGGCACACAGGAAATCCCAGTTCGCGAAGAAACCTCTCCAAGTACTTAGCCTCCTTCACGCCTTCGGACAGACACATCAGCTCCGCTTCAACGCTCGACAGAGCTACAGTTCGCTGTTTCTTCGATGTCCAAGAAATTGCTGCTCCGGACAAAGTGAACACATATCCGCTGAATGAGTGGCGATCTATTCTACAATTTCCCCAGTCAGCATCCGAGTATCCTGTCAGTTCGTCTTTCCGTTTCGTGTATATCAGCTCCCTATTCGTGGTCCCCTTTAAATACCGCAGTATGCGTTTGGCTGCTTTCCAGTGAATTTCTGAGTAACAATGATTGAACTGGCTTAGGTAGACAACTGCATAATTTATGTCAGGTCGAGTACCAATGGCCAAATACATCAGTGATCCAATCAAACTTCTAAAAGGATATTTGTCCATCTCACTCGGTCTCTCGTCTGTTGGTTCAAACTTAACATTCACATCCAGAGGGGTCAATATAGGATTCGCTGTCTCCATTTTAAACTTTTTCAAAATTTCATTTATGTACTTTCTTTGGCTAATTTTCAGTTTCCCTTTTTCGAAATCATAGTCAAATTCTAAACCCAAACAATAATGAATTTGTCCTAAATCTTTCATCCTGAATTCCTTCATCATATTTTGTTTTAAACTTTTCAATTTATCTTGATTTTTCGATGCTATAACGATGTCATCAACATATACTGCCAAAATTACTGCCTCTTCACCCTTGCCCCATGTGTATACGCAAGGATCCGAATCAGAAGGTGTCATGCCAATCATTTTCAATCTTTCATCTAACTTCAGGTACCATTGTCTACCTGATTGTTTCAACCCGTATAATGATTTATGTAATTTGCAATATTTCTTCCCTTCCTTATATTCTCGCAGCATCTCCCACGCGTCTTTCATGATGTCGTTATCGTTTTCATTTTCGATAATGTCCATCAGAATTTGTTCAAAATGTTTTGGTGGCTCCATGAAGATCTTCTCTTCCAGTTCACCGTTCAAATAAGCTGTCTCCACGTCCATTTGCTCCACGACCATACCATGTTTGACAGCTAGAGCCATCACGGTTCTTAGTGAGCTCAGGCGCATAACAGGGGAGTACGTCTCGTGATAGTCGATATTTGGCTCTTGAGTAAAGCCTTTTGCTACTAAACGAGCTTTCCGTCTTTCCAATTCACCACTTGCCGTGTATTTGTTACAAAGTATTAACCTACATCCTACCGGCTTTTGATTTTGTGGTTTTTCTTGGAGTGACCACGTTTTGTTTCGCAGTAGTGAAGAAAATTCTTTACGAACGGCTGCAAACCATTCATGTGAATCTGGACCAGCAAACGCTTCAGTCGGGTTCACTTCGACGGCACATGCTGTCTCACACATCTCAGTTTCTGCATCCTCATCCGTTCTACTTGTGTTTTGTAAGTTTTCTTCTTGTCCAAAGTTATCATTATTAGAATTTTCAGTCTCGTTATTTATTTTCGGAATCATGTTATACACTTTCTTCCTTCTCCCTGGCCCTTCTGTCGTTTTCATGAGTTTTGGCCTACCACGGCCTCGGACCATTTCGACTTCTGTTCTTCCTTCTCTCACTTCTCCTTCAGGACTAATATTCTCGTTTTCATGTTGTTCAACAAGTGTTTCAGTTTCACTCATTTGATTGTTGTTACGGCTTATTTGCACTTCGATTTCAACTTGTTCCTCCATTTCATCTGTTTGTTTCGACCTCATTTCTGATCTTTCGTCGATTTCCAGCTTTCTCAGCTTTTCAAATCCATCAGAGTTTACAATTCTCAGATGATTTTCATCTACGAATTTTATATCTCGAGTCACATAGATTTTCCTATTTTCCACGTCCCAGACTCTATACGCTTTTGACGTGTCAGAGTATCCGACAAATACACACTCCCTCGAACGCGGACACAACTTACTTTTGATTTTCGTTTTATCCAGCATGAAAGCTTTTGATCCAAAAGTTCTTAAGTACGGTACGTTCGGAGGTTTCCCATACCAAAGTTTGTATGGTATTTGTCCATTAATCCCACTACACGGACTTCTATTCTTCAGATGCACAGCAGTCATAACTGCTTCTGCCCAAAAACTATGTGGTAGTTTTGATTCGGCCAACATACAACGAACTATATCTAATAGCGTTCGGTTCATCCTTTCAGATAGGCCATTCTGTTGTGGTGTTCCTGGGACGGTCAGTCTTCTTCCTATCCCACAACTCTCCAAGTACTCTTTAAATTCTTTTGAGTCGTATTCACCTCCATTGTCGGATTGTAAAAATTTGATTTTCACACCTTTTTGGTTCTCTGCAAATTGTTTGTACTTCTTGAATGCCTGCAGTACATCGCTCTTCGCTTTCAACAGTACAAGTACACACCATCTAGTTGCCTCATCTATGAATGTTACAAAGTATCTCGAACCTCCATTCGAAATTGTTCTCACAGGTCCCCAAACATCGGAGTGTATAATCTCTAATGGTTTCACCTTTTTCTCGGACTTTTTCGGGAATGGTGTTTGTGACATTTTCCCTAGAATACATGTCTCACATGTTGGTAGCTTCTCATTTGGATTAAGATAGACACCTCGGACTCTTTTTCTTTTGACCATTTTCTTCAAGTCTGTTTCATTCAAATGTCCAAATCTACTATGCCAAAGTTCCAACTTGCTCAATTTCCTACCATTTCTCGTGTCCTCATCTATTATATTTGTTACTTCTTCAACTTCTTTCACATAATACAAATTGTTCACTCTCTTCGCAACCAACTTCTTTTCATCATTTTGGTTATATACAGTTGCCTTATCACGAGTGAATACCACCTTCAATCCATGGTCCGTCATTTTTGAAATGCTCAATAGTCCTATCCTCAGATCTGGTACAAACAGTGTGTCTTTCAACTCTATCGACTCTGTCTTGTTACCATTACGTGCTCTAAACTTGACTGTACCTTTTCCTAGAACATCTGTAGTGGAAGTGTTTGCTAGCTTTAATTTAACATTACTTACTTCTTCAAGTTCGACAAACTTATTCACATCATTACACATGTGGCTGCTACATCCACTGTCCAAACAGAATTCTAGATTTTCTGTAGTCATATTCGCTTGGCACATCATCGTGAGATTCGTACACTCTGAAGGACTATCTTCGGCTGTTCCTGCTTGTTGTCCCTTTGAGAAACATACAGAAGCTTTATGACCAAATTTTTGGCATTTATAACACTTATATTTAAATGCACTTTTCCCATGTTTTTCATATTCGGGCTTCTTCGGTTTTGGAAATTTCTTTCGAATAAACATTGCATCCAAATCTTCGGCCTTTTCACTCCCTTTTGATCTAGCTTCGGATTCTTCGATTATTTTCGTCCTAAGTGTATCTGGCGTTGGTAAAGTATCTCGAGACTCTATAGCACATCTGAAATTCTCATATTCATCTGGTAGACTGTACAGTAACATTATTGATAATAGATCATCATTAATTGTAATTTCTAGATCCAACAATTTATCTACTGTGTCGAAAAAATTCATGACATGTTCTCGTACGTCATCTCCGAATTTCATTCTTTGTAGCACTAGCCTCTTAAGTAAAGTAGCCTTACGTGCAGGACATTTCGATGCATATACTTCTCGAAGTTTCCTCCATATTTCATTAGAAGTTCGTAAACCTTTCACTATTTTCAGTTCCGAAGGACTAATAGAAAGAATTAGATCAGACCTCGCCATCGCATCCTTTTCATCCCATGCAGTTGATCCAGCATCGTCTGTCGGTCTCGCAATCTTTCCATTTACGTAGTTCCATCCTCCTGATTTTGTGAGTAGTGCTTCCATGTGCATGACCCAGGTATCATAATTGTTCTTACCTAGCGGATCTATTTTCCCCACACTTGCACACATGATTACTCAAATGGTGTTTTTCCAGCCTTTTTTTTTTTTTCTCGCTCTGGGCTTAATAACCTGATATAATAATATGAGTGAACGATAAGTTTGAATCTCTAACACAGACTGTTTTTATTTTATAACATACTAATACCAACATATGACTCGGTGGTCATATTGTTAATGGGTTTGGACTTGCAAACGATGCCAATTCCAATAGTTTGTGGGTTTAAGGTACAGAAAGGATTGTTTACAGTAAAATCCAATAATGGAGACAAAGGAGTGGGATTGCACAATGGTGCGCTAACAATCTACCAGAACCATCCTGTGTTGTCCTGTGTTCTACCTTGCATATTAGTCTAAGACTTGCGAAAGAAAGGCTAGGAAAAATGCATTCAGAATTTTCGGAAATCATCTAAAATTTAGGTTTGTTATAAGGAAGTGATTACGTAGAAATAAGGTTTGGAAAGTTAAAAGTTTTGGTTGCGTCGGAACTTTCTCCTAGGGATTATTGTATTTTTATTGAATTGCAAAGAAATTTGATCGATGTTTAAGCAAAAGCAGTAGCCAACCTCTTGCTTGCTTTGATTGAGCATGGTATTCAGGTGGACGCGATTTCCTTACACCATAATAATGTGTCTCAAACTAAATTCTGCTTTTCGCTTGTTAAACTTTCTTCTGATCATAACAGACGGTTGGCCGGAATACGGTAGTCCATTTAGGGAGGTATACATGCTTCTGCTGGTAGATAGATAGATTGTATCAGGGATTCAGGGTGGGTCCTATCGGAGGGACTGGATCTGGGCTTATTGTGCGGAGCGTCGCCCTGAAGACCAACCTATAGTCTCTCGATTCAGTCCAGTCCCTCCTCCTGACTGATGATCCCCCTACAAGGTTGTTTACCGACTCAATCTCTTCTGGTACTAGAGATCTGAAGATTCTGTACCGTCGAGCTTCGAGTGCTCGACACTCAAAGAGGAGAAAAGCAAAGTCTGCAAGATTCTGTGCAGATGTTTCTGGAAGCAATCGCTCTGTCAGCATCCCCACCAGGAGTCCTATCTTCCTCATTCCAGGAGAGCAGGCAGGCGCTGAACTGCTTGGGGGCAGAGAACAAAGTCAGCCTGATGTGGGTACCGAGACACACTGGAGTGGAAGGTAATGAGCTAGCAGATGGAGCAGAACTTTGCACAGCATTTGTGGGGCCGGAGCCAGTCTTGGGTATTGCCAAAGGCTCGGTAGGATCCTCCTTGGGAGAATGGATGATAGAAAGGCATAGGAGGCATTGGGAAGACATCCCGGGAAAAAGTTTAAAGAAGTTGACTATAGCAGAACCAAGAGAATTAGGGCCTCAGAAGCACAGATGCCTCTGTACTTACGGCAGTCAAGTGAATAAATATCCGCTCCTTGTAAATTAGTGGGCCAATGGATTTTGAGTTTTTGCTTTATTAAAAAAGAATTAAAATATTCAAAATGATGTCACATTTTGTTATTAACAACGTTCTTGAACGTATGACTCCATTTTCGAAATCCTCTTTGAATTTTAGGTTAGGTACGTCCACCAGCGTGACAGCGTGTGCTTGAGCTCAAAAATGTGTTGTATCGGGCTTCAACTCACTCAAAATAAGAAGATTGTCAAAACGAGCAAACATTTGAAAATATTACATTTCTGCCACCTCGTAAAAACCATGAAAACTTCTTCTCGTCAAACTCCCAACGAAGTACTAATTTTCATTTCTCACAGCGATACTTGAAGGCGTACCTAAATGGAGTTCTTTTCCATAACGGTTTATTTGGAGGAACGTGGTGTTTCACTGTCGCATTCATACATAACATGAGGAGAATATCAATGACGGCCACGAAAAACAAAAGAGAACCGCATGAATAATAAATAATCATAATGTTTTGGGGGAATTTTCACTGAAAATGGCCTTGGTTCAACAAACGTGAACTAACCAAGCACGTGCGGGAAAATAAACATTTCATCTCCTCTATCTATAGCCCCACAAATTGTATTTTTATATGATAATAACTACCCACATTAAATTATAATGTATTCGCCGAAGTTCTCGAGTTGCGGTGGTTTTTTCTAAACGTTTGGACCCGTGTCGTCCCCTCCGATGTTGGCAGATCTGATTGAAATTTGAAATCCGGAAAGAAGGTTTGATGATATTCTAAGTCACGCGTGGCCCCTCTTTGCTAACAGAGAAAACGGTTGTTCAATTCCGGTCACATCTGTTATATTCAGGGGTTGAACGAAATGATTGTGTACCCAGTTCTGCGTAGCCCGAGAGGCATTCGAGTTTGTAAATGATTTATCATGACTCTTCGAACTGAAATCTACGCAATTTTAGAAAAACGCGCCTTTCAATTTCTCAATATTTATATTGAGAAATATAAACAGGTTTATAAACATATTTAGGTTTATATTTATATTGAGAAATATAAATATAAACCTAAATATGTTTATAAACCTAAATCCCTAAACCTAAATATAAGATAAATGAGACCTTCAGAATCATAAGAGGATAACTCCATTTTTTTCCAAAAACGTACTGCGTTTTTTCATAAGTTCATTCAAGGAAAGTTTCAGGACCAAAATCCAAGTCCAACCTTTTCAAATAGAGCGTTGAAGACCTTAATATGGAATCGCTGAGTGTAGAAACGGTACAAGTCCCAAAAACCAAATTTTACAGGAGACGCAAAAAACTTCCTACACACAGGAGGAATGAATTTGAAAATTTTGTAAACTCCCCACATGATGCAGACTCCCGAGGGATATTTTACATCCAGTCGTCACCGTGGTCGGCCATCAGGTAGGTCACTTATGCCCGTGGCAGTCACTTTTGAGCGATGGACTTTTTCTTCCACTCAACCATGAAAATTGCAAAGTTGTAGGCTATATTTTCTTAATTGCGATCAGATTGAAAAGAAAACAAGAACATAGCGACTCAGATCGTACTCTGGAATAATTTTTATTAACCAAAGAAAATTAAAGCGGAATTTAGAAAAACAATTTTCACGTATGTGATTGACTTGTCCATGGGAGGCCACTCTAACAGCTCGTTCCAGAAGCGATGTTTTGTAGAGTGGTTGATGTTTCAAGTCATCCATTTTTTTTTAAATTTATTGGTTTTTTTCGAACCTTGCAGAGTTTGTCTTGGGGCAAATCGAGGTTCGGAACATTCGGTTTTCTCAATGGGTACGTGTGGTTGACTAACCAATCCTCCGATTGTGAAGTTCTCACCATTCGAGGAAAATCATTGGAGGCTTCGAAGTAGTGGTAGGACGATACCAAGAATTTACTCTGGAGCACCGTTGTTCCTAATTCGATGGAAGAGGTGATTTTTCGGTAAAACTGAGTATTTGAACATTCTGTGAATAACATAATAACCTGAAACCGTGTTGGGGGGGGGGGGGGGGGGAGGTTTCGTTCTGGTTGGCAAAACAAACAACGACAGCGCTTTCGGTCTCTTTTTCACACAAAAGGTGTATTGAAACGAGAAGAACAGTTTTTCTGAAAAAAAAAACGATATTCACCAACATATGGACCAACATATGGACTTGTCCCTTTTCTACACTCAGCGATTGAATATTTTTACCAGTTTTGATGTTGATAATGGTTTATATTACATATTGAAACAGTACATTGTCCAGTATACCAAAGCACAAAGCATAATGATGTACCTTGATTTCGTGCATCCTTGCGGCGTAGATGTACGAATTGATGAGGGTTTTGAGAATGATGAGAAAGTTGTTGAGGAAGGCGATGAGTATCCGGACCCACGGGCTTTTGGGCATTGGGATGTAGCAATCAATGTCGCATACTAACATGAACCAGGCGGAAGCTGGGAAAAATCCAATAATCACTGAGCCAACGATTAGCAGAGTGGTTCGGTACGCTTTCTCGTTGCTGTGAGCCTGCTGATTCTCCGACTGAAACATAATATTGTGTTGTTTAGTAACATAGAGATTTCCTACCTGATGGTTGTTTAGGACTGAATGATACAAATATAATTATTTGATCTTGCAATATGCTGGGTGGTTCTTAATGAACGTCCCACCCTTTTTATTTCAATATTTTGAGAGATAGCAAAAAACTCATAGAAGTAATGTCCCCTTATTTTTCTACAAAGAATTCAACGACCACATTTTTGTGCGCCACGCATGCCAACTTTGTTTTTTCAAATGGAAACCCCCTTTTTTATTGCAGATTCGGGTTCTAAGTCAAATTCCATGAACTTTTTACTTCGATTACATTGTTGTTGAGCGCACCTACGAGCGTTTAGAAGCGCCCAAAGTTGGACTAAGTTGGTTTGTGCGTAATTTTGATAAGACGGTAAAACCCCCAGTGTGGCACATGAAATTTAATTATTTTTCGACACTGAATCACGACGTGATACCAGTTTTGTTATTGGACTTGATTAAAACGGGATTGCAGCCTGAAACATGGTCGTTTTAAAGAAAAACCACCTTATCCTGGATATTGATAATTTTAGTTTGAGTTAGGTGAGTTTTTGAGAATAGGATGAAAATATCCTATTTGAACAGAAGACACACTGTTCTGATATAGTGAGCTCTCAGTTTCGAGTGCATTTCCTCATTCAAAGCTGATCCCTTACTCATCAACCAAACATCGTGGTACTCATAAATGTATTCAGTAGTGAGTTAGTTGGTTCTCTCGGAAAGCAACACGTGAGTCGACATGGGATGCGCATTTCACCTGCCAGCCGTAATCCGTTCTAATGTGACCAGGGGAAATGGGTTTGGTGGAATCCAATACGATTAAAAGGAGATTGTAATTTCATCACCCGTCTGGGATTTCAGGAGGTAAGCACTGGAGGGACTCTTCCTTAAAACCCTCCCCGAAACGAAAGAAGAACTAGGAAACTCTCGAGCGGGAAAAGGTTTTAATTAAAAGTTTCGAACTCTTCGTAGCCTTTATAAGGTGTGCTGAAGGTTGAGATCAGAAAGGGCAGACAGTCGACAATGGGTTCATTTTGAAGGGTGAGCAACTTGGGAAGCAAGACGGACTTTTATTTCCTGTCATTCGCGAATAGTCTGTTGGCAAATTGAAGTCTACAACAAGATTCCAGACCTATGGGTGGATTGTCCAGAAGTTGTTGAAGATGGGCAAAAATAATATTAGTCCATAGTTTGGTCTATCTACTCTAGTCTTGTCTGAAAGAAGAAAGAACGTTCTAGGTATTTATTTATTAACGCACGCCTCACGCCAATTACAAAGTTTAGTTGTTGCACAACGACAGAGAGCGAACAATGAGGTACTATACAGTGTACTTAAACAAAATACTTTACAAAAATATTACCGTACAAAAAGAAAAAACAAAATGTTTACTATTAAATCATGAAAATAATGAAAAACACCCCGAAACACTGTAAGCTGGAAGAGAAATTCACTGAGTCAGGTGATAAATAGCTAGGCTGGTTCTGAGGCGAGAAAGGCTACTGACGAAGAAATCAAAATCCACTGCCTGGAGAAAAGGATTGACCTCACGTGGTAAACGAATCAAGGGGCGATGAATTTGATAATTGTAGGCAGCAAAAGGAGCGTAGAACAATGTGACTGAACGGGTGGGGTAGCTAGGTACGTTTATGTTGACGCATGAAAGGAGGTAAGGGCACTGAAGCCTACCATTTACTAGCTTGTGGTAGAAAACAACATGCGCATCAAAACGGCGCTCTTCCAAATTGTAGGTAGCTGCAAGGGTTGAAAATTGGTGGTGGTCAGCCTGTAGCAGAGATAGCAGTCGAAGCCTGTAGCAGAGATACCTGAAGAACCTTCGCTGCACTCTCTCCAAGCGATCCTTATGCTCTTCATAATATGGGGACCATATAGGACTTGCGTATTCCATTACAGGCCGTACTGATGATTTACAAAGGGCAACAATGGCCTCAGGTGACGTAAAGTCACGAGTGCACCTTTTAAGGAATCCAAGCGATCTCAGAGCCCTCGACGCCACCATTTCGATATGGTCATTGAAGGATAGTCTCGAATCAAGAAGCACGAGTAGGTCACGAGTAGACTCCAAACTCGTCAAAGCAACTCCGTCAATGAAGTATGGGCAGGTCAAGGTGGACTGTGTACGTGAAAATGAAGCCACAGTGCATTTGGCTGGATTCAAGGTGAGATGGCTAAACGAGCACCATTTCAAGATACCATTGAGGCACTGCTGCAGCTGGAGGCTATCAGAAGAGGATGTTATACGGGAAAACACCTTGAGATCATCCGAAAACATGAGAATCCTGACATTGTGAAAGGGCACTTTGAAAATCCCAAGTTTTGGAACTCGCCAGTTCTCTGATTGCAAGACCAACTATGTTCCCCTACAACGCTGAGTTGCATCCAATCTAACAATAATCTGATTACAGTAGAGCCTCCTTAATCCGGACTTGACGGGACCGGACCCTGTCCGAAGCACCGAAAGTTCAGATTAAACGGAATCTACTTTGAAATGTAGCCATAAAAAGTCTTATTAATTAAAATTCCATCAATTTGCCACGAGGCAAGGTATACGCATTTCTTGTCGACCTCAAAGCTGCATTTGATACCATTCAATCGTAGCTTACTGTTTTGTAAGCTTTTCAACCTTGCAATACCGCCCAGGCTCATAAAGCTTCTGCAGGCCACCCATGAGGGTGTTACTTCAGCTGTTTGGACCTCAGGGCAGGTCCCATCAAGTCCCATTTTATTTGCACTGTTCATCGATGATCTGGTGGACTGTTCGGTACATGGCTTCTTGTTTGGAGCTTTTATTGTAAAAGTATTGTTGTACGCGGACGACCTTGTGATTTTGGCAGATCCACTGAACCTGCAGGAGAGTATTGATGCCCTGGCTGCTTATTGTGTTAGTGGGGCCTGAACAGATTTACGAGTACGAACAGATTTGAACAGATTTACGAACGGGATGATCCTGCACCACTAAATCTTTTGCATCAGTAACTTCATGCATTTAAACATTCTAATAATAAAACAACACACATCCATTGATTTTAGAAAACACACGATCACAAACTTTAATCCAAACTAGTGCAACATACCAATCAGACTGGAGGAATCTAGTTGTAAGAACAATTAGGGAGATTCGATGGAAAACTAACTCGGGAGGCTTGTTTTCTATTTGTCAGTCCTAGAGAGTATCGGGGAAATCAAATGCCGTTTTTCCTCCAGTGTGAGATTAGAAAGATTTGCGGCAGGTGAACTACGGGTACGGTGAGCTACGTTGTAAGTCCGGAAAATACCAATGTACCCAAACATATTCTATAGGGCTCACAGCCTGTTGGTTTTAAGAACCAAAGTCGTAACTTTCAAAAGACGGTTTGCGAGGGTGGGATGGAGATAAAATTACTGCTCATTTGGGGGGTAAGAAACTGGATCCCATTGAGGAGCCTGATATGGTTTTAATAAAAGTACTCTGAATAGAGATTTACCGCGGGATAGGGCGAATAAATTGGTCGGTAAAGGTTGGGAGCTGTGGAACCACCTTTGTAAAGGTAAGAGATTTCAACGGTGATTTATTACAGAAAGGAAAAGGGTTGGAAGATGAAACTGGATGGAGGAGCTCGAGGGGTAAATATATATAATATATATACATATTACGTTGGAAGATGATGTTTAGGCGTGATAGGACAAATTTCGAGCCGTCAGCCGTTCGTGGCACTTTTCCCAGTTAGCGTTGAGCTAAAATTACGAAATTTGGTTGAAGGGATCGGACCAACCCCACAATGATCCTCGAAACTTTTCATAACCCTAGGTCAAGGGGAAGGTGTTCAAAACAAATTTTGAAATCATGAAAATTTCATATCGCGAAAAACTCAGAAAGAACGGTATAGTTTCAAGTTCATATTTAGATAGAGTTTATTTTTTAGAAATTTTCAAGACCATCCGCAGCTTGGTACGACCAGCCGTTCGTACACAATGAGGGCCCAAAGTTGGAGCTGTCAACATGAGGGGGAATCATGCGGCAGCCTTTCGGGTCAATGTTCACACTGGCCCAGATGATTCGAACAGCTCATGGTTTTCAGATATCGAGCTAATTAGTAATTTATATTAATATTAATTTTAAAAAACCCTCTGCAAATGCTTGACGTCTAGATCACTAAATGTTAGATTAATTATTATTATGAACTAGGTATCATTAATAATTAATAAGTATTATTACTCATTTTAATTTATAAGTAGATAATAATTATTATTACTAATTTTATCAAGTAGTGAAAATTATTATTAATTATTGTTCGTTATTAATAAAATCTCATTTGCGTTCAAAATGTTGGATACGTGGTGTTGCCTCGTAAGCGACGAAATAAGTCTCACCTTTCTCCACCACAGGTTCCCGTGGGCAAAACACTATTCTCCATTGACAAACAGGGGTTTCTTAATGAACTTGATTTCTGCCATGATGAAAGAAGCCGTTGCTCTAGATATAATAATTGAAACTGATTGTGACATAACGCTCTTTAACCAGGAGCTGTAAATAACGTAGTAAGGGAAGAGGTGGAAACCACCAACGTTGACTGTGATAATTTGATTGTTCTTCCACCAAGTGGCAAGTTACAAGTTCCCGAAACCGAACAGGTTGAAACTGAAACCGACCATAATCATTTGACTGTCGACCAACCGAGAAGAGAGAAATACGCGAGAACTTTGTGGAAAAGGGGCATGGATGGAGTGTGACAGCGTTCATAGTAGGTACCATTGAAAGACGCATAGAGCACATCGACATCAAGCTTGACGCGCACAGCATTAGATGCTGTAACCAGAATCTGTAATGGTACAGATCTGTAATGGGACAGATGCTGTAACCAGAATCTGTAATGGTACAGATCTGTAATGGGACAGATTCTGTACCATTACTTGTGAGACTGAAAATATCTAATTCAAGTGCCTTTGCCTTCCTTTCTTTTGAATTACAAAATAAATAAAAACTACCTAAAAATCCAGTCATGCAGCATAGCTATAAGAGCGCATTTTCGAAGAAAGAACTGGTTTTATGTGAAATGTCTCCATTTTACTGGTTTTATGTGAAATGTCTCCATTTTACTGGTTTTATAACAAATGTGGTCTTCTTTTGTAGATTTCAACGCTACACACGTTGATGTAGTCAGATTTGCGATATCTCATTCCGTTATCGATTTAGAGCAGATGAACCGTGCAGAACATCTCAAGTAACAACCACGTTTTTTCATTTTCACATCTCAAGTGCTCCAGTTTGACAACTTAATAAGACATCGCAATTCTGACTTTACCATCGTGTTCAGCGTAAAAAAACCTTTAAAATGAGGTCCCACTTGTCAGACTGTTTCATTTTCGGAATTTATAGGTAAACTTTCCCCCTTAGAACTCTCCAAACCCGGTTAATGTGGCCCGATTCATCCTAACATAGGTCTATGGGAAGAAATTCAAAACAAATTTTGAAATTTGGAAAAATTCATATCTCCAACAATTCTAATGAAACGGTAAAATTTCGAAAAGTTCACGCTAAAAATACTAGAAGATTCAATGTTTATTTCAAGACAATTTTTCTATAGCATATTTTACATGTCTTGTGAGTCACCAATTTTCGATTTTTGACCATCAACTCTCCTCTGACACACTGGCGTTCCTTATTAACGGGAATAATTTATAACAAGAAGTAGGTACCTTACAACAAAAATTCTAAATCATCTTCTTTCCTTAGACAAGATGAGTATCTAAGAACAAGACCGATCAATAGCCCAGTTACCCCTTTCACTACGCAAACACCTTCTCGAACGCACACTCTGGAGGAGCTATTACGAGTATTCTAGTACTCCAATTATTTATTTTACAGTGCAGTGATATAAAACGGAATATAATAAATCCTTGTGAGGGTGATTATTGAAAATAATAATATTCATTTCGACGTTTTCCGCTACCCTGTCACTGTTAGTTTAAGATATCCTCATGATAACACGATTTATCTGTTGGTTTTTCGAAGGTTCCTCTCAACACCGATGTTCATAACCGTTTGTCAATATTCACATTCCTCATGGTAACTCATATCAATTCAAAACTTCAATTTGATTTTGGCAAATATAATTGAATCAATCTTTTCAGAAACCTGACTAGTCCACAAAACCCAAGTTACCAGGAAACTCGAATAACTGCTGACCTCGCCCATCTGACATAGATTTGAGATTTCCCAATGCATTCGGCATGATAGAAATGTATAAGTGAGCAATTTTCAAAAAATCATTGTTCTAAATGCTTCAAAAATGGTTTTGAATTCGCACTAGTCGTGTTCCTCCTGACTCTCAACTTGAAATTCAAACTCATGTAGTTTTTTTCGAGGCAACATGAAGTTAATGTGTGCAGAAATGACTCTTGTATTATGGAAAACATTCATGCAGATAAGACAGGAATCATTAAAAAAAAATACTTGTGTACCTAACACAGGTAGGTACATAATGTATTTTAATTTTTATATTTTGGTTAAAATTAACTTTTCTCGTGGACATAACATGATTGTGCTTGATTACCACATCAACCACTTTTGTTTTCATAGTCAATCTTCAAAAGTTGAAGATTGAAATACGATCAGTCCCGGACAAGTCGGCTTTTACTTGCAACGTGTAGCTCTACCTAAAGGAGGCAGAATCCATCAAAAAACGAAAATCGATTTTTTTTTGGACTGATCAGGTTTCTGAAACGACTGGTTCAATTATTCTGACTAGAGCGTTTTAATAGTATCAGCCCTATAACCATTTCATCAAAGCAGGGAGGTCCCGTTTTGATTGTCACGGGCGCCTGATGGGGTGTGATGGGACAGGAGTTCGCCCCGATCAGAGTTAAAATCAGTTCATGTTCGGGTGATAGAAAATTGAGTTTCCCACAGAATTCCCACTTTGCTCCAACAGACGGTCTCGGGGGTACCCTAAGCGGCCTTCAAATTGAGTGGAATTGATGCTCCTTAAATGCTTACAGGTACAACGCCTATCTAGATTCTGCATTTTTGCAAAGTCTTATGGCTGTTAATTTTTGGTTTATTATCTTCGATTTAATTGCAAAATCAAACTTGCTCTCACTTAATTTGCACTAATTTGCTCAATTTGGAATCATTTTGACTTTTAGTCAATGTATATTGGGTTCTACGTAAAAAAACATCACATAGTAACAATTAAATGTGCTCGTTGACAAAACTGTACGTGATGGAATTTTTTCAGTATTTTTCCAGTAATCAGCGTTGAAAATACTAGAAGATTCAATGTTTTTCTTCAAGAGAATTTTTCTATCGCAGACCTGTGTAATTTGTGGATTTTTACTTGAACCTACGTTAATGGGAAGGGGTTCAAAACGATACATCGGAAAACTCAATTGAAACGGTATAGTTTTTAGTTCACTCTATTTAAGTTTAATTTTTATAATTTTTTAAGACCATACGGAGCTTGGTAGTACCAGCCGTTAGTTCACAATGAGATGCAGCAGATCAAAAGTCGTCAACATGAGGGTGATCATGCGGCAGCCTGTCGGGTCAATGCTCATACTGGCCCAGCTGATTCGAACCGCACATCGAATTCGAATTAAGATAAAAACCATTTAGCAATAAACATAACGGATGCCAGGGACCAGGAGCTACAGGGGTTGTAACCCTCTCCTAACAGTTCTGTAAGACCCACCTCCACCGGAGCAGCGCCCTCGGGCCACATATTCATTCCTCCTTTCGGTATCTTCAAAGTAGCGCTTAGTTTTGATTCGAAGAGCAGAACTAAGTGCTACTTTGAACCTTAGTTCTGCTTAGTAGTTTGCATAGTAGTCTGCATAGTACTTAGTTGTGCTCTTCGAATCAAAACTACGTGAAAGTTTCATTTCAAACCTAAATTCTCCTTTTCAAGTTTTGAACCCTTAAGGAACATTTCTATATTCCTTTAGTTGTTTGGAAGTAAACAGAACGCTCATGGCGTCTGTTCTCGACAACGTAGCAACTAAAGGAATAAGTTGAATTTATACAATTCCTTGCGTATAGGAGAGTATTATAATATACAGGGTGTATCGCAAGTAGATGACAATACGTAAGATGGAGAAACTAGATCAAAAATGTAGTTAAACGCCGCCAACCGCATGTTTCTATCTCATTCCGTTCCACAGATATGCCCTTTCATAGGTTATTTTTGAGAAAACCGTGTTTTTTATTGGAAACTTCAATTTTCTCTGCTTTCACACATTTTTTTTTCAACGTTCCATTTATTTATTGACGCAAGGCCTGAGACCTCTATGGGTTGGATGGTGGAGTCATGGTAAGAATAATGTTGAACAACGTGGAAAGAACTGAGGACAAATGCGTGAACTGCTTTGTAGGTGAGAGACTGATTGCAGGATGAGCATAAAGGACGCGGTGATCATCATTATGCTCATCCTGCAATCAGTCTCTCACCTACAAAGTAGTTCACGCATTTATCCTCAGTTCTTTCCAGGTTGTTCAACATTATTCTTACCATGACTCCACCATCCAACCCATGGAGGTCTCAGTCCATGCGTCAATAAATAGACAGTAAACATTTTAAGCCCTGAAGAGGATGTACAAATACATCGAAACGTCGGCCTAAAATAACGTCTTTTCATTGGACCAACCCTCGAGAACCTATCCCTAATATGCATAACAATACTTATTTTCTTGCTTCATACAGTGAGCTAATTTGTTAGTTAGTAGCAGGGCCGGAAAGAGTAACATTGTCAATGTTTAATTTTTCCTAGTAGTGAGTTCGCTATTCCAGACAGAAAATGAGTGGTAACTTCAATTTCTCAGCCAATTGGAAGCTGATGTTGATACATACGTAATGTTCATTACAGTATTATGCTGGTTGGTTGAATACTTCAAGCCAATGACCCATTAACCGATTCGAAACTCATACGCTGACGTAAGCGCATTTTCGGTTCGGTATTTTGCTGTTAGCGGAAAATCTCATTATAAGCCTCTGGAGAGGTTTCCTTGTTTTCAAATGCTGTGATGAAATGGCTCACTGGACCATACAAAACACTGCGGGATCCGATCCTCTCTTGTTCGGAGAATTGAGTCATGTTCATCAACATGTTGCGTTGGAGGCACTTCAAAAACATCGCCGGGGTTACGTGGTGGCTTTGAAACGTAATATTTTCTGCTACCCACTGTCCCGGCGGGGGTCTTACTGAGTGGAGTTTTCCTCTGCTGTTCCCTGAATTAGAATAACGACACAACACGTGCTGACTATTGGCAGCTTTTCAAGAGAGAGAAAAAAAAACTTAATTGCAGAGATTCTGACAACTCTATTAAACTTTTCCTACAGTTTTACAAGTAGCTTCTAAACTTCCATGGTTGTCAAGTTTATTAATGCCATAAAAATAGAAAACTGTGACCAGAATGGTTAGTAGGTACGTGTTGTTGATCGATTTGGTGGAGATAGCATTTGTTGCACCAAGCTCATTGCAGGAAGCAGATGTTTCGTCTCACTATTAGGTGTCACATTTTGTATCAGTCTTTATTCACTATCATCACTTCCTCATAACTAGAGGGCGGATTTGTATACAAATGCATATTTTCCCCCTCGCCGAATTTCGAAGAAATAAATACCCAGTGATCTGCCCGTTTCACGTCTTTCTGTTTCCAAAAACACCCATTTTATTTTGCATAAAATTGCATATTTTGAAGTTTAGCGCATAAAATATTCGATATTAGCATATCCACTAGATCAGCGGTTCCCAACCTTTTTTCACATTCGCACCCCCCAGCAACTCAGTTTCAGCCGGCGCACCCCCGACTTATGTAAATACCAAATAGATAGGTATAGTAAAGGCGCTGTGTCAGATGTTGATTAATAACAGACTTGGAAAAAAAAGTATACTTACACACATTTTATTTTATAAGTATATATATAAAAGTATAAAATATAGTGTATAAGTACACAGACAGATTTAAAAAAAAGTTTGTATTAAAAACAATGCACATGAGCATCAAGGTAAAAGTAACACAGGTAGGTAGGTAGGAAACTAAAAAGATCGAAAGAGTAGGAGTTGAGTAGGAGTTACATAATATGTAACTATAATATATTATATGTTTTAATATTACGTTGATGGTATTCCTCCAGAAAAGGTTCCGAAATCTAGTAGTGTTCCATTCCTGCCGGTCCACGTACGTCATCCATTCCTGCCGGTCCACGTACGTCATATCCTGTGAGGTGTTCTTGCCGGCCACTTGTCTGACGTCATTTACCCCCTGCCGGTCCACGTACGTCATTTCCTGTGAGGTGTTCTTGCCGGCCACTTATCTGACGTCATCCACCCTCTGCCGGTCCACGTACGTCATCATATCATGTGAGGTGTTCTTGCCGGCTACTTGTCTGACGTCATCTACCCCCTGCCGGTCCACGTACATCATATCCTGTGAGGTGTTCTTGCCAGCCACTTGTCTGACGTCATCCACCCCCTGCCGGTCCACGTACGTCATATCCTGTGAGGTGTTCTTGCCGGCCACTTGTCTGACGTCATCCACCCCCTGCCAGTCCACGTACGTCATATCCTGTAAGGTGTTCTTGGCGGCACCTGTTTGACGTCATGAAGGTTATTTTCTAATTTTTGTTGGTAGGTACTTCTTTTATAGAAAAATGATTACCGACGTAGTATTAAATACCCCAGAATTATATCTTATTAATTAATCATAATTAATAATTATTATTATTGATAATAAATACAAATTATTAATACCTAATAACAAATTATAATAATTTTCACTAGGTACTTGATAAAATTATTAATAATTACTGATAATTCATAATAATAATTAATCTAACATTTAGGACCTAGTGATCTAGACAGAAGGGTGATCTGTACAAAGAAGATAATGAACCGTTGTGTCAAGAATTTGCAGAATTTTTTCAGTGGTTCTGGTTTGCATTTTTATTTGTCTCCAATGAAACTTGGGTAAAAAAGGCTATTTCTGATTTTGTTATTGCATAATATGTATATTATGTAAGCACATATTTCGGATGTTTTTACCGCATATTTTATGACATAAAAAAGGAAGCTATCGTTCTCGGTTAACATTTTTGGAACTCGAATTTCCGAAAAATTTGTATACCAAAATTTACTGCCAAAAGACAACAAAAATCATATAATATATATATTATAATATAATAACGGGGCACAACACTCAAAAAGTCTTCTGATGCCAAAAAATGTTTATTTACACGCCTTTTATGAACTATAGCGACTTCACCATCGTGTTCAGTTTTGAATAATCTACAAGCTAAGGGGGTTAATTACCCATAGATTCCCAAAATGAAACAATCTGACAAGTGGTACCTCATTTTAAAGGTTTTTTCTACGCTGAACACGATGGGGAAATCAGAATTGCGATATCCTAATAATCCGTTCTCATACTGGATCACTTTGAAGATGAAGAAACGTGGTTGATACTTATAATGGGTACCCTCCATTTATAATAATAAACTATTTTATGCAATTTTATTCTTTTTGGCATTCCTTTATCTTCATTAAACTTGTAATTTAACAATAGGTCGTCACCTATAGACGAAGAAACCCATCGGAAAGCAAATATTTATGCGTTCGAAATTAGTAGGTACCTAATTACTTGAAAAATCGATTACTTGCTTTCGATTAATCAAACATCGATTATTCACTACCGATTGATCGGTCACATCAATTATTAGCTTACGATTAATCATTTGATGTTATAATCGATTATTTGGTTCCGAGGTTGCATCCCTAATTGACAAGTTTATGCAACAGGTCGAGTCAATAGAAACCAACAGAGAAATTCTAGAGAATGGAGAACTTGCGAACAATGGAAACCCCATAAACGAAGAATTTCCTCGGCAACAAATTACAAGTGATGAATAGAATAGCAACATAAGTCTCCTTAGGGGTGTCCCTGAGGAGAACTACAATTGACTTGCGGTCAAGTTGAATAGCTGATAGAACGCTCCTTATAATGTAATTTTGAGTTCGTCTTTCACGAACTTGGAGCTGTTGAGCACTTGAAGGGGGTTTGGTCTGTTCTGAGCTGAACACATTGAGATCCTGCTTAGTAATTACTTGGAGGAGTTTGACGAGGGAGCTCCCTGCAGCCGATGCACTGACCGCGGCGTTCCCGCTACTGTCGAAACTTCGAATTGCATCGATTGCGGAGAACTTGAACCGCCATTGCTTCGAATCGACTGCAATGTTCTGTCTACTTGAAGTTATATCTACTGTGAGGCATGACAGACTGACGGACTTTACTTTATGCGAGGTTATCCAGGTAAGCAGTAGCAAACAAGTTGAGAAGAACTAACGGTACCAAGTGTATGTTTACCAGACGTCGCGAAACGCGTTTTCCAGGTACCTACCATATCTCGGCTCCTATTTTACCGATCAACTTGTAATTTGGTGTGGATCTTCTTCGTGTGGATTCTAGAAAGTCCTGAAAGTTTCAAGTCGTTAGGTCTGAAGGAAGCCGAGTTACACGAGTATAACTTTGAACACCTGGCTTTTCGCCCTTACCTTGTTCTCCTCCTTCTCCTTCTTCTTCTTCTTGTTCAGACCGGCAAGACTACAGCCTCTCCATCTTCACTGATTGACTTGAAAGTTTGCACAGAGCTGCGTTTCAGCTTGAGACAGAGCCTTTTAAAAGATTTAACCCATTGTCTCAATTCAAAAACTTTTAGAAACAAAAAAATCCACAGTCATGCAGCAAGGCTATAATAGCGAATTTGCGAAGAAATAACTGGTTTTATGTAAAACTAGCTGTCGGGCCTATCGCTGACGGGCAAAACTCGGGGTGTGTCCATCTACCTCTGTTACCTGTCCCGGACGGGCAGAACTCGGGATGGATCACACTTACCTGTCGCTTTACGGATTATACCTCTTACATGTCCGGGAAGGAAGAATTTATGATTTTTATAGTTCGGCTTCCCTATAAACCCCCACCACTATGCATCGGATCCGGAAGTGAACTCCCCCTATGTCCTTCCCCGATCACGGAAACATCTCAATACGGGAAATGGGTTCGATCCATTGAGCCGTTTTTGAGTGATTGAAGGACAGACAAACAGGCAGACAGACAGACACCAAATTCAAAATCGGCATGGTTCGACTCCATTTCACGCGAAACGAATAACTGTAGTGAAATTTTTCGAAAATACCCAAGGAACACGGAAATCGTCTCTAAATTTAGTTACTTATATAGATGTCTCCATTGACGGACTTGATGTCGATGAAGAACATCTCAAGTATCAATCAAGTTTCCTCGTCTTCAAAGTGCTCCATTTTCAAAGATTTTTGATCTAAATTTGAATTTTGTATCTCAATTCTATCGATAGTTATCGTCCCGACACATACATAAATATATAAGTATATGCATATTTTAAAGAACGATGAAAACTTTTATTATTTAATTTTTTTTGCGAACGGAACATTATACTGCGAAATGACTTTTGAAGTAAGGTCAGTGGGATGCTTGCGGTTGATGCATGAGAGCCAGTTTCTTGACGTCAGGTTTTATGTTCGTGAATTGAAGGCGGCAAGTGAACCCCCGCTCGACAAGGTGCAAGGAGGGAAAGGCAATCAAAAACTTTTTGACAAACCTCCAAACTGCTGGGTTGAAGTGAGCAATGTTAGCTTGAAGCCAACAGTGAGGGAGCCTACTACCATCCGGGAAGCTCTCTTCCAGCATCTCATTCGTAGCAAGTTCACTAAACTTTTCCTGGATCGCTGCCGCTGCTGACTCAATATTGACAAAAAGGATTCATGACCCACTGTGGAATTTCGAGAGATAAAATATTTCACTGAGTTCAGGCTTATGAAGCTCCGACAAGATTTAGACAGAAGGGTTTTCTGCACAAAGACGATAATAAACCGGTGTGTCAAGAATTTGCTTGTGAAAAGTTTTTTCAATTTTTATTTCTCATGCGCATACCCCATTGATGCCATTGAATATTGCAAATAAATCGGTCAAGTGAACTACATCATTTCTGAATAGCAGCGATTTCTCACTCAGATGTACATCTTTCTCTTCAAGGAACTGAATCACCGCCCAAAACCAGACTGCCGCCGCTCGGTATCTCTACACCGCCCCGTTATCGCCCCCGTTGAAGACCAATGACCTATGAGATATTCGGAAAAACTCTCAACTGAACCTCTGTCCAAATTTTCCCTCCCCTTTCATTAGTCGATACTGGTTGTGGGCAGGGCCTTAGAGAGAACATTCGGGCCCGGTTATGGAAATCATCCGGATCCTTCTAAAAGTATGCATATGTAGGTACCCAAGGATTTCGAATTAGACAAAAAAATGTTACGGTATGTTTTAACAAAAATTTAAAACTTGATAGCTTCATAATAATAAGTAAATCTGGAATACATTTTACAAAATCGCCTTCCTCGGTTTTTTGACGGTGGGCGACTTCTTTGATCAAGTGTGGCGAAAATTCCGATTTTACAGTTTGAATATCGAAGTTACCAACAAAAACATGCTTGAATTCAACCAATAATTTCAGAATTTGTGCACATCATGTGGGCTGAATGATCACATGGCTTGGTTCGGGTTGATGGTATATGATAGCTGGATTGTGCCTCTTGAGATAGCGAAGTACGAGTTGGAGTATTGACATCAGTTTCTGAAGGTACTTGTGACTGGAACTGGGGTCCATTTTGTGAATCCAGCTCATCTGGAGGCTCAGCAGAAGTAGAGGGTGTCAGACACTTGGGTCCCTGGCTACATCTTGTGGGCTGAATGATCACATGGCTTGGTTGGGGTTGATGGTATAATATACCATCATATTATGTTGGCTGGATTGTGCCTCTTGAGATAGCGAAGTACGAGTTGAAGTATTGACATCAGTTTCTGAAGGTACTTGTGACTGGAACTGGGGTCCATTTTGTGAATCCAGCTCATCTGGAGGCTCAGCAGAAGTAGAGGGTGTCAGACACTTGGGTCCCTGGCTACATCTTGTGGGCTGAATGATCACATGGCTTGGTTGGGGTTGATGGTATATACCATCATATTATGTTGGCTGGATTGTGCCTCTTGAGATAGCGAAGTACGAGTTGAAGTATTGACATCAGTTTCTGAAGGTACTTGTGACTGGAACTGGGGTCCATTTTGTGAATCCAGCTCATCTGGAGGCTCAGCAGAAGTAGAGGGTGTCAGACACTTGGGTCCCTGGCTACATCTTGTGGGCTGAATGATCACATGGCTTGTTTGGGGTTGATGGTATAATATACCATCATATTATGTTGGCTGGATTGTGCCTCTTGAGATAGCGAAGTACGAGTTGAAGTATTGACATCAGTTTCTGAAGGTACTTGTGACTGGAACTGGGGTCCATTTTGTGAATCCAGCTCATCTGGAGGCTCAGCAGAAGTAGAGGGTGTCAGACACTTGGGTCCCTGGCTACATCTTGTGGGCTGAATGATCACATGGCTTGTTTGGGGTTGATGGTATAATATACCATCATATTATGTTGGCTGGATTGTGCCTCTTGAGATAGCGAAGTACGAGTTGAAGTATTGACATCAGTTTCTGAAGGTACTTGTGACTGGAACTGGGGTCCATTTTGTGAATCCAGCTCATCTGGAGGCTCAGCAGAAGTAGAGGGTGTCAAACCCTTGAGTCCCTTGCTACTTTGTGGTTTTTGAGAGCTTGGACTTGGACAGTTTGGATCACCTCCTTTCCCAGTAACAAAACTCTTTCAAGGGTTACCTCGCCTCTCTGAGCAAACGTCTTCTCGCCCCTTTTTCACCTTCCGCTGTTGAGATCCAGATTTATATTTTATACATTTATATTTTAGCACTCAAGTCGATTGACTCTTTTGCTCTTTTGAACGTGGCGCAAAGGCACCATCTGTGAATCACGCGAAATAGTGTGAAACACATTACGCACCCAAGTCTTACCCAGAAAGTACCTACCTTACCCAGGAAGTTTCCAGCTTTAACTTCTTTGTATTTATCTATTTTTTGCTTCCACCTCTCCGGGCCCCTTATGAAACTCGAGCCCAGAGGCAACGGATTCAGTGTCCCCACCCTCTCGTCAGGCCTGGCTGTAGGAGCTAGATCGCGACGGTAACATGCCAGGCGGTTATTAACCCGATTATAGTAAGAAATGGGGACAAATTGACTTTGAGCGTGAGTTCTGAATATCCTAACTTCGTCCCTGCACCTCGCCCGGAGATGAGAATTCATCGATCATCGACCAGACAATGTTTGGCAAACCTCTTCTCCATTGTCTCCCTGGTGCGATCCATCACATCCTAATCTTCGTGCCGATGGTAGATCGAAGGGCACACGATCGAAAGAGGAAAGCAACGTATATTTCAATCACAGGATCAAGCAACCTCCCCATTCATTGAACCAACAATTGAACTCCATACGAACGAAGGAATTTTCTAAAATAATCGGCTAGAATTTTTACTCACTATACTCAACCAAGATGAAAGTATTCTAACCGAATAAAAAGATTTCTACTAGAAACACCATTTTGTTATGGAGTTGACCTTTAATATTGCTATCTATGAATTACTTCTATCCAGGCTCCTACAACGATATAGAAGCAACATTGTGACAATAGGGCAACGTGCTTGCTGAAGGCCTTTTGTGTATAAGAACTGACTTCTACGTTGGGAAAGAATGTCTGGAAGATAATATAGAAAGAAATTTCCTTTAATCCATAAATAAAAGTGACATTAGTAAAAAACTGGCCCAACTGCAGCATGAAATTCCCAACATACTTAATACTGTGTAAACTAGTGGCGTCTTATGGGATGGAATTTCCTTTGTTCACCCCCAAAATTGGATGAAGTACCATTGAGACCCTTGTACTACCGTAGTATGGAGTAATAGTTGGTGATTTTAGAGAGAGCTCTCTAGAGGTAAAGTAACTACAATAGGGAATAACAGTGATTTTTATATATATATATATTTTCCTGAGAAGAACTCACCTTCACAATTATTAAGTTAGTGGTAAAATTTTTTTTAAGGAAGTGTAGGTACTTATTTTTCTGGAGAGGTTTGAAGTCGTATTGAGCGGGAAGAGGGCAGCAATGTACGTCATCTACCTCCCAGGCCAATCAGAGAGCAGTACGTAGACCAGCTCCGTAAACTGCTGTCTGATTGGCTACGGAAAGCGGTGCATGAAAGCCACCCCTGCCCGCCCCTATCAACCGCTGTATCAACTACAACCCTGTCCGATTACGTTGAGCGGGAACAGTTCAAATTCGCCATTCTTCAGTTCGATTTGGTAGTTGAACAAAAATTGTATCGTTTGAAATTACTCGTTTTACATGTCTTGTGAGTCACCAATGTTCGATTTTTGACCATCAAAGAATTATTCTCTGACACACTGGCTTTCCCTATTTTGAGTCATTATGGAGAAAAAGCCAATGTTGAAGAAATGTACAATACTCGCCCCTCGTGTTGTTACTTCTTCTCTCTCTTGCCTACTAAAATACCTTTTCCTCGACCAGATTTCATTATTTTGATGTCGAATGTAACGAATTTCGGGAATCGTTCTTAACCACAAACACGAACTATAGAAAAGTGTATAGAAAAGTGAACTGACCTGGGAGTTGGTTCTGGCGTAGGTCGACCCAACACGCCTAAATTTGTTCCGATTGGCCTGGTGGCGCTTAACGAGGAAGAAGATGTGAAGGTAGATGAGGAAAATTAGTGTCGTGCTAGAGAAAAACACTGAGGACACTGCTCTTCTAAATGCCGCTTGAAATATGAACCTGTAACAGATATTGGTGGGGTATTGTGGATACCTTTATAGTACGAGTACAAATAAATTGAAATTGCCAGTTAATATAAGCTACTGTCTTGTATTTCGTGTCCACAGGCAGAATTAAATTACTTCCGCTTGGTGTGAATAATTAAAATATTGCCTTTTGTGATTAAATGAGGATGTTGGGGTCGACTGTACAAAACCGGATTATCGGTTTAACGGATTAGGGCAGATGACCCGTGAAGAACATCTTAAGACTTAAGATGGAGATCCCGTTGATACTTAGTATCAACGGGATCTCCAGTTTGAGAACGGAAAAAGATTTAGCAATAATTGCTATATCTTTTATCTTTATAATTATTATAATTTCACCATCGTGTTGATCGTAAACAAACCTTTAGAATGTGGTGTCACTCGTCAGACTGTTTCAATTTTGATATTTATGGGTATTTCCCATAAACTCCCCCCTCCCCCTCCAAAACTCCCGAATCCCCCTTAGAGTGGCCCGATTCCGCCCATCTTCGAACTTTTCATCTCAATCTCACGATTTTTGAACTTTTTATCTCAATCCTATCGAGAGTTATCATCTGGAATGACACATAGGTACATAGATACATGTACATAGGTACATTCCAGACGATACCATGTATACAGGTGATTTTGGTGTCATGACATGTACCGATGTGACACCAAAATCACCTGTATACATGGTATCTATGTACCTATGTGTCACCTGTATACATTGTGATTTTGGTGTCTTTCGCCAGTGAATTCACGAAGGGCTGGGATGTAGTTTGGTATAAGAATTTTTAATCTCAATCCTATCGAGAGTTATCATCTGGAATGACACATAGGTACATAGATACATGTACATAGGTACATTCCAGACGATAACATGTATACAGGTGATTTTGGTGTCATGACATGTACCGATGTGACACCAAAATCACCTGTATACATGGTATCTATGTACCAATGTGTCACCTGTATACATTGTGATTTTGGTGTCTTTCGCCAGTGAATTCACGAAGGGCTGGGATGGAGTTAGGTATAAGAATTTTTAATCTCAATCCTATCGAGAGTTATCATCTGGAATGACACATAGGTACATAGATACATGTACCTACATAGGTACATTCCAGACGATAACATGTATACATGTGATTTTGGTGTCTCATAGGTACATGTGATTTTGGTGTCTTTCGGCAGTGAATTCACGAAGGGCTGGGATGGAGTTTGGTATAAGAATTTTTAATCTCAATCCTATCGAGAGTTATCATCTGGAATGACACATAGGTACATAGATACATGTACCTACATAGGTACATTCCAGACGATAACATGTATACATGTGATTTTGGTGTCTCATAGGTACATGTGATTTTGGTGTCTTTCGGCAGTGAATTCACGAAGGGCTGGGATGGAGTTAGGTATAAGAATTTTTAATCTCAATCCTATCGAGAGTTATCATCTGGAATGACACATAGGTACATAGATACATGTACCTACATAGGTACATTCCAGACGATAACATGTATACATGTGATTTTGGTGTCTCATAGGTACATGTGATTTTGGTGTCTTTCGGCAGTGAATTCACGAAGGGCTGGGATGGAGTTTGGTATAAGAATTTTTCGGAAGTTCGATTTAAAAAAATTTTGGACCGAGACTAATCTTTTCTTTGAAAATTCGCTAAAATCAATAATTAGGCAGTAGGTCGTCGAGCGAGTCATTATGCCTTTTATTGCGTTTTTTTTTTCAAAGGAGAACCAAAGTGACAAGGATTGTTACAATGAGGAATGCGATAAAGATGGGTTTGAAGAAGTAATAATAATATAACACTGAGTGGGTGTGATCAAACGGGTTCCAAACTCGTTCCATGATACATAATGTATCATGGAACGAGTTTGGAACCCGTTTGATCCCACCCACTCAGTGTTATTACTCCCTGTTCACGGTTGGGAGAGCGTTTTGGCTTGAAATTTAGTTGTAATGGTATGTTCATTGATCTCCAAAGGCGAGCGACGTTATGTAACTAAGAAGGCACTCAAATGAAAGCTTCTAATATAAATGCCTTCTTAATATTTTGAAATTCGAATTTTTTGAATTTTTCCCCATTGCTTGACATGGTTCAACTCTCATTATGGCAAATGTTAATGATTATGAAAAAAAAAATCACTTACTTGCTCCCACATTCATCGTCTCTAGTAGAGAACCCGTCGTCCTCTAGAAGACAGGAATACAGAACCAGGCCCCCTGGAGGAGCCACCCACAGCAGAACGCACACAACGATTATATTCCTGTTTGTGAGTATGGACGGGTACTGTAGAGGTTTCGTGATGCCCAAGTAGTGGTTGAAAGCTAGAGCCAGAAGGTGCGCCAGCGTCGTATATAACCCTCCCATCCGGAGCATTTCAAAGAACAGCAAAAAGCACCTGGAATCGATCTCTTCGTGGGAAATATTGTTTGCAATTGTCTACCATATCAGTATTACAACGTTCATTAGCCAAGTTCTCATAGTTTAACCAGGATCTTTCAACAGTTCAACCAGGATCTTTCAATAGTTACTATTCACACAAATATGTGTAATGGTTGAATGAAAAAGCTGAAGTTTTAGAAATAAGATGAACATGTATGTGGTTCATTTCAAAATAATTTTATTATAGGTCATTTCCAGCTCAATTTTGTGTGTGACCGAATCAACAGAACCGCCTTGTGTGAAAGTGGCCTGAGGGTTCAGAGTGGAATCGTATGAGACCTTTTTGGGTGTATATGCCTAATGAGATTTTATTTAATTTCGAGTCTTTAATATCTTTCCATATGTTGAGGAATTCAGCTTTGGGATTAGAAAAGCGAATAATCGACCCATCTCGCAACTATGTTTAATATTATCCTAACTGACTAACGATAAGGTAGTTAGGTACTCGTAATTGTCCTAATCAAATGATGCAAGTAATGGTTTTTTTTTCTCTAAATCACAAGATGAGTTTTTCATATTTTTGAAACTACTTGCAAAGAAACCTTATGTATTTAACTTACGTATTTCTAACGTCGACTTCCACCGGCGTGTCCTTCGGGAATATGACGGTAAGGCTATTGACGACGAGGTTGGTGGCGAGGAGTATACTCGTGTACATGTCAGCACCTGCCAGTGACAGGCTGAACTGAAGCGTTGGTGACAACGGTCTTCGAATCCAACACACGGATACGAGGACGACGACGTTGATAGCGACGGCGAAAAAGCAGAAAAGGACCATGAGGGAAACCATGGGAGGGTACAGGGCTTGTTGAGCGAGCTTCAACTCCAGTTCGTCCGGCGGTAAAGACGTTGAGAGGAACGTACCGTTGGGGAAGATCGAGAACGCCGTCAGGTTGTAGTAGATGTCGGCCCAGGACGTCGGATCGACCTGAGATCCTGTCGAATTGTCCATTTCCATATTGTACGTTGGTTTCACCTAAGCTCGTCACCTACAACCGATTAGCAACATATTTTAGGTTAAACCCTCCTATAAAATCCGGGACCAAAAAATACATCATCAACAAAGTGGTTAAAAATAAATATCTACATTTCATGAGCAAAATTGAAAAAATATCACATTTACCACCGTTGCAGCCATAAAACCATGTTTTCTTGGTGGAATGATGTCGAAAACGTCAAATGGGGTCTGCGCATGATTTTCTTCTCTTTTTTTTTATTTAGAATTTTTATTGATGAAGAATCGCTTCAAAAACATAAAAATGGGGACTATTCGTCAAAATTAGTTTACCCTTATTTTTTTATGGGTAGAGAAACATAATCATGTTCGTAAAAACCGCGCGATGACGTCAGATTGCTCGGGCTCACCTTTCGGCTAATGACCATATTGAGATTCGTTGTTATGAAAATTTCATGTGAACGTTATGTTTGTACTTTTTGTTCGACCGCTCTGGGGATATACGGTCCTGTGGAAGCACAGACCGGATATCCCTCTGGGTGAGCATATTGCCTAACCCCCCTTGAACTGGGAATGGCTAGCCGCTGTAGGGGAGTTGTAGGCCTTTAGACCAAATGGCCCTTACTGGGCCACGAAAAGGGGTCTGTAGTATAATATACTGTAGTTTAATATAGCATATTATGCTATTGATGCATATAAATAATCGATTAATTGGATAATCGCCACGAAAAGGGGTCTGTAGTATAATATACTGTAGTATAATATAGCATATTATGCTATTGATGCATATAAATAATCGATTAATTGGATAATCGATTATTTGACTCCGATTAATCGATTAATTTTAAATGATGTTCAGCTGCCGATTATTTTTATTAGTCGATTGTTATTACTGATTAATCGGTTTTCAAATACATCTGAATTATTCTAACATGCTGTCTCCCGCGCCGTCGCTCTGTTCCTGAGAAGTATCGATGTTTTATTTCAGTGTAGTCGGCGTAGTCACTTATTAAATTTGATCTTGCATTAATTTTGAAGGAGGAAGAGCTTGTGTTACATGATAAGGGACGGAATTCACTCATAAATAATCAAAAAGAGGAGAACGAAGAAGAATTTGATCACTCCTCACAAACGGGGACCAGAAAATATTTCTATTGGAGTGGTGCGAGACGGGGGGGGGGGGGCTTCCTTCATTATCTTGCTCCTCCAATGAGACAAAGCAGTAAAATTGGGCGAAGTAGAGGCGGGAGAAATTCCTGAATGGTTCCTCATTTTCTTTCAAGTGCCCGTTTGTGAGGAGTGAACATGAACTGTTCTAAAAATATTGCAAGAGCAAGTGGAGCGTTTGAGACCCTTCAAGGAAATCACAGTTTTAGAGGGTGCGCGCGTGCCATTAATTTGATAAATTGATCCAATCCACCACTACTAAGTATACAACTTAACTTACTTACCTGTGTGCAGAACACTTTGTCAAAACCCTATTAAACAGTTTATTTTTGCGAATTTTCAAAGAAAACGAAGCTATTGTTCTCGTTCTAAAATTTTTAAAACTCGTATTTCTGAAAGGTTTTTATACCAAAATCCGTTTCAGACCATCCTGAATCCACAGTCGAAAGACACAAAAAATGATATATATAATTCTCTATCGTATATCCACCATATACAGAATCCTCCATCCACCTCAAGCCAACCAACAAGCGACAATATCTCCATTTCGATAGCGGCCACCCTCCACACTGTAAACTCTCAATCCCCTTCTCATTATCAAGTAGAGCAAGTAGACCACAGAATACAAAGAACAGTACTAAGTACTGTTCTTTGTACAAGTCTTGTATCCTACATAATGCTTTAAGAAACAGGGGCTACCCCAAATCCCTCCTCAAAAAAAAAAAAAAAAAAGAATCCTCTCAGCCTCCTCTTCTTTCCAATCCAATTGGCTTACCCTGGAATTGAGAAATTAAAACCTCTATTAAAGTCAGTATTTCCCATTATTGCAAACAATAGCCTGACCAAGAATTTACTTTCGTTGCCACCGATATTAGTACCTATATAAAAGAACTTACAAAATATTTCAAATAAAAAACCCCACACCACAACCCGAGGAACACATCCCTGCCATCGCCCCAGAATTAAAACCTGCCCCCTCATTGAAAATTCCACATCCATCACGTCACCCAATAACCCAAACCCTTACCAAATCCACACTTCCGCTCCACGCACTTCTCTAAACCTGGTATATATAGGTTATATATAACCTACGGTGTCAGAAGTATAATGCCTTTTTACTTGGGAGAAACATCCGCACCACGAATGAACGGCCATAGAGAGTCCATCGGAAATAAGCCCCTTCTCCCTATAGCTGAACAAACCTGCTTTCATGGAGGCAAGTTTGATGACTGCTTCAGGGTTCAGGTGGTTCGTAGATTTTTCGAACAGACACCCACCCTAGAGAGGAGGATCTCGGAGTCTGCGTATATATCTGTTCTAGGCAGTGTTGAGCCACCTGATTTGAACAGGAAACACTGTTAACACTAGGTAACATTTTATTTTTTTAATTCTTTTTGACATTTTGACATTTTATGTCTTTGCTTTGGCACATTAAAATAAAAAAAACTGTCACGAAAAATTGTCCTCGAAAAGTGTTACCTAGTGTTACATTTTACGATAATTTTCACTTACAACCAAGCCTCTGTAGTTTTCATCGGACAAAAATCGTTCCCCATTTGATCAAAAGCTTTCGAATTATAACGCATTTCCTGCGTATTTGTTCTTGGTATTTATGTCGGACTTATTTATATTTGTATGTTATAAATAGATATAGTGAACACTGCCGCTTGTTTTGTGATCAATTGCTTGAGGTTGAGGTTACCTACATTTCTGTTTTCATTAAAATAATTTCATTCAGTAGCGATCGAGACCCCGAACCGTTCGGATCTCCTGTCTCTTATCGCGTTGTCTGTTGTTACTGTTGTCGTCGTCTCTTATCCTGTTGCGTGTTATCAAACCGGCATCAATCGGTGAGTTTTTACCTACTTCTAGTCACCTACTATGGGAACCCCCGCGCCCGATCCTGATCTAGGATTCGTGGACATAAAGACAGCCAAACGGCGTAAAACTGAAAATGGCCCTGTCCCAATGAAAAACTGTTCAATCTCTGCTGTAAAAGATCCCATACCACTCACGAATTCTTTTTCGGCCCTCCAAGAGGCAATGGATGCCAGTGTAACTACGGATGATCCAAATAATCAAAACAATGTTTCGAGCGCAAATCCAAGACCTCCTCCCATTTATTTGCTAGATATAACCAATATGAATCAAGTTATTTCGAACTTCAAAGCAATCGGCGTTGTTAACATAAAGCATGTTGCCACGAATGGGAAAGTTAAGATTTCCCCTGATTCTATTGAGGACTATCGTAAACTCATAGATTACCTAAATTCGAAAAACGCCCAGTACTACACGTTCCAAGCCAACCACGAACGTCCGTTTCGAGTCGTCATAAGGGGCCTACACCATTCATGTGACACAGAAATCATGAAGACGGAACTACAAGAGCTCGGTTTTGAACCAATTCAAATGATACCCGTCCTTCACCCGGCAACGAAAAATCCCCTTCCACTCTTTTTCGTTGATTTAAAGCCCAACCCTAAAAATCATGAAATTTTCAACCTTAAACGCTTATACAGCGCTGTTATCAAAGTAGAACCGCCCAAGCCGAAAAACTCCATCATTCAATGCCTGCGGTGTCAGGACTACGGTCATTCGAAGAATTACTGCCGTAAAGCTCCTCGCTGCGTCCGCTGCGACGATAGCCATGCATCTTCAGAATGTCAGCGTCCTCGTTCGTCAGCCCCTATATGATGCACGAACTGTGGTGGAGCTCATACCGCCAACTATAAGGGTTGCCCATCACACATCACCCTTCAAAAAATCAAAACAACTCCAACATACAAACGCAGCCATCCGGTAACACCTCTTATCCCTCACAACACTCCAAATCCATTGAGCATCGCCGCAGGATCTTCATACCCTACTGCCCCAATATCATATGCCAAAGCTGCCAGTAATCCCTATCAGTCCAAGTCAGACGACAACTCTGAAAATCACATTAATCTACTGATATCTAAGATTGATTCCCTCCTATCAACCCTGCAACCATTGGTGCAAACACTTGCTCTTCTTGTTCCCAAACTGCTCAAGCTCAATGATTAGCGCGACTTCAGTGAAACCCCTTAAAATTTGCACATGGAATTCCCGTAGTATAATCGGCAAAACATCGGAACTTGAAGTATTCCTTGAAATGCATCGGATTGACGTCCTACTAGCTACTGAAACTAAGTTGTTTCCAGATCGAATACTTCATGTAAGAGGTTACAATTGCTATCGCTCAGATCACCCTGACAACGCTCATAAAGGCGGTTCCGCAATATTGATTAGAAAAAATATCTCCCACGAACAGTTACTACCCATATGCGAACCTCAGATGCAAGTTGCCAGAATTCTCGTCATCATCGATAAAACACCGATCCAACTAGCATCATTCTACTCAGCTGGAGCCAACAGACTTGTTCCCAGTGATATCATATCACTAGTCCACGAACTAGGTTCAAAATTTATAATCGGCGGCGATTTTAACGCGAAGCATGCAGCTTTTGGGTCGCATTCTCCCAACCCACGGGGACACATGCTCTCGACAATAACAAGACAGTTCGGCTTGGACATAGTCCATCCATCAGAACCTACCTTCTATTCGGAACAGGGCCATCAGCCCGATATTCTCGACTTCTTTATAGTTAAGAGCATACCATTTACCATCTCTAACCCGACTATAATCGCAGAGCTCTCGTCTGATCACCTTCCTGTTACGATAACGATAAACGGGAATACAAACTCCTCCCTCCCAAATATTTCACTTCGCAGCAAACGAACCGACTGGAAACTTTTCAGCAACACCCTAAATATTGCAACCAACGTCTGTATTCCGCTAACAACTCCTGAAGAAATCGACAATGCTGTATCTACGCTGACTAGTCTCGTACAATTCGCGGCTATAATAGCGAAACAAGAGGAGATTAGTCCTAGATTCGTGACCCCAACCCGTTTAGTACGCCACCTAGTGAGTGAGAAGCGACGAGCTAAAATACTATGGCAGACTACAAGGCTTCGCGCTGATAAAACACAATATAACAAAGCCACCGAGAAACTCAAAGATGCCCTAAGAATCGAAGAACAAACGCGAAAAGAAAACGAGTTATTATCCTTGGATAACAAGGACAACTCGCTGTGGCTAAAGACGAAAAAACTCACGAAAGAGTCAGCAGCTATTCCTCCGCTGAAGCTAAATAATAAATGGGTGACCACCTCCTTAGCCAAAGCCGAAATGTTCAAAGGAATACTATCAAAACAGTTTACTCCCAATCCACCTGGTTCCCCATCTGACGAATCACACATTGAAAATTTGCTATCAGAGCCGCTTCTGCTATCCCCCTTCAAACAATTCTTCTCACCAAAAGACGTCCTAGCTGCCATCAAACGTATACCTCGTAAAAAATCACCAGGATTCGATAGAATAAACAAACAGCATCTCGCTCACTTCCCCAGGAAAACGCTGGTATTGCTTACCCAAATTTTTAATTCGATGCTACGTTTGGCATACTTCCCTAAACAGTGGAAAAAAGCGAAGATCATAATGATCCATAAAAAAGGCAAGAGAGCTGACAACGCTACGAGCTACAGACCAATTAGCCTCTTATCCATATTTTCGAAGATGTTCGAAAGACTTATCTTTCCATCTCTCCTACATCAGGTCGATCACCTACTCCCGTCAACTCAATTTGGGTTTCGTAACCTACACTCTTGCCCTTGGCAACTTCATAGAGTCTTGGACCACATCCTTAACGCATATGAAACCAAGATGTTGGACCTGGGAATGTATCTTGATGCTGAGAAAGCCTTTGATAAGGTCTGGCATAGGGGGCTATTGGCCAAGATCAAGCCTCACCTCACAGATACCTATTACCGACTCGTGTACTCGTTCCTCGAAGGCCGCACTTTCAAAGTGAGTGTAAATAACGCCACATCTTCTGAGTCAGCGATACAATCTGGTATACCGCAAGGTAGTGTCTTGGGACCTCTGCTGTACATATTTTATGCCCATGATCTTCCCGAACCAAACAACGGCCTAACTGCTCAATTTGCGGATGACGTTGCCATCTTGGTCAGTGGTAACACAGGCGAAGAAGCAGCGCTAAAACTACAACAGGCGGCAGCGTCGATTTCAGAATGGGCAAGTAAATGGAGGATTAAAATAAATGCGTCCAAGTCAGCCATAGTACCATTCACGTACAAGCGTAACTATAGCGTCCCTCCTGTCACAATAAACGGTTCATCTATAGACCAGCATTCTAAGGTAACGTACCTGGGCATGACACTGGACCAACGCTTGACGTGGAAAGACCACATTACGTCGTTGACCACGAAAATCAGATTTCGTATTCGCCAGTTGTCCTACCTCCTCGCTAACCGTAAACTACCTCTACGACTGAAAATCCTGGAATATAAAACCTTGATCCGTCCAATATGGTTGTATGGTAGCGGCCTGTGGTGCTCAGCATCTATCACCCAGATCAAACGCATACAAGTTCTCCAGAACAGAGTGTTACGATTGATAACTAGCGCCCCATGGTACGTAAGGAATGAGGAGCTCCACAAGGACCTAGAAATCCCCACAGTCCATGACGCTTTAACTGCGGCGTACCATGATATGTACATAAAAGGGGCAAATCACCCTAATCCTCTCATAAGAAGCATACACGAGCATCGTCCCCCCCCAAGACATATGAGGCGCCTCAAAAGGAGACACCATACGGACAATGCAGATGGCTTTGATTGACTGACATTCATCACTTTCGTGTTCCTTCATCTGTGATAGCGAACATTAGCGTTTATATTTTTCACTACCTACTACTGTTATTATTCTCATACATTTTATGTCATGTTAGCATTTATACATATTTATAGAACGATTCTTGGTTCTCAGTACCGTAGCTCCTAGGACAAGTGAGTGCACAAACTCCTAGTTTTCATATTCAAGTGAATCATGCCTCCTGCATGCTATACAACATTGTTGCATACATTATAGTGCCAAGCACAGAATTGTTACTAATAATAAAAAAAAAAAAAAAAAAATTAAAATAATACTACATCCAAACAAAGTTGGTCGGTCGCAACTGCTCTCGAAGAAATCAGCGAAAAAAGCATAGACGTAGGTGACATTTGTCTAACTGAAACGACCATATCAATGTGATCAAAAATAAATTTGTAACTGAACGGTTTATTAAAATTGGATATTATTAATATTGACATAAAATGTCCCAATGTGTTGCAGACTCGTATGCAAGCATTTAGTTTTAATTGGATTTTCTGAATCTACATAATATGTAATATGTAATAATAATAAGATATTATCTTGAAACGTAACTCAACCGATGTTGAGGGGGATTTGAAGAGTCTTTGCATGCGATGTGATTAGATCCGTTTGAATGGGATTCCTTCGATCGTAATCACTTCATAGCGAGTTGTATATGAATTCTAACCCCCCCCCCCCGGTTCAAAGCGGAGGTGAAGAGTAACGATCGTTGGTAGAAGAGGAACAACGACACGTCTGATCAGTGAGGTGAAGAGTAAGGACACGTCTGATCAGTGAGGTGAAGAGTAAGGACACGTCTGATCAGTGAGGCCTAGATCGTGAGTTCGGATCGTGTTACGGTGCAGGTAGTGGGTGGTTGTGGGTGGTTGAGGGTGGTTGGGGGTGGAGGTCTCCCGATGAATGACCCCAACATACTCGACGTCTGCTTCGTTTCCTCGGTCGGTGAGCGGAGGGCTGCCGACTGACGTGAACTACTGACGTTAAGTCCTGACGTGTTCTACTGACGTGACGTCCTGACGTGAACTGCTTACGTGAACTACTAACGTGTTACGTGGGATTTGACGCCCTCAGACACGTCGGCATTACAACTGAGCATTACGTGGGGTTACAGTACGGGGGTTACAACTAAGCATTACGGGGGGTTACAACTGAGCATTACGGGGGGTTACGGTTCCCACAGATCCGTCACAGAACGTTATGCCTTCGTCTTCGGACCCAACGCCGCGGCGCCCGTACACAACCTTGACGGCCTCCAAGTCCTGACTTGAAACGTCCGATTCGCTTTGACTCGAAAAATGGAAGGTTGAGGTCATCACGGTTTTCCTTCGGGATTTTGTCAGATTTCAGCGTATGTTGCGGTTTTTTCGATTATTTTCGAATATAATCGAATAATCGCGTCGAATTTCGATCGCGCTTCGAACATCAGCTTCGACCAGAGTTCGATATTCGAAAATCGAATAATCGTTTCGATCCAACAACCCTATAACAGTGTTGCCAGATGAAATTTCTCAAAATCCCTACAATAGTATCAAAAAACTCCCTACATCCCTACGAGCTTCAAGAAAAATCCCTACAAAAATCCCTACGCTTTCAGAAAGTCGAAAATCTCTATTAACTGACTCAAGAAAAGGAAAAATACTGACACCATTTTCAAACGACTTAAATATTTATTTATGAAAACTTTGAGATCAATAGCAACAGAACAACGAAATCACTTAGGTTGACAATTCAAGTAGGTAGGGTATCGTAATATTTATCGTTAAGGTAACAAATAAAGGTAAAGGAACAATCAAATCATGGACGAACGAAGTGGTCTCACTAGAATAAATGTACTTAGGAACTAGATGCAAAGTTCGGGGACGGTAAATTTGAACTCGCAAAGACGCTCCCTGAATAGTTCAACCAAAAATGAGAAAAAATATATATCAAGGTAGGTAGTTATTGAATACCTATTTATGAAAAGAAAGGGATAATTATATGGGGGGGGGGAGGTCTCTGAGTATTCAAGAAAAAAAATGGAAAATTAAATTGGGGGGAGGGGTCTCAGAATATTTAGGAAAACAAATAGACAATTAAATCGTGGAAGGGGGGGGGGGGGGTCTCACTAATGGTGGTGCGGTGGGATTCCCAATTTTTCAGTCCTCCTTGCGATGGTTGTTTATGAAAAGTGTTTGTTGTAGTTTCACTTTTCCACTCCAGAAGTTCTGGACCAGAAGAGTAGCTGTTGTTCATTTGAGATCTAAGGTTGGCACTGTTGTTCACTCATTGTCTTGACCTACAGTTCCTTTTACACTGGGAAAAAGTACCAATATTTTCCCTTATTAAAAAAAATTCAAAAATCCCTACAAAACGCCTTTAAAAAAACAATCCCCCCCTATGCCCTATTTTGGTTTGAAAATCCCTACAATAGGGATAAATCCCTACATCTGGCAACACTGCCCTATAATGTAGCCAGGGGAGGAACATCATCTGGTTTTAGTGATGCCGAGTTTTTTGTTCTGAAATACGTTTCGTGCTACGGAAATGAAGGTAATTTCGAATGTTTGTTGGTAGGTACTTCTTTTATAGAAAAGTTATTACCGACGTAGTATTAAAAACCTCAGAATTATATGGTATTAATTAATCATAATTAATAATAATAATTATTAATAATAAATACAAATGATTAATACCTAATAAATTATATACAATAAATTATAATAATTTTCACTAGGTACCTACTTGATAAAATTATTAATAATTAGTGATCATTCATAATAATAATTAATCTAACATTTAGGATCTAGACATTTAGACCTAATGATCTAAACAGAAGGGTGATCTGTACAAAGAAGATAATGAACCGTTGTGTCAAGAATTTGCAGAGTTTTTTAATTTTTTTCATGCAATAACTTGTTTGGGGTCTTCAGACAAAGTAATGTTAGTAGCTTTAAGAGCAACTATAAGAAAGTTTTGTTGTTTCTACGAAGTTTGACTGTGTTTTTGCTTTTTAAAGTGATGAGAAGTTTGTACTTTATTTTATTAGTTTTTTTCTCACAAACACAACAAACAGCACATTACACCTATAAAATCTATAAGCTGAGGGGGGTTTGGGGAGTTTACGTTTTGCGGAGGGGGAGGGATACCCATAAATTCCCAAACTGAAACAGTCTGACAAGTGATACCTCATTTTAAAGATTTTTTTACGCTGAACACGATGGTGAGATCAGAATTGCTATATCCTATTCCGTTCTCACACTGGAGCACTTTAAATATGAAGATACGTAGTTGTTACTTGAGATGTTCTTCATGGTTCATCTGCTCTAATCTGATGAAGAAATGTTTGGTAACATGTTCGCTCCAGTCCTAAATTTCGTTGGTTTGTTAGCTTCTGTTCCTCAGTGTGGTCCGAACTTCAGTTATGAGTGATTCATCCCTTAAATGCTCCTTTTACAGTTTCCATTATAGATTTGATTAACAATGAAAATGGTATAGTATAACATTTTCACTCAAATTGGCAGAAAGGTACCTATAATAGTGCCACTTTAGCTGACGATGAATACAGGACTATGAAACTTCTTTCTTCCGGTTATTCGCTTCAACCGATCTTCACCACGTTAACTATATTGCGAAGTGCCCAAGCCGCCGATCGGCCACTTGTGTCAAGCCCGTATCGAAGAGAGTTAAGTGTCCTGTCTTTGACGTCAAGGATCTCTGAGTCTCCTTGTGTCCCCTTGTTTCATTATGGGCGAGACAGCCACGCTGACGCTTCAAATTGTGACGAAGGAATTTTAGCTGGACGATTGTTATCTTACGAAACTATATATATATTATATATAACTTATGTATTATATAAGTTATATATAACTTCTAAAACCAGGTTTTTAGCCCTTAACATTTTCTTCTTCTTGTTCGGTTAGACACGGCTACAGCCTCTCCACCTTCACCGATTGACTTGAAATTTGGCACGGAGCTTCGTTTCAACTTTAGCAAGTGCCTTTTAAAAGATTCATGTCGCTAGGTTTAAAAGGAGCCGCATGATATACCTTCTAAAACCCTTTACCATGTTGTTCTTCAAAATTCAGACGATCAAGGCTACAGCCTCTCCACGTTCACCGGTAGGCTTGAAAATCGGCACAGTTTTGTGTATACAATATATTGACCTAAGAATGAGAACCTCCCAAGTTACAATTTCTCACTTTTTGTAACGTGAAAAACTCCTATATCACATGCGACGACGTTGAGGTCAATTTTGGTCAAATGGTCCTGTCATTTGGTCCTGTATCTGATACATGTACGGACGGAATCACTATGCACATAAACTAGAAATGAAGCAGCTGCGCTGTTTTTCCCTTCTCCTGGAAAGTTAGGTAGTTAGGTTAAGTGGTTGGTAAGTTAGGTTAAGGGGTCAAAGCGGAGATGAGAGGTTCTCATTATCAGGCGACGATATTCTGTCTGGTTTTAGTTTATTCAGTTTGGATACGGCATTTAGCTAACAAGCGAGATGGAATAAAATTGGGTAGCATTATGTGAATGGTGTTTTAATACTGAAAATCCACTTATTTTGGGTTTAAAATCCGACAAAATAAAGCTCTGTGTAAAGCTTAATTCGTTTCACAATTCGCTATATAATCACCAAGTTCTATTCCAGAGTAGATATTTCAATCGAGGCATCGAATGAAGTGTGATTGAAAAGGAAAAGAGTACCCGAGGGGATGAATGAGGGGACTTTTTATTATTCGTTTATTATTCTATTAGTCTGGTACGAACCAAATCACTAGCGACGAAAAGATGGGAGTTATTAGGTATTATTATTTTTTAATGGGAAATACTATACTCCGCCAGGGGTTGCAATGGGATCTCCATTATCACTGTTGCTTGCGGATATTTACATGGATTTTCTCGAGTAACAATTTTCCAAAAATGTATACATTTTTGGAAAATTGTTACTCGAGAAAATCCATGATATACATATCAATATCCTTTATTGGTATTGATAGGTAGATGACATCACCATTTTGTGGAAGTGGACTTAGAGGCTCATATGGTAAAATTAACAACTTAGATCCATTCATCAACTTCACTTTGAAATTTGGATGTAGTCACTTGAATTTTCTCGTTCCCTCCGTTTCACTGATTAATGGAAAAATAAGTTCTCCATTTTTAGGAAAGATACTTATAGCGACATTACCATTCATAATACTTCAAATCACCAGTAGTTCACAAACATACCACTTTCCATAGTATAAGTATGATTAACAGGGCTGTATCTGTACCGATGGACGAAGAAAGTCTGACCAAACGAAAATTAGTTGTCACCTTATAGCAGCGAGTAGTGGGTATGATGGAGATCTTATTGATTCAATATGAAATAGAGTTCTTAAGAAAAATAGTAGCGAAGGAATGTCAAATTTAGTTAGGGAAGCTACGACTGAAGAATATTAATCCTGTAAAATATTAACTTCTAGAGGGTTTAGAGCAGGTTATAAAACTAAAAATAATCTCAAATCTTTATTAGGTTCAGTTAACGATAAAATTAATAATATTAATTATGCAGGATAAAAGTGGGGAATATAAATTAATATGTTCTTTCGGATTCGAGTATTGAGGTTAAACTGGTCGGAAGTTTGGGGAAAGGATGGAGGAAAGTTTGGTCGGGGGAACACGAAAAAGATTTTAGGGATAGTAAGGCGGAATCAGCTTTTGCCCGTCACTTGGATGAATTAAATCAGAGCTTCACTTTTGATCTTGCAGACAGGCAATTTATGGAGTTCCCTCATTTTTACTTGAAAAGTTCGTAATCATTAAGAGTGTTGCGGTCATTTTTTATAATTTTATAATAATTTGTTCTGAGGTGTCACACTTCAGTCTTACCTGAAGCGCTCTGAAAGTCTCTCGTGGACTTGTTCCAATGATGCGCAACTGCTATGTGCCACTTCAGAGTCATAGCTTTTCGTTTTGCCCGAATATCATTCGCAATGATCTGGAATGGACTCTACCTTCACATCACGTCCTTTCGGTTGTATTGGCACCCCCGCGGCTGTCGGTAGGTCCCGAAGTCTCTTTCTCTCTGCCTTTATTGGTCTGGAACTCCGATTTGTTCTATTTATTTTCCGCCTGCGTTAACCGCTTCTGCCATTGGATATAGCCTAGTCTAGGAGTTGTATAGGATCTTATAAGCAACTTAATCGTATATTCTGTTCAAAAAGCATCAGAAGCCTTAATACTCATCTTGATTTGTTGGAGTTGTAGACTGAAAGTACTTTGGACACACTGCGATTACTTTTATTCTAAGTAATTGTTGTCATGTTAACTTTTTCAGCCTATGAAGTAAGTACTTCCAAAATTTTTCAGCAGCAGTACAAACAATAACGTGATACAAACAATAACTTCTCTTCAAGTACGCCTCTAACATTTTACTGCCATGTTCAACAGTCAGTTGAAAACAAATCTCAAAACAAAATACAGTGGTCACTAACCATAGGACGGACTAGAACAAGTTCAACCAACACACCTCAAACAACACATCAACTTGTCAACCATGTCAACCTCAATGTGACCTCATACTCCCCTGCAAGTGTTGATGGTGAACTTGAGAAACTGGTCCATAGTATTCAAACTATTGCTTGGGAGTGCACCCCTGAGATACGAAAGAAGGTAAAGAGTATTAACGTGAAGGGGTATTAGCGTGAAGCCAGAAAGAGATGGCAAGCTACACGAGTGCCATCACACAAGATTGCATGGTACAAGACTGCCGATAAGCAGCGAGCTCTGAAAAGGCCTATTGTCCAAGCTCCACCCACCAAAGATGCTGCGACTGAGAAATGGGTCAAGCCAATCGGGAAAAGGCTGATGCTTTTGCATGTAATTTAGCAAACATCTTCACCCCAACACTGGACATCCTCGTGAAGAGCCCCTAGAAGAACCCCAGCTGTGTGATCTTGAGGTGGGTGTACCAGCCAAAGAAATACACCGTACAATCCGGACTGAAATCAGCCCAAAGAAAGCACCGGGCTACGACCTGATCACAGGACAAGTACTAACGCAGCTCCAAAAGAAAGTTGTAGTGAAGATCACCAAAATTATCAATGCAGCCACCAACCTCCTCTACGTACCGCAGTTGTGAGAACTAGTAGAAGTAATCATGATTCCAAATCCTGGACCAGTTGGGACCCATATCTCATTTGCCAGTGCTCACCAAGTTATTTCAAAAGCTCGTACATAAACGGTTAATGAAAATCGTGGAAGAACCCAATCGGATCACAAGCATCATTGAGAAAGCACTGGAGGAACAAACGTTTTCTCGGCCATTTTCCTTGCTGTTACACAAGCAATCGACAAGGACTAAACCACAAGTTCAAAAAAGTGCTTCCAGCACAGTATGCAGAACTGCTGGAGTCATACTTAAACGTTTGGGGACGTTAAAGGAGGTAACAAACAAAATTGTAAGTTTTCCGTAACAAAAAAGGCAGCTTCCCCTCAGTACTTACTCGTAAATCTTGCAATGGGAACCAAAGCAATCTTCTCAGTTTTTTTTTCTTTTTGCACATTCACAATCGTCTCCCTTGGACTATTCTACGTCGATGTGACGATAATGGACCCTTGCTGTTCATCTATATACGGATAAATCCGAACCGTGACGGAGCTACTATAGGTGAAGTGTTTAACTCGATTTGCTTTTAGAAAATACCTCTCTCCTCCGCTCGACCCTTAGCACACCCTTCCATCGATGGAATGGTATTAAACGGGCCGTGGTTAATGATCATTAACCACGACCCGTTAAATACCTCATAAGTAAGAGTTAATAACCAATATGATGGCGGATGTAGTTCAAGTTCGGGGTTGACGATGGAGGCAGGCATGAAAAACCTCGTGCGACTTGGTTCAGATACTGGAACCGATGTCACCATTTTTTTTTTTCAAATTTACTAAAATGAACATTTCAATTGAGACTAAACAGAAATATAGTACAAGTCGGTATAACATATAATTCACGTGGCACGTGATGCAGGTACAGCTCACTAGCTGACCTGCCAATTAGCCTTTAAGGAGGTCACTTCAACATGAATAAGGGTATAGGTCCAAACAATGAATACAATAAATATATAAATGAATAACTAACTATAACTATTAATAACAATGGTAACTTATAGAACGTGGAAGTCCGATGGGCGCTTGCGTTTGAGCTGACGTTGCCTTCTTGGAGGGAGTAAATTTTCTATAACATTAAGTTATTAGGGAGGTCCACCATTGAACCATAAAGTACATACTTCTGCCGGAGTACATCTTGTACGAATGGTATGTCCAAGTCGTTGTGCATCCGTTATGAGACGATGACCACGATTTTGCGTGACTTGTATGCGATTGATGTGGCTCTTTGCAGCTGACCCCCAAAGCCCAGATGAGTAGTACCAAATTGGTCTAATCAGAGTTAGGTACAGTAGCCACTTAGATGTCAGTGCTAAAGGGGAATGATGGTGGTCCAGAAGAAACGAGTTGTCCAATGCGCTGGCGAACCTTAGTAACCAGATACTTGATGTGACTTTGCCAAGTGAGCTTCCTGTCCAAATGCACACCAAGATACCACACCGTCCAGGTGAGCGATCATTGTCCCGTTGAACTCAATGACCGGTCTAATTACACGGGTTTGGTTAGCGAAAGCGAGTAGCGCGGACTTTTGGGGGTTCATGTTTACTCTCCATCTCCTGCACCACACGGTTACTCTATTGACGAAGTCTTGCAGGGCAGTTTCTGCATGATTGCAGTATGTCACCATTGAAACGGAAAACCGAGTGTATTTTCAGTAGGACGCCGCAACATTGTAACCTACGTCCAATTACAGACCAGGCTCCAATGCAGACTCGGCCTCCGCTGTCCGTTATTCGTGGAAAATCGGTTCATTAATTATTCATGATTTCGTTAGTGTGATTTGAAATTTGCGCCTGAATACAAATACCATTAAACCGCAACAAGCCTTGACTTCAAAATGTATCAATGTACGTGAAGGTCGGAGGTCGGGTTCCCTTGGTCAGACCAGTGCCTTTTCACAATTTCAACTTTTCCAAATGAGAGCGAATTATACGAAATTACAAAATGAAGAATAATACTATCCATCCTGCACTGTCCTAGAGAATTGAATTACAAGGAAAAAGCTGAAAACCGCATCAAATTAGAACGAAAATTGGCTGGGAACGAGGGTCAAAACGGAATTTCATCCGACCGGCGTCCCCTTAACGTCAAGACAAAAAGGGTTTAATTGAAGAGAACTCGTATTACGTACAAAGAATTATAATTGTGAGTTGACAAAAGTTAAATTAAACGTCGAGAATGAAAATATCATCGAAAGGTTGAATAATCGGCAAAGAAGAAGGAAAACTATTCCCTCTGACTATGGAGATCCGGTCTTGTACGAGTCGTAGTTAGTGATGAGCGTTTCATTTTTGAACCTTTTGAAATAGTAGGATATACTCGTAGGTATTGTATTTATTAAAGTTTCATAAGCGTTCCCCACCCAACTACCACGGCCCATAACGTGCAATCTTCATACGTACCTACTATCTATCAAAATGTTACCACCCAACCCGAACCTAATAAACCGAGATTCGAACATTTTATTTGCATCAATATACAAAGTGCCTTATCCGGTGGGATGGAAACTGAAAACGTTATTTCATTTACAAGGCGAAGGAATGAGATGAGATTCTGTAAAAATCTAAATAATGTAAAAATATGTGAAGGGTACGAGTATTTCAGGCGGAAGACATTGCCTTCTGTCGATTCTTGTCTCTCAGGCGTTGGGGTAGCGCCTGGTAAACGTTATTTGGCCGATGGAAAACATTTTTCAGGTTGCAGGTAGGAACAAGAAAAATGTAGCAGTAAAATTTACTACTTTATATAAATGTATTTATAAATAAGTATATAATCATTTATAAATATATTTATATGAATGAACGGTTATACAATTCAATGATAATGAATTAGTTGGAAAACTGAAAAGACCGACACGGAACCACCGACTCCTCCCCATCGTCACCACAATCTTTTTAAAATTTTTATAATAATATTATGTTTTATTGGCATTGTTTTTTTTAAGGAAGTTAGTTACTGTTCTCGGTCCCAAATTTATAAAACTCGAATTTCCGAAAAATTGTCATAACATTTTTTTTATTTTATTCCAATGGTTCATTATAGGAGATAATAAACCAAAATCCTTCCGTCCGCGTTCGGTTTGAACCCCGACCTATTGTCCTAGGGTTTTAAGGATTATTGTGAGATTGGCCCGAATGTTGTAATTTTGAGACACTTCACAGTATGAATTATTCAATGAATTATTCAAAGTCTCAAAATTCATTTTGAACCCTTGACCTCGGGTTAAAAAAGTTTCGAGGATCATAGTGGGGTTGGTTCGAACCCCTAAAGGCTTAAGGCGGACAGACGGATTCTTTTATTTTTATTCGATTTTCTGAATCTACGTATCTTGATACGTAAACCCCCAAATTTGGAGGGGGGTAAAGTTGTTAGTTCACATTTGAATAGAGTTTAATTTTTAGCATTTTTCAAGACCATCCGGAGGTTTGTTCGACCAGCCGTTCGTTCACAACGAGGGCTCAAACTTGGAGCATGATTCGATCAGAACATGGTTTTCCAGGTATGGAGTTAATTAATAATAGTTAATAATCTGCACAAAGAAGATAATAAAACGTCTTGTCAAGAATTTGTAGAGTTTTCATTTTTGATGCTGGAGTTCTTCTAAAGGAGCCCTTCCATTAACGCCTTTCAAATTATAATAGCGTTACTTTTTTTTATAGCACTGAAAGGAAAACGTCAATCTTGCAGGAATCACTAGTGAAGCACTTACGATGCCTGACTTTATTATTGCTGGTTACCTACTTCGCTTTTGAACCGTCCAGGCTTTTATACTGATGGCTTAGCGGCACGAAAGTTGCTGATAGCGTCGGGGGGGGGGGGGTTTATCGCGCTTATTCAGAGGAGAGTCACGTAGGGTCCGGTAGTCCTGAAAATTTACCGGTCCTTCTGGCGTATTAGCAATTCCCTTGCTTTTTACTCCCCTTCGAGTCACTGATTTATTCCACTGTTACCGGTTGTAGTACACGTCTACGCAGCACATTCTCAAGGTGAAGCGATATACCCTCAAAATGTCGAACCTCAAGACTAGGGATTGTATCGAAGTTAGAATACCGATATCCGAGGCTCTTTCTCACCAATGTATCGATATATCGGTGTATCGGACAAAAGCCCATCGATAATATCGATAATTAGCCTCTCTGATGGTACGGATGTTGCAATGAATGGCACGTACTGATAGGCTATTTTCACTAATTCAAACGGGCTTTGGTATATCCATTTATTACACGAAATCTACGTATCTTGAAACGTAAACCCTCAAATTTTGAGGGAGGGTCATTTTTTGTTCTTGGCCGATTCCAAAGGTTCATTATCGAATTTAATAAACCAAAAGCCAGTGACCTGAAACTGGACCACAGCCTGTGTTATTTATGGTATAGGCGTACATACCAATTTATGAAGAATTGAGTTATGGAACCGAAGAACTTTTTAATCACTCTGATGCCTAGCACACATCTTGTTCATGTCATAAGGCATCATAATTCCCTTATACCACATAAAAATAAAAACTTTTTTTCTTCCAAATTTGCTCCACCCCAATACAGCTCCAAAGATTATTGCGAAATTAGAGTGTCACAGACGTTCTTCAAACATATTAAATATCAGTAAATTTTGATGTAATGGGAATAAATATATTCTCAAACAATATACAGGCTTGATTCAGATTAACGCCCAGTCAATATTTCAATCAAGCGAGAGAGAGAAGTTTTTAGATCGTAGAGATTGTGTTACAGAAGACGTGAACGTTATGTCATTGGAACAACACCAATAAGTATTTTTACTGTCAGTTCTCTGATACTCATACATCTCTACTTAACCTTTTTTTCTAAATAACAGCGAGAGCACCGCTCTTTCATGAGATGGTGAATTTAGGGTGTGTTTTATTCAAGTCTGACACTCCTTCGCGTATTATAAAGAACAATAGCCCGTTTCCGTCAAAACGCGATTAATTAATCCGATCGAAGCCAATTATTAGTAGTGGGACCTACCTGTCAACATTATCCCTTAATTGTCCGGGATCGCTGTCCCGTTTTGGGTTCCTAACACAATAGTCGTCCGACAATGTCATTTGGTCCGAGGAGATCCATAGTTTTGAACCTGTTCCACCGGATGATCCTGTTGATTCGATACGGGGATGAATAGGATATTATTCACGGATTCGTGTCGCCTGGATTCGCGTGTCCCAGGGGTTGGTATCTGATCGTAAACCGACTGTCAATCTGGAGTATATCAGCAGGATGGGAGCACAGCAGAGTACAGCAGTATGGGAGCAGGTACAATGCATCCGTCTGATCTACGCGAATTCTACTCTTTTAATGTAAGGTTTCAAACATGAATCTGCTAAGCATACCTATTTGCAACATGATATGTGCACTAATTCTCCAAATTCAACTCCACTACTCCATCCGAATCGAAAAACGTCCGTTTTCGTTCATTATGGAAATGCCGTCTGGACCTTTATACTCATACAAACGTAGAGGTGGTATAAAGACGTTAACATGAGCGTGAATCAAATGGTGGCAAGTTGAGCCAATTTCTGACTGGGGAACAGCTGGTTCATACATTACATGGTATCATGATATCCAGTCTCCTGTTCTGAGATAGTTTCGGCATCTGCGGAAAGGAGGTTATTTCGAATATTTGTTGGTGGTAGGTACTGATTGTTATATACCGTAGGCGACGTGGGTGAGAACAAGGATAAACCCCAGTATTATATTAATACAAATTAGTTCTAAATAGCTCCCCATCTATAATAATATTTAATTTATAATTAATGTTGATAAATTTATAGACCATCACTGAGCATCACCCCCACGACAACCATGTTGAATACTGAGCCATTTTGCACCCCTCCAGGTTCATTATCGAAGATATTAAACTAATACGGATGAAACTTCTTCGATTGCAGAAGCTTTTACCAGCTACCGCCTTGAAGATTACTCTAGCCTTCTTCAGTGATGATTATATTATTTTGCTCGTTAAACGGGGAAGTGGAAAAAGCAGGAAACTATCTGAAAATAAAATTTAAATGCTCGTTTCTCCTCCGGAAGGAGACCTTCAATGAATTTATCCGTTGGTGGGAAGTGAAACAGGGTAATGGGAAGGTAATAAGAGTAATTTTATCTCCTAGTCCAGCGTAAAATACGATCTGAACAAATGGGACTATTCCTTCCCTTTTGCGAGCCAAGGGCTCGAGCAAGCTATACCCCTCTGAGGTTGAAGCTGAAATGTGTTTTAATGATGAGATACTTAGAAACTCTGCAAATTCTTGACAAAACGGTTAATTATCTTCTTCGAGCAGATAACCCTAATCTAATTGACGAAATAATAGATGCAAATCATCCAAATTTAACTAAATAAATAGGTAATGTTTAAACAATCTCACAAACAAGAAACCAAGTGAAGTTGAAAAAAAAAAGTTGATCAAACTTGAATTATAAGTTTTAAATTCGTTTTGGACCCCATCCTCTTGACTTAGGGTGGTAAACTTGTAAACCTAATTTCGTAATTTTTGCTCAACGCTAACTGGGCAAAGTGTCGCGGACGGCGGACGGACGGATTTTTGGTTTATTATCTTCGATAATGAACCATTGGAATCTACCGAAGAAAAAAATGTCTAACCTCCCCTCAAAATTTGTTGGTTTACATTTCAAGATACGTAGATTCAGAATATCGAGAAAAAAAACCCTGCAAATTTTTGTCACAACAGTTTATTATCTTCTTTGGGCAGATTACCCTTCCGTCTAGATCACTAAATGGTAGATTGATTATTATTATTTAGTACGCAAATTTTGTATGTATATTAGGTAGATATAAGAGTAGGTCGTAAAGTACCCACCCTCCCTACCCTCTGGGTAAAGGGGTACTCACGGGTTAAAAGCATTAATTTTTCACATTTCCTCGTCAACAACATTCATTTGAGTCCGTAGATTATAATCGTAAAATCTAAACCCCCAGCGTTAGGGTACCTCGCAGCCGTGGTTGGGAGGGGGGGGGGGTTCTATAATATAGATTTTTAAATCCATTTTTTGAATATAATATATTCCAATTATAATCTTTGGGTTCAAATAAAAGCTGTTGACGAGGGGATTTAAAAATTGATGTTTTTTTGAACCCGTGAGTACCTACCCCTTACCCAGATGGTAGGGAGGGTACTTTACGACCTACTCTTATACCTACCTAATATACATAAAAAAAATTTACGATCATCTTTGTTCAGTCGGAGTTAATTCCAAACAATTTGTACCAGTACATGTCTACTACTTAGGCAATAATTCAATAATAATAATAGTAATTATTACTAAAAATTATTTTGATTATCAAAAACGAATAATTGTTATTATACCTTATTATTATTAAGTAGGTATTGTCAATTATATTAATATCAAACATTAATAATTAATAAATGTTACTAACTCGATATCCCAACACCAATGTACTATTTGAATCAGCCGGGCCAATATGACCACCCAGAGGTTTTTACGACCAGCCGTTCGTTCGCTTTGAGGGTTCAAAGTTGGAGCAGATCAAAAGTCGTCAATATTTTGAGGGGGGTATTTTTTTTTCTTGGACGATTCCAATGGTTCATTATCGAAGGTAATGAACCAAAATGGAAGTAAGTTGAGAAATAGCGATTCTATGAGTCGAGGTTGGATTTAGTAGAAAAAACACGAAAAAAATCTATAACTCTCGAACAGATAGAGATTCATCCGTTTTCGCTCTGTATATTTATTGAAATACATGTGTAGTACCCCCATCATGGTAACCGGTACTAATGGAATAATTCGCCTTGCATAGTGCCCACCGTCCCTTTCTGTCGGAAAAAGCTCTTCGCTCATCCCATACAGCGTTTTTGCCCAGATCAACCGGTCGACATTCCCAGGTGTGGTCGTTGGAAAGCCTCCCTCGGCAACCGCCTACAAAAAGTTCCACCACACTAATATTATTATTATTATTATTATTATGCCATTCCTACAGAAAAAAAACACACAAACACTAATAGAGGAGCCGCCAGAACATTATAATATAATAGACCTCGAGGTGAATCGTTTTTTGTTTGATTTAATCCTTCGAAAATTCCTCTTAATCCTTCAATCTCTCGCTAGAGGTTGGATGTCCCGAATCTCACAATTTAATTCGGCGGAGCTTTTAAATTCCTTAATGGGAAACAAGATTTTCTATTTCAACATGAAAAATCCCTTTATCATCCTCCGCTGGATGATTGGTTGATGAATTTGTCCCGTTTGCTTACATAACACATAACACATATTGATCCCTAGGGGTGGGGCTTTTTTCGTTGGTACCGATATTTCAAACCATTTCCTGCTGCCGTGTAACGAAGTGAGATCGATTGGCCTTGCGTCACTTGTTGCAAAAGTTGGAAAAAAATCGCAATGTTTTGATCGATCGTAAAACATTTCCTATTCGGCCGATTTCGGACTTTCTTGTTTATCGATGTGGCATTTTATCAACTTTAGTTTTGTATATAGTGACTTGTGGCGTAAGAGTGACAGTTTTGGAGTTATTTTCCCGTTCGAAATTTTGTGTGCAAACCATTCATGTTATTGGGTCCCACAAAGACCGATTAAAACAATAAAATCTTTTACACCACCTTTTGCAAGATAAATTTCTATACCGACTGGACTATGGTCCACGGAGGATGGTGTATCACGCACTGATTCAGCCAATTATCATGAATGGTGTCGGGGGGGGGGGGGGGGGGGTTGTGAAGAGGGGCTTATCAACTCCCTGGTTGTCATGCAAAAGCTACTAATTAGGTTCCCAACCGATGAGTTGTTTAAGGAATTCTTCAGAGTGAAAGACCTTGTTTAGAAATTAATTCTCATATAAATATATAAAAGAATCGATACAGGGGGAAATGCATTCATCGCGGATGGGATCGCAAGGTCGAGCGGTCTGTACTTGGTACATCCTCCCTTCCGTCTCACAGCTTGTGGACAGAGAAGTTTTGATTATTGGAGGGTTAAGCTATTCAACAGTTTACCACTTGGCATTAGATCGGCAGGTACCATCGCATCGTTTAAGAGCACATTAAAAACAAACATTTCATTCCAAAATGAAATTATGTACTTCATCTAACAAGCTGTTTGGTATATTTGTGTGAAGAACTGTTTGTTCTTTTAGTAAGTAGGTAGGTACTGGTTTTTTTTTCTGTTTTTTTTTCTCTATTTTTTCTGCTATGGGTAAAATGGCTCTACTTTGCCTTTTGATTATAAAGAATGGGAAATAAGTTGTTATAAATAATTAATTATGTATCTGGAGTGCGTTTGCTAAATTGAACTTATGTCTGATCATTCAAGTATTGTCGTCCAGTTAAGCAGTTAAGTCTTGTCATGTCAGGCACCTACTACAGAGCTCTGTTTCCAACTCTAGAAACAAAACCGTGGTTTGACTTCTATCCATCTGAAGATTTAAACTATCTCCAGATTAAGAAGTGGACACATCGTCTGTAATTCCTATTTTTAACGATTTGGGATTGGAAACCAGCGGCTGCGATCACTGTGGAGAGAAAGACACTGCGCAACACAAAATATTGGAGTGCCCCATATTTTCTCGAGAACGACAATTACTTATGGACAATCTAAGTGATAAAATCCCAGCTCCATTCAACCTAGATTCTATTCTGACGTTAGCAGAGCAAATGGTCTACAAGGAACTTTACAGATACCTTAGTGCAATCAACTGTGACCTATACAAATATTTAGTATTATCAGTTAAATAATAATATGTATTAATGGAAAATGTAATACCCAATATGGCGTAAAAGTGTGTCTTGATCCAATAAAAAATTATTAAAAAAAAAAAAAGTCTTGTCATGTCTTGTCATGAACTCCTCGCTTCAGCACAGGCTCGCCTACCGAGCGGAGTAGCATTTATAAAAATGTATACTGATAATGAAAGTAAAAATTTTTAATTAATGCACTAGAAAAAAAAAATTTGCCGAACCCCGAGGTACGTTTATACGATCCCAACAAACAGTTTACAGGTTGAATAAGTAGGGTAAGGGGAAAGTATACATTTCTTTTAGGGATAAATCTGATGTGGTTTTCTTCTGCCATTGCATACCAAATCAGTATGAAAGGTATATTCTTTAGATGGAAAAAAAAATTCGTTTCATTTAGAGATTCCAACTTCGTTCTTGCAGTTTCCTCGTGAATGGAGTTTTAGAGCAAAAATAGCGATATCGGTGTAACAAGAAGTTTTTGAATATTCATCTCGAAGAGGCGAATCGGGACTGTGATTGGAAAAAAAGGGATAAGGATGGACACTCCATCGAATATTGAATAGGTTTCTTACTCCCACACACACCCCATTCAACCTCATTCACCTTTTCTCGTTATTTCTGTTACCGAAAGGCTGTGACATTTCTGTCAGTGCGAGATTTATGGGAAGATGATGAAGGCGGTATCCATCATTCCTGGGATTTTATTGTAAATGGTGATTTATGTTATCCAAAAGAATGAAAAATACTCACTTATAGTGGAAACTGAATTTACAACGCGGACTTGGGTTTATTTCAATGATTTATGTTGATAGATGAGCAGTAAATCACTTTTGGAAATTTGACCTTTGAACCAGCGGTAAATTGAAATATTATTGAAATTAATTGAAATTTTCCACAAAATTTTTCCATTTACTACTGGTGCGAAGGTCAAAGTTCCAAAAGTGATTAACAATAATTTTTAATCATCAATTCCATTATTTTTTTAATTTTAATTGAACAAAACCTCACAATTCAACTTTTTCTTTCTTAATTTTCGGACATTTTTAGCAATATAAATAAACACCAACTTGAACTACTAGGTTGCTTTAGGTCGAACCAATGTACGACAAACCAATTACTTATTCATTGACCATTCAATAGTTTTCTCGATATTTAAAATGCACATACTATAATATAGTATGTGCATTTTAAATATCGAGAAAACTATTGAATGGTCAATGAATAAGTAATTGGTTTGTCGTACATTGGTTCGACCTAAAGATATTATGTTAAAAGTCAAGGAAAAGGTAGGTAGTTCATAAGGCAATACTACTATTAACAATAATTGTTAATAGTATTATTGCCCTATGAACCACCTTTTCCTTGACGTTCAAAATAGACTATCGAGAAATCTATTGAATGGTCATTGAATAAGTAATTCGTCGTACATTGGTTCGACCTAAAGCAACCTAGCAGTTCAAGTTGTTGTTTATTTATATTGCTGAAAATTTCCGAAAATTAAGAAAGAAAACGTTGGCTGGTGAGGTTTTGTTCAGTTAAAATTGAAAAAACAATTTAATTAATGATTAAAAATGCGACAAGTAGTAATGTTTGTGCTTCAAAACTATTCAATTCCAAGTCCAGTGATTTTGGCCAGCAGTAAGTAAAAATGATTTGAAGGGTACCTACAGGGGAAGAAGGCGCAATGTCAGTCAGAGGAAAGTTTTGGGAAATCAGCTTTTTCGTTCAATGTTGTCGATAAAATCCAATTATCAGTGTTATTTCATCCTTAATTATTAATTATTAAGGATAAAATAACACTGATAGGTAATTGGATTTTATCGACAACATTGAACGAAAAAGCTGATTTCCCAAAACTTTTGTCTGAATGATATTGCGCCTTCTTCCCCTGTACCATTCATTTGTTAGGGTTAAAATTCGTTTGTATAAATATGGACTATTTCGAAATTTGCTCTTGTTGTCACATGGCTGGTATGTGTTTTTTTTTCCCCCCTCTAAAAAATACCATTTACTTACACAGTGAAGGTGATGAAATATAATGGGAATCGTCTTAGGGAAATCGGTTCATTTTCACGCAGTAACTCGCGATTGTTGTTCTTTTCTCCCGATGACGGGAAAAAGATTTTATTCGGGTCGTAAGCGCGTTGGAGGGCGGCCGAGCAGCGACTAAAGGGGAGTCTAGCGCCTGACGTCTGGAGGACCTGCGCGCCCGCATAGCGCTGCTGAGCTTCACCTCGGGATTCTTGTCCCCGCTGCATTGATAGATCTTGTGGTCCATTGCACTGCACGGCTATAGGGCCGTGGGCCACTCATCTAGAAATCGTCGTAGAGGCGGACAAGAAGGTATAATAAACCCTACGAGTGCATACATATTTATTTGCTACATTCCTTACAAATACAAAAATATCATTTTTACGCTCTTAAAAATTCTTTGATAGCTCAATAGTTGATTAATTACAAATATACGGTCATCGGAGACCCAAAGTTACTTTTCATTCATTATTTCAACAACATCAGCAGATTAAAGATTTGTAAACCTAGAAAATTCTTAAATAGGAAAAGTAAATTGTTTCAAGAAGCTTAATTTGGAGTTTTTGATCTTAATCCAATCTTGACAACGTCATGAGTCAAATAAATAAAAAAGCAATCAATTCCAATATACGAGCCGGATAATAGAGCATCTCAAACATGGCTATTTTTCATGTTCCACAGAGCCAGGGATTTTCTCCTTTGCCTTTCCTTTTTATCGATAATTCTTCGTTTCAATTTTTTGTTTTCTCATTAATCTGCCCTTGATTATTCCAACAGATGTAAAATGGAAGAAGGTTGAATGGAATCATAAGTGTATATTTGTTTTTACAATAAAGAATGAAAAAAAAGGTTCAAAATTACTGCTCCGACATTCGCGAGGTAGGCAGTAAACTGTGTTTGTTATAGAAAAAAACATTAATGTTAGCAGTCGTCACAAGTAAGGTGGATCCCTGAGTGGATGTTACACGAGAGAAGAAAACATTTGTTGGACACTTTGGAAGTTTTCTTGTTCACTGATCTTGGGCAAATGTGGCAACGTGCTCTTCCAATGGAGAGTCTCTCGACGACCAACATACGAGTACTCCATCTACTTCGTACTTCGTTCTCTATAATCTATAAAATAGGAGGAAACATGCTATTGTTAGTTGTATAGCGCACTACTAGGAAAATCAGGCACCAACGACTACCTCAGATTGCCCCTGTGAGACGCTAACGTTTGCAATACTTCCTAGTATCTCTTGAGTTATTTTGCTATCTTACCGCTAAGTAGCCAAGTAGCCAATGCTTAGTACGCTAAGTAGCCTTCCCAGAAGGTCTTGCTTGAACTAGTATGTTCTCGAACTAGTATGAAAATAATAATTATTACCGAACATACTAGTTCAAGCAAGACCTTCTGGGAAGGCTACTTAGCGTACTAAGCATTGGCTACTTGGCTACTTAGCGGTACGATAGCAAAATAACTCAAGAGATACTAGGAAGTACCAAACAAGAAGATCTATGAAGGGAACAAATGAGTAGAACTTATTTTTGTCAGGAATTCCAAAAGTCACCCTGAGCTCGATTGGTCCTCCACCAAAAAACATTGACACCTAGTGCACTGTGGGGTCAGAAGTGTCCCACTCGTAGTTGTGCTAAAATTAGGTACGAAATTTGTTTTACGGGTTCAATGATCCTCAATCCCACAATAATCCTCGAAACTTTTCATAATGGGAAGGGGTTCAAAACGAATTTTGAAAAATTCATCTCTCGAAAAATTAAATGGAACGGTAGGTATACCTAGTTTTTGGTACAAATTTAGATAGATTTAATTTTTTAGAATTCTACAATTAGAGACCATCCGCAGCTTTGTACGACCATCGGTTCGTTCACAATGAGGGCTCAAATTTGGAGCAGATCAAAAGTCTTCAACTTGAAAGTGAATCATGCAACAGGTTGTCGGGTCAATGTTCATACTGGCCCAGCTGATTCGAACAGAACATGGTTTTCAGATATCGAGTTAATTAATAATAATTAATAAAAATTAGTGATAACTATCACTAATTAATTATAATTTACTAGCACATGATAATAATGATAAATAATTAATGACAATTCTTAATAATAATTTATCTATAATTTAGGGCTCTAGACAGAATGATGATCTGTACAAAGTATATAGAAAACCGTTGTGTCAAGAATTTGCAGAGTTTTTATTTGTTTTGTTCAATCGGGCTTCAGATCCACGACGAATTGAACTTCCAGAATACCCCAGTTTCCATTTAAGGGGTTGGGGAGAGAATCAAAATGGAACAGGTGCCAACGTCAATGCGAATAAAGGAAGCCTGTCAATTAAGCGTTGAAAAGGGCGGGAGGTTTGTCTCAATCAGAATCAAGGGCGTAGGGCAGCCCTGTTGAACCCAAGGACAGTTTGTCCCTTAAGTTTCCCTGCGGCCGAGTTTAAGCTGTGTTTGACAGCCTTCTCATTTAAACCGCGGGAGGAGCCTTCTGAGTTACCCCTACCTACCTACCTTGACAATTCCCTTTCCATCAAACATCCCCTCCTCTAAAACTTCTCCCCAACACAGCTCGTATTCTCATCACTCTTCCACTCCAATCAGACAGCAGTTCAAAATACCGAGAAGTTATAAAATACCAGTGTAATTTGTTTCTTTTTCAACTGTTAGTCACTTTTTGGTTTATTATTTTCTATGCTCAATTTAAATTGGTGAAATAAAATCGTGGATAATGTTAAGAAACTGCGTTGAATCCGGAGACTTCCCTATCAACCCAGCAGAAAGAGTACAAGGTAAATGTTCTGCATGAAGGGCATGGTATCGTCCCACTTTGTGGCCACATCTGGAATACCGCAGGAGAACCATCTTGGCCCGCTCTGCTTTCTTATTTTCATCAACGGATTGGTAGCGAATTTCACTCCGAGGGTACGCTGCCTATTGTTTGCTGACGACTTGAAGCTGTTCTGTCACATGAGATCAGAGTCAGATTGTGGATCACTGCAGCTCGCCTTCTTGGAGGAGTGGTGTAGGGACAACAGGCTGTTTTTAAATCCAGGAAAGTGCTCTGTTATATCTTTCGTCAGACCCGTGTAACCAGAATTTGGCACGGGTTAGGGGGATAGCAGACTTGGGTGTCCAATTTGATGAGGAGCGATCTTTTTCTGGGCATATTGAGGCGCTGGCGGGGAGAGCGATGAGAGCTCTGGGTGTCCTGAAGAAAACACCAGGGAGTTTACAAACATAAAGGCTGTCACCACGTTGTATAAATCGTTGGTGCTTCCAATTTGGGAGTATGCTTCGTCGGTGTGGTCCCCAAGCTACGCTGCCCGCAACTGTCTGGAGAGAATTCAGCATAAATTCCTTCGCTACATCGCAGGGAATTCCTTCTGACGGGGTGGATTATGCCAGCATCATGAACTCCTGTAACTTGCAGCCATTGGAATGTACAAGAACAGTAGCCGACTTAAGTTTTATCTACCTCTACTGGGCGCATGTCTACCTCTGCATGTTTTATGCCCCCTTCGCAACTACAAATTACCTACAGCATCGTCCACTAAGCAGAAACGCGTTTCGTGACGTCTGGTGAACATACTCTTGGTACCGTTCGTTTGCTGGGCGGGGCGGAATGTTACCGCGTTTTTAGATGGTACCTATTTTTAAATTTAACGTATTTGAAAAACTCTCAAATTTTGAGGGGGGTTAAAAAAACCAGGAGACTTCCGTCTCAAACCTTGACATGAACATGTCTCTGCTTGACACGCTAGTTCTTGTGTAATTTTTCAAGTTTTCCTCTTCTTCTTGTTCCCGTGCACGCAGCGTACGCTGACGCCTTGACTGTGATAGTGGATGACATGATCACTAAACTTTACAAGTCCGAGATTTATTCTCTGGGATCCTCACCAATATTGGTAATGATATAGTTTGAGGCCAGAAGAGGCAGTCAGTATAGGGTCCAGGTTTGTTACAAAATGCAGTCCAACAGATTGGTGTCTTACGGTTGCATAGGTATGTCAGACAAAACAAAGACACATTTGAAACTTATATTTGTTTGCTCGTAGTTTTGTTGCTGACTACATTGTTGCAAAGTGCTAGATGGTACCTTTTTTAAAGCTGAGTTTACCAAAGGGGTCTAGAGCACTCTCAAAATGCTCTGCTACCACCTGCGCTATTTAGTACTCAAGGGAGCAGGACCTTGCGAAATCGAAGTATCTCGTCACACAATAAGGTAAAAGGGAAATAAGAAAAATGAAAAGACGCGTGAGGAAAAATGTAATAATGAAGAAAAAAGGCGATTTACTCCTACCTAACCACTCGGGTATGACAAAAAAAAAGGAAAATCAAATATAAATCAAGATAAATAAATCAAAAATAAATCAAGAAGTAAAATAATATTTCATATTATGAAATGAAGGTTGCCGACCCCTGCACTAGTATATTGAACAGAAGGGCCAGAAAATAATAAACCTTGTGCAAATTATTCCATGGAATAATTCACAGCGTTTTCTAATATTGAAGTTTGTTGGAATTAAATCGAAAATCTTAATGATAAAAGTCTAGTAGGTATTGAAGTTTGTTGAAATTAAATAAAAAAACTTGGAATAACTAACTGATGGATGCACGCGTAGGTGCTTCTTTTACTCTTTTGTCTTTTTTGGTTTATTACCTACGATAAAATTTTCACTCCCTCTCAAAATGTTTGGGTTAGGTTTCAAGATACGTAGACTGAGAAAACCAAATAAAAATTATACCCACGTATCTTGAAACCATAAATTTTGAGAGGGAGTGAAAATGTGATCGAAGATAACTGTACGCTACACGGGTGACCTACACAGAACATCACAAACCGTTAGAGAAAATATTTGCAGCGTTTTTACTTCCGTACCGAGTACATAGGAGTATATAGCGATGAGGGGGAAGTGTGTTTGGATCATCTGCAAACATACCCTTCCCGGTGATCGGTTTGGTTCAAGTTTGTTTTAAGATATTAGATACAGCCTTGGAAGCTAACGGTGGCCTGTCTTCGTTTTAATAGAAAATGCTTGATGCCTCCCTAAAACTGGCGTTTCTTCTTATATTTATGACAACCTTGTAACGAAAAAGTTGCTCAATTTTGTATTCTATTAAATAATGTTAATATAACCTCTCAAACACCCTAGTGTGTACTCACCTACGCATGTGTCGTTCGTGGTGAAGTCATGATTTAACACTGGGGCCTGCGGTCTTTCGCTACCACAGAAGAGATACTCTGAGCCTCATTTCTAATCACCTCCATTGTCCTGCCAGTGCGAATGTGGGCTTAATCTGCGAAATTGTGCTGATTACGACAAAGAACACCACCACCCCATTTCATCGCGAATTGTTAGATCTTATAAACTGTGTTTCAACTAAACTCTCCTTCTAGCCAAGTTAACTGGGCAATTTCTCAGTAGCTTCACGTGAATCTTTTTTATACTCGTGTTTGTAATTTACATGTTCTTTTAGCAAATTTTGGAAGAAAAGGAAGCTATTGTTCTCGATCCAAAATTTTTGTAACTCGAATTTTCGAAACATTTTCATACCAAAATCCGTTCCAGACCATCCTCGATAGAGGGCTCAAAATTGGAGCAGGTTAATAGTCGTTAACATGTGGCTGAATTGTGAGGCAGCCTGTCAGGTCGATGTTCATACTGGCCCAGCTGAATGGTTTTCAGATATCGAGTTAATTGATAATAAATAATAATTATTATTAATAATTATTCATAATTACACTGCTCTACAAATAAAGTGACCTGAAAGTTGCCGCCCATTTTATCATAGATGGCGGTTTTTCGATTTTTTGACGTTTTTATGATTAGAAAAACGTCAAAAATTTAACGAAAAAATGTAACTCTCCCCCTCCCCTTCACAAATCAGTAAGTAAATAAGGGTTTTCATTGTTGTTGATCAGTATGTCACCGATCCATGCCCTGGAATTTATAACTATTTTGTTTGTTCGCAGGTCTCTGTCTGACGACGATTTGAAGAATTTAGGGGTAAAACTGATGCCTGGATACAAAGACCCGTTCCACAAGAGGTGAGTTGAGTGTTGGCATAAACCGCTTACAAACTAGGTGTATTTCTAGTAACTCGAAAAATTTACATGGAACGGTATAGTTTTTAGTCCTCATTTAGAAAGAGTTTATTTGTTTAGAATTTTTCAAGACCATCCGCAGCTATGTACGACCAGCCGTTCGTTCACAATGAGGGCAATATCAAAATTCGTCAACATGAGGGTGAATCATGCGGCAGCCTGTAGGGTTTTCAGATATCGAGTTAATTAATAATAATTGATGATAGTAATTACCTAACCGTTATCAAAAAATAATTTATAAACATTATTAATAACTAATAATAATTTACACTAAGTACTTGTTTTTCAAGTTCCCGATGAGCTAGGGATTTGGAATTTTAAATATAAGTCTAAACTGGATGAAAATGCAATATTCACTCGGTTTCTTGTCTTTAAAATTGTTTAAACAATACCTATTTCTTTAGACAAATTAAATTTGGATGTTGAGCTAGAGTTTCATCTATCATTTCGTGAATTAGATTAGATTAGAGTGATCTGCTCAAAGAAGTTAATAAACCGTTGTGTCATGAATTTGCAGAGTTTTTTGTAGAGCAGAGTAATAAATATATTTCTACACGGAACATTGTCATTTGTCAAGAAGTGTTAAGTACATTTTACGTGTAAATTATTATTAGGTCGTCCAGGAATTCAGTTTGAGCACTGAGAAGAGAATTTCAAAAATAATAATCCAATTAGGGAAAATTTGCAGTGTTTTCCTTGATTAGATTGATTTTATTTTTCAGGCCAATGAAACGAGGAGAGATCGGCTGCTTTCTAAGTCATTTTTTCATTTGGAACGAGGTAAGTGTCATTCAATTGAGAAGCTTGTAATAAATATAATTCAACTGCTCTTGAGCCGTGTTTTCTTAAAAGCAGTTTACATCGGTTGAGCGAGAACCATTTTTGAATCTGAAAGCCCTGATAATAATATTAATCATTTTACACCAGTGGGTTAGGAGTTGTGAACTATTGAGAGAACATATTACGTTTTCGCAATAGTTCACAACTCCTAACCGTTGGTGTAAGATGAAAGGCCCTCGGGCAGATCGTAAAGGCTCAACTGTACTCGGAGACTAAACTTGTAATACCCACGCGATATCCATTTCATACACATTGATTTTCCAGCAAGTTGGCCGTCTACTGAAACATAAATACTTCACCTACCTCCTGGTCCGGCGCGGGCCGCAGAGCTCAATTTCATTCAAACCCTCGTTTAACTACAACTTTGATAGCAGAGTGCGCGTGTAATCAGATCTAATGCGGTTCGTAGAAGGTTTTGACAGGTTTTCTGAAGATGAGAACCGGCTGAAATACTCGTACTACTGTGGACTTCGTTGACCGTTAATCGGACCGAAAATGACTATGTTTATCAACAAAAAAAAACTATTTGTACCACGTATGAACTCAATATTCACTTCATATACAGCAGACCACGAATATAAATCGAAATTAAAATAATGAAGTGACCTGACACTAAAGGGAAGATAATAATATTATCTTCCCTTTAAATTTAAATATTTCCCCAGTTTGTAACATAGTCTTTTAGTCACTTTTTTGGGCATCAATAGTGGTGGATTGTTGAGTTTGAGTCTGGTTATTTGTTGCAGGTATATAATAAGTACTAGATACGTATAATGAAAAATTGTTTTATGGAAATCGCAAAATTACTCCTTTTGGTTCGAGATGATACAAATCAAAAGATTTAGGCTTGACCCAAGTGGCAGTTGCCCGGGTGGCAGTTCTTCGTTACCCCCAACCTTAACCTAGTGCACTTACCCCAGTTATTCTGCAATTCGCTTGCAACGTTACCACCACTGTCAAAAAATTCTTCAACAATCAAGATGTCCCTGACCACCTGCTTCTATGGTCCTGAAATCTGGGCGCTACTCTGTATGGATATGTTCGAGAGAGTTGGCATTGGTTTTGCCAAATCACTGCTGTATCTACCGAGGAATACCCCAGACATTTTCATCACAACTACAATCATCCGTGGACCTACTCAACAAATGGTGATCTTCATGGCGCTCGAAAATAAATCCCACCAAGTCAAATATAGTTTACGTATAGGCGGAAATACAGTAAACTCCCCGTAACGTATTCGAGTCAACCCATTCCCTCGACTTCCTCATATAGTTACCGGGCGTGATACTGGACAAGAGACCTTTCAAAATCACGTCACAGAACTAATAAAGCGACTCAGAAACAGCATCAAGCTGCTGAACCCCTTGCTCTACAGTCCTCACTTATCCATAGACAACAGGCTCTTGATATACAAGACGACAATAAGACCTATATGGACCTATGGTCTCCCGATTCGGGGAACCTGTGCTCCGTCGCAATTCCGTCGTGTTGACCAACAGCAAAATTTGACTCTCCAAAGTAACATTGTCCACGCCCCCTGCGAATCTGGAAGGGGGAGGCTTCAGTATCTTCGCTATGTATTCGGCATTCAGCTGGAGCTTTTGACATTTGGAGCGTTTGATGAGAGATTTCAAATCTTATCAAAGCCCGAAGAGAATCCACCACCTCGTCATATTCCCCAAAGCTTCAGATCTGGCATCCGTTGCATAAAGTGGCTTGCACCACTGACCAGTTAACCATTATGTGTAGTTATTAAATGACTTATACTATTGTTAATCATCGAACCTTCTCTGATCAGTTCGATCTGTTCCCATGTTTTGCCAGGTCAGGCGGAAAGGATACGACATCGCTATGATTCTCGAGGATGACGTCAGATTCGAGCCGTTCTTCAATCAGAAAATGAACTCCCTCCTCAAAGAAGTTGTCAATCTTCCTTTCGCGTGGGACCTTATGTAAGTGCTTCTCTTTGCCTATTTCGGTCCCTTGGGGGTGAGCACTTGCTAAGCTAAATCTGGCAGTTACTCAAAGCTTTATTCTCTCGTATTCATTTGTTGCTCTTTCATCTTTTGCATCACAGCAACTCTGTGCTGTGTCGATGTACGACTAAATACGACGTATGGTTCTAACGTCTGCAGTGACATACTTTACACTATGAAAAAAATCCACAGTCATGGCTAAAAGGCCGAGTTTTCCATTGCCTTTGAAAACCTTTAAAATGAGGCGTTACTAGTGGTCCTTAACTAGTGGGGAGTTATACACCCAACTCGTTCCGTCGTGTAATTAGTGTCTCAGTAGCTTTTTCAGGGCTTCGTTTTCTTGGCGGGCGGGACTTTCCCGCGTCCCTAACCAGAGTCTTGAAAAGAAGTTATGGGAGTGGTTTCTGTTGGTGAATTAGCTCAGAATAACATTTGTTGAGGTGTTCCTGCATACAGGCTGCTTCAAAACATCTTCCTGAGCCTCTACAAAGAAAACTATGACAATTTCCTCCGCAGCATAAGAAATGTACAAATAGACAAATTCAACTGCATCTAAGATGCTGTGGTAAATCGGGATGGATTGGCTCGGAAACACACACCTGAAGCCCAAAGGGAATTGAGTCACTTCGTGCTGTAGCTGGAGTGATGATGGGCACCTCGAGTTCTCCCCAATAGGCATGGGTAGTTGTTATTTTTTGGTAATAGGTTATCGAGTAACAGCGACCGTCTGGTAATAGGCGGCGATTCAGGAACCTTTCGAGCGAGGACTGGGAACCCAGTTCTGACGTTGGGCGCTGGAAAGGTTCTCGAATCGACGGTGACCTATTACCAAAATAACCTAATACCACAACCTATTACTGTTGTTTGTCGCGACAAAGAGGTCCTCAATGGCCTCCCCCCCCCCCCCCCCCCCGTTATCAAAACAGTTATTCCAGTAATAGGGGTTTTTCTGGTAATAGGTTATCTGGTATTAGGTTGCTGGACAGTATTAGGTTATTTGAAGAGGTGACGTTAAATATTCCCTACCCCTACTCCCCAAGAGACCTCAGACAGTCAGACCTCACAGAGGATGACTGATAGCCAATCGATGTCAATGGCTGGAAAAATTCAGTTTGCGAAATGAGATTACACTAGTTAAGGACCACCCTGTACATGATATTTGGTACCTTTTGGCAGCAAATTCGGGATGTTCAGAAACGGATTTTGGAACACAAATGTTTCGGAAATTCAAGTTTTAAAGCTTTTGGACCGAAAACAATAGCTTCCTTTTCTTCAAAAATTCGCTAAAAGCACAATTTAGCCTTTAAATACCGATCAAATCTTTGAGTAGTTACGTTTGTCTACCCGTATTCTAAAATGGCCATTTCTTCCCATGTCTCCGTACTGAAAAGATGACGAATACGGTGCTTCAACATTTATGGAACACAATGCTGCTGCCTTTCCTGCCTGGCATTTGAAGCGTCTTTGTTGCCATACTGCCGTAATAATTGTTCAAGGCTTGGATTCCGTTTGTAGATACTTGGGAAGAAAGAAGTTGGAGGAGAAGAACGAAGAGCCAGTGGAAGGCACGAGTCACCTGGTTTGGGCTGGTTACTCCTACTGGACGTTGGGCTACCTCCTGTCGTCTCGGGGGGCTGAAAAACTCCTTGAACAGGATCCTCTCAGCAACGTTCTGCCGGTCGACGAGTATTTGCCGATACTTTACGACAAGCATCCAGCGTGAGTATCTTTATATATAAAATCGATTGTTTGTCCTTATGTCCTTTATAGACGGCCAAACCGTTTTTCATTGCTCCATTGTGATGAGTAAGTTCCAAAGATCGTCATAGGGTATGGTAGAATAGAAAAATATTGGGGAAAACATCAAGAAATGGGGTTTTCCCCTAAATTTTGGAACTTTAATAAGCCCCCACTGGCAAACTTTCCCGACCACCTACAGAGTTTAAAATTTGAGAGCTTCCATTTGGGGGTAAATGTTACAATTTAAGCTCTGGGGAGCACGACTTTTCGAGAAAATATTTTTTGCGTCACCCTAATACACCATACACTATACCTACAGAATAGAGATGTTAGGAATTGTGACCCAACATCGAGATCGAATTTTTACCGGATTATTACTACCCCATACTAATCTCTCTTGCTCCAACTATCATATTGACATCATCTGAATGAAAACAAGCTGTTTTGATGAACAACAAGCTGTTTTTAAAGTTATTAAATTTTTCCGGTCTTGTTTCCAGGGATGATTGGAAGGAATTTTACCCTAAAAGGGACCTCGTCGCTTTGTCGGTGGAGCCGTTGATAATCTACCCTACAAGGTATCTGTACGAGGAAGGTTACATCAGCGACACAGAGGATTCAGCGGTTATATCATCCACCGCCAATCCGGAGCTTTGATCTCGCATTCACGACTACCCGGTATCGCCCGCCGGTATTACGTGCAGCACTGATGAATCCCGCATTACTGTCGTCCACGAGAGTATGATAGTTTAGGCCGACACATCTGCAAAAGGGTTACTACCTTATGAAATGGATTATCAAAAAGATGAATTCATTTATGGAATCCAAATGCGTGAGAGAGCTCTTACCAATTACGAAAGTCATTAAGCTAATGCTGCTAGGCTTTCCAAAAGCTCGGATATCTGCTAATATTGCCATAATTCGTGGTAGAAAATAATTCACCAGTCAGGTTCATTTGGACGGGATTTATATTGTTGATAAATAGTCATCAACGCACCTGTATCAGGACCTCCAGAATCAAATACTACCTAATTTTTATGTATTTAGTTCGGTTCATATAAATAAGTGGGTCTGTAATTTTAGGTTCCTTAATACGTGGCGAGAAATCCTGAGTTACTGCATATAGTTGAGTTCATATTTTGCCATACGAAAAACGCTTCAAATTTAAACCTGTGGATATCCAGGTCCTAATTGGCCATGACATATGTCTTGGGCATATTATGCCCAAGTAAAAACGACAATTAAGGCGGACAGATACTGAAAAATACTTAATGTCTTGGGTATATGTCATATGACATACTATGACATACCTAATATGTCATATGTCATAATATATTATGACATATCGTCGCTTAAGATGCAGCACGGCATAACCCATTTTTCCCAACTTTTCAGAAGAGACAAAATACTGTTTTATTCCGAAATTTCAGTAAAATTCAGTAATTTCACTCTAAAATATACCAAGCAATTTTAGCTTACTGTATACCCCAGAAGTACCCTACCATGTTTTAAGATGAATTAATGGTCCGATCGAAAAATCGTGAGGGTTAGGTGATGTTGGCTCAAGATCGGTGAAGTTGCTTCAGCAGCATTTTCTTCATCTAAAATTTTCTTGTTGAAATTATTGTGAGATTATTGTGATTTTTTAGCATTTCTTCCTGTACAGGTGAATACTTTCCAAAAATTAATCTAGAAAATAATGCAAATGGTTACAATGATCACACTACATCAGGAATGAACGAAAAGAAAATGTTATTAAGAACCGTCAGTCTCAAATTTTTACTTAACATGATAGTTGAGAACATTTAATATGCATTATATTAGGAATTTAAGGATTTCGCTGAGCCAAAATCCTAGGTAAAATTAAATTTTGACTAAACATGATGAACTAGTATCATAGTTTTTGAAGCATAATCCTGCACATTCTTTGTGATTTTTGAGCTTTTAGCGGCCGATTTTCGAATTTCTGACGCCACCACGCTATTCAGCGCAAAATTCGAAATATAAAATTGTATCAACTTCATTTAAATCGTGGTTTAGGCTTTGTTGCTTCTTAAGCGACGATATGTCATGTTTTGGCCATATTAGGCATGTCTTAGGCATATGTCATATTAGGCATGTGTTAGGCATATGTCATATTAGGCATGTCTTAGGCATGTCTTAGTCATATGTCTTGGGCATATTATGCCCAAGTGAAAACGACAATTAAGGCGGACTGATACTGAAAAATACTTCATTATCCCCACGTACCTACTACCCAACTCCTAATTCTACCATCTTACTAACGCCAGGCCTTGTTTATATGGCTCAGGATTTGGCAGGCCTAACACACCGTTCCTTGTTATTAAAACTAATGAATTAGTGCAATAAACTATGAGAGGCCATTAATCAATATTTGTTACATTGATTTTCAACTAAGTACCGGTAAAGTTGAAGAGTAATTAGAGAATAATGATGAAGAACAAACCACACGCTTGGTAGATCAGTGGTATATTTCCTTGACGATTCAATGTGTTTTTGAAATAACATAAATTTTATCTAGGTAGTCATTTTAGATTTCAATACATTATGAGTATTCGAAGTATGTTTTACAATGAACACCACACTTGCCATCACAATACAGCTCTTCGTTTAATTTATTCATTGTTGATTTATACTTATTTATTAATTATTAAAGCCCCATGGCTCCACTGTTCGTGTTCTAACGAGCTTTGCCGATTATGCCAATCTCTTCCTTAGTCCAGTCAAATGGTGGTTTCCTGGTTGAAAAACGCAAAAAACCTCAACATTTTGGACGTTGTTTCGCCAATATCTTGGAAACGAAGGATCTGGCTTAATCCGAGACAACGTCCAATATTTTGAGGTTTTTCGCATTTTTCGACCTGACGCCGACCAGCTGGGAGGCAAAAAACTTCAGATTCGGATCCTGCGACCCAAAAAACGTATAAAACAGTTGAAAAACCTACTACCTCATTTTTGTTACGAAAACGTCACTTATTAACACCGATTGACTGGACTAACTGTAGTATGACAAAGTACGCCAAGTCAGAGGGGATACCCATATTATTGTTTGCTATTGTCCAACGGTACGTACTACTACTTTTCGAAAAATAATATTGATTGTTTTGCTTTTAAGGTACCTACCTAATATACAGAAAAAAAATAAATAATATATATATTTTAATATATTATATTAAAAAAGTGTATGCAAGCATATGCTTTAATGTTTTTGGGGTCGCTGATTCTGAATCTGAGGTCGGTTGACCTTCATCAGGTCAGGTTCAAGGTCTTTTGAAGTTCAACTTGAAAAAATGTGTACCTACTCATAGGTTTTGGATGTCGCTGATTTCAAATATGACTTTTGTTTATGTCTGCAAGGTCATGGTCAAGGTCTTCTCAAGGTCAAGTCGTAGAAAATGACCTAGAGACTTTTTCCGCTGTATGACCTTCAGAATCTGATGACCTTGACGTCCCTAGGTCATCTGATGACCTTGACGAGGACATACTAAGGTCATATTCAATCATTTTCTCGATTTGACCTTCGAATGACCTTAAACCTGACCTGATGAAGGTCAAACGACCTCAGATTCAGAATCAGAGACCCCCAAAAACATTAAACCCGTGGCGTACACTTTTTTTTTCCTAAATCTGTGTTATTCATTAATGTGCGAATTGGGTTGATTGATGTACGTAGACATCTGTGGCGCGATTCTGGGACTCGTTAAGGCATCATAACGACTACGAAACGTCGTAAAATATGAAAATGAGAGACAACTATTTCCTGATTTGTTTCGAACAGATTCCTTACCGTCAGTACTCAGAAGTATGGATATAAAAAAATACAGGAAAATTCTAGATTTCATGACAAGTGCCAACATTATTTTGTAGGAGTGTTGTATGTAAGAAGTTCGCATGTTAATTTTTGCCACAAGCTACGAGTATCCCGTATTGTATAAGTTTTATTATGAGTGTTATACTTTCATTTAAACCAATAGGCATTATTTATAGAGAACATTTAATTTTTAACTTGCTGTGATTTATGTAAATATTTATATCCAAGCCATACTGATGATGGCACATGGGTGTTGTATGCAACCTTGGCCAATAGAGGAAAGAGAAAAAAAAAAGAAAAAAAACGTCGTTACGATCGCGACAGCTGCCGCTTAGCTCAACTCAATAGAACATCTAAACCTATTTCAAAAAAAATAAATAAATAAATAATAATAATATAAATTGAACGAAATTATTGAGGGTCTCACGGCAACATCCCACATCGTCATTTTGGCAACTTTTCAGCAGTGCCGAAAAACCATCTGCCAATGACTATCTTTACTGAGTAATTCAGTAAAATAAATCGTGAGACTTAGCGTTACGTAACTTGGGTACCTAACTTATACTTAGTTAGGTCGATCCGCTGGGAGAAGACGCTTCGAATGATATGCATCTCATTTTGGCCAAAAATGACGATGTGGGAAGTTGCCGTGAGACCCTCGTTATATTCTGAATCAAATCCTAATACTTGATCTAAGGGACAGCTGTCGCTATCATCCGGTTGCAGAACACCAAATCCTAATACTTGATCTAAGGGACAGCTGTCGCTATCATCCGGTTGCAGAACACCAAATCCTAATACTTGATCTAAGGGACAGCTGTCGCTATCATCCGGTTGCAGAACACCAATCAAATCCTAATACTTGATCTAAGGGACAGCTGTCGCTATCATCCGGTTGCAGAACACCAAATCCTAATACTTGATCTAAGGGACAGCTGTCGCTATCATCCGGTTGCAGAACACCAATCAAATCCTAATACTTGATCTAAGGGACAGCTGTCGCTATCATCCGGTTGCAGAACACCAAATCCTAATACTTGATCTAAGGGACAGCTGTCGCTATCATCCGGTTGCAGAACACCAATCGTCGTTACATAGCGACACCGACACTTGTCGCGATCTTAACGACGTTTTGTTGTCGTTATGATGCCTTAACGAGTCCCAGAATCGAGCCACTGGGGTTGCAATCCAACTATTTACATGCACTTACCGATCACATGAAATTCCTACTTTTATATTTAGAGCTTCTACTAGGTATTTTTCTGGGAACATAATATTAGATTAGGATTCACTCTGTGAACCTTTTTATAATATGATCATACTATTTACCACGCTGAATTCAGAAAACGTAATTGTAACCCATTTTATCAATCCCTGGACAACTAAATAGACCAAAACATTTGGTAAAACATAGAACGGCTCAGAAAGGGGAACAACAGTGGAAAATGCAGTTTGAAGGGTGTAAAAACATCTAGGAACCCCGAGAATTTATCGATCAACCTCGCCCGTCAGTCGCCACCCCTCCGGTAGTTCCTCCGGGAAGCTATACTAGCCGAACATTCATAGCAGCATAGAGAAGGGGTATATCATGGAATCCCTCGACGCCCACAGTTTCGTCGAGTGGAGATCGGCAACGAGTTGGAAAATGTCTCGGAAAATGTCCTGAAAAATCGTCCCTTCACTTGACATAACAAGATGTGAAAAATCGGAGTTTTCTGCATTTTTGTCGGTTTTTATATCCAATTTCGTATTCCCTATTACGCTCTCTCGTGCGCTCATAATTATCTCTGTGGAGCTCTTTAATCTTCTGGAGAGAGATGACTTCTCATCATTCCAGTAGGTTTAGTGGTACCACAAAGGGTCAATATCTAAAGGTCCTGGTTGAGAGGGCAAGACTAGAATCAACTGAGTGGATCGATGTTAGGTACCTATGTTTGGTGTACTTGGGGCAATTTTTTTTTTTTTTTTTTCAATGATGATTTATGGGGTAAAAACAATCTCAAATCGGCAAAGCCACTTCAAATTCTGATAAAGGAATAAGGTGAGACCAAAACGCCACAAGATTTTTATTTCAGTACGAAAATTCGAATTAGGGTAGGTGGGGGCAAAGACCCGCATTTTTCGGTTTTACATTTTTTGAGGGAAGGGAAAAGCTTATGTTACTCAGCTCACGCATGGATTAGTCAGATATGGGTGTTAGCTAAATGCCCATGATACTAGCAACCAGATTGAAGCAAAACGTAGTCGGAAATTCAAGTTTTTGTGGAAAAAATAAACTTTCCTATAAATTCTCCTATGAGAAATATTTTTCTAAAAAATGATTTTCGGCTCGAGGTACAAGCATAGCATGTACTTGTGGTCACTAGTGCTTTAACCTAAGGCCGCCCGCTTGTACCTAGAACCACGGGGGACAATTGGAGAAATGAAGTATAAAAGCCATTGAAAAACGTTAATAACTTTATTCAACGTCTTTATTTTAAACAACACCATAAAGCGAATTGGCACGGACTGACTTAGGTAAAACAGTTACGTATTTACTTATTTAAATTCTTTTCCTCGTCAGTCTTTGACTAAATCAATACAATGAAACTTATTAAAATTAGTCGACTCGAAAGTAATATCTAAGACTTAGTTGGATAAAATATCACAGTCCACGTGAAAATGGTCGTACCTAATGGAACTTGTGTTTCAGAAAAAGTCGTAAGGCAACGCGGTAACGATTTCGAAGGAACGAAAAGTTAAAACTAAGGACTAAACAGTTGAAAAAAAGTATTTGGCTCAAAAACTTGGATATATCCAATATATATATAAAACCACACGAGATGTATTCCAAAACATTAAGATTATGAAACGATATAGGAAATTTCATTTGCCTTCTTCGACAAGGTACCTATAGGTACCTATAGGCTCAGGTCAAAGTCGACAAATGATCTGAAATTTGACCTTACAAACATCTAGGCATCTAAAAACAATAGAAATAAATAAAGTAAAATATTAGTAGGTAAAAGGTCGAAATAATTTCATTATTTGGTGGCTCTAGGTACAAGAAATCGCTCTCACCACAAGAAATCGATTTGTCAAATATTTCTCCGAAAAATTGAAACTACAACTATTGCGACTGTTTCCCAGTCGAGGGGTAAGAATTACAAATTTTAGAAAACAAAGATTGCTAGGGCTTCGATATCCAGATCTAAATATAAGTCGTATACTGACTTTATTGCCACCTCAAATGATCTAAAAGTAGATCAGAATAGAGTACACGAATGCATGAAAAGTAATTTTTAGGGCACATAAGGGAAGAAATTTATTTTAAAATTTAAATTTAAGGATGATGGATTTTGCATTAACTTCGTCATCGTTTCGAGTTCATATAGGTTCGGGTTAGGCAGTGATTGGTTCTTATCCTCGCAATTGTCCTGAAATATGCCCGTGTGTTGCCGTTTTCTCGATTATGCCAGGGGTGTGTAGGGGTTTTCGGGAAGCTATCAACATATTCTCGTCCAGACGGATATTCGACGTAGTCACTTTGCCATAACCGGACTGCTGCTCGATGGAAATGTATATAAACGTCCGTACAGGAGTAGTTAGCCTCAACTGCAGGATGTTCCATTTGAATGGCTCGCCCACACAAAACATAATTTCACGTTTCTGTTTTTAAGGGCAGCAGTTGCGTTTATTATATTCGCCTCCAGTGCGTTGTTTAAATTGTAAAACTCAGCAAGGGCGATTTCCACGTAAACATTGAATTTAATTGAATATGGGTATATGGCCCATTTCGGGCGCGCTCTAGCGGCGAAACGTTTATTAGCCTTACAAAAGAACTTCATGAATAAGAATAGTAAAAGAATTTTGTGTGCTCTAGTTTGACGAAAAAACGCTTCTTCTTGAGAAATAGGCCAAAAACTTGAAAAATAACCAAAATGTGGTAAAAAAGTAATCAAAAAGCAAAGGTCTGAGCAAATTTTCGTCCGAAAACTTCAAATTCGTGTTCAGCGACCCAAATACTTGAAAAGTGAGAGAATCAAAACTATAGCAAAACTTTCTTTTGAAACCAAATTTTCTTGCTAATATGCCTAGACTATGATAGTATACTTATGGGACCGTTCACTTAAAGTTGAAAATACATAGTACAATTCCTCCCTACCTTACTTGTCTTCAGTTCTAAATCTAGGGTTTTTTTCCTAATTAATGCTCGAAAACTCGGTAAACTCGGTAATTATTCCATGAAGTTGATTGAATGCTTTTTTAATGGCGTGTATTTGACTGAGTTATAAACTCTATTATAGACTCTATTCACCATACAAGACAGATCCAATACTTCCCGACCACGGGATTGATCCCGGCCTTCGTCACTCTTCTATCTCAAAGGCGTCTCCATTAATCTACATGCTACCAATGCCGTTCCACGGGTACGTTAAAAGATTATGTGTCAAGTTCTTACCAGCTGAAAAGCCTTTTAGATAACTCAACTAAAAAAAATCGATACTCGGCGAAATTGAATCGAAGCGATACCGGTGCACGTCGGAAAACCCACCTCTGCCCTTCTAATAAAACATTTTCTACGTCCTTTTTCCATCAATCACTCACCGTACCCTCCTCCCTTTTTGGTTCGAGAAAATATTGTTAAGACTCCCTCTTAAGAACGTGAATGGACTTTCTACATTGATATCGGTCTTTATCCGAGTTCTCTTTCACTACCTCGGTGAATTGTTAACCATTTATTGATTATTCATACCAAATGTATTATTCGTTTACCATTCGTATCTCAGAACGAGAAACTCGATTCCTAGTATGAAAACTGTACTATAATAGTGCTCATGCAAATACGAAGTTAATGGAACTTTTACAGGTTGTGCGAGGTGTTCAAGTTTTCAAGGTCGAGGACTCTGTGCTAACTTCAGGAGGGCCGATAAATCTCAAAATTTGTGGACGTTTTTCGGTTTTTCGCCCATAAACGTTTTTCCTAAACTCTTCCAGAAGTAAACGTTTATCTTTGAAAATCCCAAAGCATTCAGCAGCACCAGCAGATCATTGTATATAATTACTCCCCTGTAATGACAACTCTGTCTTACTGAGACGTTAAGCGGCGGTCAGACTAGGCTGTTTAGCAGCCGCTACTAACCAGCCGCTGGTAAATATCGCCATCAACCAGCGGATCTGAAGGGTTCACATTGGTTCACAACTTCTAGCTAGTACAGTTGCTGTTGATGACTTGAAAACATTGTGTATAGTGTGTTGTGTGCACCATGTCATCTATTGGTGTGAGTCGTGAAGTTCTGAGACGTGTGTTAAGTCTAGGTTTGTAGACGTCATCTGCTCCCGCACCACTCTTCTTTGACTTTTTTATTTTGTACACTTCATTTTGATATGTATCTCTTAAACTTTTTATTTTTTTCTTCAGTGGTGCCAAATCTGCTTTCAGTCCTCGTTCTTCAAATTTCTGCAATAACTCCTTATATGCTGAGTCATTGGCATTTCTGTTGATATACTCTGCACACGAAGCGTCCCACAGACAACGATAATTTCGGAATATATCTAGGAAAGTCATTATTATTATGTCTTTACCCGACCACTTGTTACTGTCGACCATATTCACTGTTAACAGAAAAAATGAATAGAAAATACAGTTAAAGAAACCAACACTGCTTGCAAACTAGACACGTGTTAATTCACCAGCCGCTTGTGAGCTACTTGGGGTTCACATTGACGAGGAGATCACGCGACTGCCAGCGGAAGGTAGGCAGCGCTAAAAAGTTAAACATGGTCAACTTCCGATTGTGGCTACTGAACAATAGCCCGCTGGCATTCACCAGCCGCTGGTTCTGGGTCAGACTAGGCTGCTTGCTGGCAATATTACCAGCGGCTGCTAAACAGCCTAGTCTGACCGCGGCTTTAGTCTGTATCATCAGCGTCTTCTACTGCCTGCTTGACTTGGATCCCTTGGCTTCCATTTCCACACACCGTTATTTATTTAGAGAGTTGTAGGAGGTTTGATGTAAAACGAGAGAGTATGGTTTCCAAGCTTTCGGCTTTAATAAGCCATCTTCAGGGTACGTTGTTGGTAGGTATTTTCTCCTCGACCCAGTCTCTACGGTCAACAAGCCAAGGAGGATATGGACAAAACAATAACGAATTTCCACACACTTATACTCTGTTTCAAACTGCTTTAGTATTGAAGGGCGCTTGCCCTCGGGTACTAGCCCTTATCTTGGCGATGTGCACTCCATTACACATCACTACCTACCCATTTCTACCATTCCAGAACGGCTAAGGATAGACATTTTTTGATTCATTTGTTATCATAGATCAATGAAATAATTTTTTCCAGCTTCTCTAAGGTACCATCTAGTTATACAAAAACACTTATTTGAATAGAATTTTGGAAAGTTGGAAATGGAAAGTTGCTATCGTCAATTTATTCGTGTGTATCTCAGTACCCATTGCCAACTCATGGGCAGTACTCATTGCCAACTTCTCGTCACTACTCGTATGTTGATGTGTAACTGAGTACACATTGCCAAGATCTCGTCACTTCAGCCTCTGTTTTCCAGCCATGTATCGCAGTTTTCTGAGGAGTCAGTTCTTTCACTCGTCTGAAGTTGATTCGGAAAGTGATGGGGAAGAAGAACCAACTTCGGCCAATTTTTGATGTTTTACGGTGATTTTACCATGAAAATTTAATTCCAAAAATTTGAAAAATTTAATTTAGATATCCTCACATCTCAGGTTTTGAATGTCGCTAGAGTTGAAATACCTACACAGTATGCCTATCTATTTCAATGAAAAGACTGATGCACTGAAAACGATTTTTTACTAGTTTTACCAGTACCTAGCTACCGACCTTTTTAGGTACCTAGATAAACAAATAAAAGTGTTCGTTAATTCAACATTTGTTTTTTCCCAGGTTATTCCCACTTCAATCTTCAATTTGCAGTTCAATGGGTTCAGATTTTGACGTAGGTACTTACTCTTGGCAATGTGTACTCCAATACACATAACCACTTTTGCGCACTCTTGGCAATGTGTACTGCAGTACACATTACAAAACCGTGATTTTTGAGCTTGATAAGAAATTTAGTTCGTTTCTTTACCGCGCAACAGTATGGCAACAAAGTCCGCCCCACCACCCATACGGTCCACTCGCCCCGATACTAAAGCAGTTTAAAACAGACTACAGCACATGGTCCTCGAGTTGGAAAACTTGGCACCCCGCACAACCTGTTCCTGTCGCATCAAGTTCCATTAACTTCGGAATTTTTTCGTTCCTATCTAATGCACTATAATTGGATTTATTGAACTAGAGGCAGAAGTTTTGCAAAATATCACTGAGTCTGGATACTATCTGCATTTGAATGCATTGTCTGAATGTTGCATTTGAAAATAATGAAAGCACGAATTCCTATTTTTTAAATTGTGCATATTTGAAAATATATTTATACGAGTACATTGTACGATTTGGCTGTCTCGATTTGATTGCAGAAACCTACCCACTTCGATAGGAAAGCATAAATTCGCATAAATTCTGCATTGTCATTGATTACACTGGTTTACAACAATAAAAGGTCCGGACTATTTGTGGTATTTTCGCGTCCTGAATCCGATCCCGAGGTCATCTGAGCTCCATCACGTCAAAAAATCGCGATTTCAGGTCATTTAGAGGTTTAAATGACCATTTTTTGGAACTGGACCCAGGAAAATGTCTCAAGCGACCTGTAAAGTTGGAGGGTAAGTTTAGGTCTTGAGTACCTTCCAAACATTGGAATGGAGTCCTAAATCTCGACCGGGAGTATCACAGAACCACCCCAGTGGATAAAATGTTGCTATGATCGTTGTATCTCGCAGGTTTCGATCTCCCTGTCATTTTTCTGACGTGATGGAGCTCAGATGACCTCGGGAACGGATTTAGGACGCAAAAATACCATGGTCCGGTCAAATAGTCCGGACCTTTTTTTTTTGTAAACCAGTGTTATTCAGCCATTTTACAATATCTAGAGTAATAATCATGTGCCAAATTAATGCCATTGTTGTTTCTAGTATGTAAACATATTAGTATGTAAACATATTAAACATGTAAACATACCTATGTCAATTTGAATGAATTTTCACGTCTTGCTATATCTTTTTTTGTCGTGAATTTTGTTTAGAGCTATTCTTGCTGGTGTGTTTGTGAATTAGATAAAGAATATTATAATATCAGTTTCACTGTCGATTTTATATAAACGAACATGAGCAGATGGTGATTAATTATTAATAATCTACAATACCTACTTACATCATATCACGCATTCTTCCATCAAGTGCAGTCCATCCGAAGTTGAGATGTAATTAACTTCCTCCAATCATCATTCACTCTTTGTTACCCTATCGTAACAATACCTTCGAGGAACAAGTTCGAACTAACCAATTGTAGAGCAATCCAGTGGAGTCTCGATTCATTTTCAAGTGCTCCCATCAAGTTATGATCACTGTATTTCATACTGACATTTCAAAAGTTCCTGGAAATGTAGTCCCTACTTACGATTTAAGCTATAAACCTCATCTTTGCCTTGTAGGGAGACGTTCTCCACAAAGTGAACGAATTTTAGGAACACTCTAACAAATTTGAACTGAATTTCTCAGAATATATTAATATTGAAATTGGAAGAAAAATGATGGATCTACTACCACTTATTTATGTAATATTGTATAATATAAAATATTATATATATTTTATAATATTATTATAAAATTTATAATTTGAAATTTAAAATTTATTATTTAATAATATATTATACAACTTAATTGACTAAGCCCATCCGAGTGCCTTTAGGATAGAAATGACTGTTCATGTTTTCATATTGTTCCAAAGTCGTCAAGTTATTATAAATTCGTTGTGCTCTAGGTACGGTTATGTTTATAATTATTACCTTATATATGGTTTAATCGTTGAATGTTTTGTATTTTTCCACTTTTTTACACGTTATTTGTCAATGATGTTTTTTGTGCCATTAAAGTTTTCTAAACAAAAGTTTTTTTGAATCACACCTTCTTTTATTGAACCTTCTTTGAGAGTGAAAATTCAAATAATTGAAATTAGTCCCCATTTGAAAATGTGTATTCGAGTCGTTAATTGTTCTTCTTGAAGGTCCATTCGATGTCAAATAAACACCTCGATTCGATTTGAAATGAACTTTATTCGAGTTTTACGACGTATTTGAGTCGTCAATTGCTCTTATTGAAGGTCCATTCGATTTCAAATAAACACCTCGATTCGATTTGAAATTGACTTACTTCGAGTTTTTCGACGTATTCAAGTCGTCAATTGTTCTTCTCGAAGGTCCATTCGATGTCAAATAAACACCTCGATTCGATTTGAAATGAACTTTCATCGAGTTTTGCGACGTATTCGAGTCCTCAATTGTTCTTCTCGAAGGTCCATTCGATTTCAAATAAACACCTCGTTTCGATTTGAACCGAACATTCTTCGAGTTTTTCGACGTATTCGAGTCGTCATTGTTCTTCTTGAAGGTCCATTCGATGTCAAAAAAACACCTCGATTCGATTCGAAATGAACTTTATTCGAGTTTTACGACGTATTCGAGTCGTCAATTGCTCTTATTGAAGGTCCATTCGATTTCAAATAAACACCTCGATTCGATTTGAAATTGACTTACTTCGAGTTTTTCGACGTATTCAAGTCGTCAATTGTTCTTCTCGAAGGTCCATTCGATGTCAAATAAACACCTCGATTCGATTTGAAATGAACTTTCATCGAGTTTTGCGACGTATTCGAGTCCTCAATTGTTCTTCTCGAAGGTCCATTCGATTTCAAATAAACACCTCGTTTCGATTTGAACCGACCATTCTTCGAGTTTTTCGACGTATTCGAGTCGTCATTGTTCTTCTTGAAGGTCCATTCGATGTCAAATAAACACCTCGATTCGATTTGAAATTGACTTACTTCGAGTTTTTCGACGTATTCAAGTCGTCAATTGTTCTTCTCGAAGGTCCATTCGATGTCAAATAAACACCTCGATTCGATTTGAAATGAACTTTCATCGAGTTTTGCGACGTATTCGAGTCCTCAATTGTTCTTCTCGAAGGTCCATTCGATTTCAAATAAACACCTCGTTTCGATTTGAACCGAACATTCTTCGAGTTTTTCGACGTATTCGAGTCGTCAATTGCTCTTCTCGAAGGTCCATTCGATTTCAAATAAACACCTCGAGTCGATTTGAAATGAACTTTCATCGAGTTTTGCGACGTATTCGAGTCGTCAATTGCTCTTCTCGAAGGTCCATTCGATTTCAAATAAACATCTCAATTTTATTTGAAATGAACTTTCATCGAGTTTTGCGACGTATTCGAGTCGTCAATTGTTCTTCTCGAAAGTCCATTCGATGTCAAATAAACACCTCAATTCGATTTGAAATGAACTTTCATCGAGTTTCTCGACGTATCATCATTTCAAATCGAATTTAGGTGTTTATCTGACATCGAATGGACCTTCGAGAAGAACAATTGACGACTCGAATACGTCGAAAAACTCGAAGAAAGTTCATTACAAATCGAATTGAGGTGTTTATTTGACATCGAATGGACCTTCGAGAAGAACAATTGACGACTCGAATACGTCGAAAAACTCGATGAAAGTTCATTTCAAATCGAATCGAGGTGTTTATCTGACATCGAATGGACCTTCGAGAAGAACAATTGACGACTCGAATACGTCGAAAAACTCGAAGAAAGTTCATTAGAAATCGAATCGGGGTGTTTATTTGAAATCGAATGGACCTTCGAGAAGAGCAATTGACGACTCGAATACGTCGAAAAACTCGAAGAAAGTTCATTTCAAATCGAATCGAGGTGTTTATTTGAAATCGAATGGACCTTCGAGAAGAACAATTGACGGCTCGAATACGTCGAAAAACTCGAAGAAAGTTCATTTCAAATCGAATCGAGGTGTTTATTTGAAATCGAATGGACCTTCGAGAAGAACAATTGACGGCTCGAATACGTCGAAAAACTCGATGAAAGTTCATTTCAAATCGAATCGAGGTGTTTATCTGACATCGAATGGACCTGCGAGAAGAACAATTGATGACTCGAATACGTCGAAAAACTCGAAGAAAGTTCATTACAAATCGAATCGGGGTGTTGATTTGAAATCGAATGGACCTTCGTGAAGAGGAGGATGAAAGGGGGGTTGTGGTAAGAAGACAGGGAACAGGAAAACCATTGGTGGTGGTGGTTAGGGGTAAGAGGATCAGGTTTCTATATGCACACTCAACAGCGAGGTGCGAAGCACCGAGCATCCTATATACGTGGCAAGCGGGCAAAATGGGTATCATTCCTTTTTGCGGCTGCGCTGGTTTTTTTGCGGGCCAGTTTTTACAACGGAGTTGTTTTTGAAGGGGTAGGTACTCAAGGAAGATGTATTATGGATTGACAAAGAAAACCTTCTCAATTTTGGCCTATGAATTCGCAAAACTTAACAACAACGAAATTCCCGAGTCATGAGACGAAAATAAACGCGCGGGCAAACGGTTGCTTTAACAATTCGTGCAAAAACATTCTGATCTTCTTTCCCTACGAACACCCCAAGCAACTAGTAGTGAAGAGCTTTTTAAATTTACCGACATCTGTAACCTACTTTAGTTTTTGCAAGTAAGTCGTATTATGTACAAAAAAATATTTTTAATGAAAAGTTATTGAACAATCGTTCTGTTTATACGAACTTCAAATTATTTTATTTCCGTAATAACCATGGCGACAAGCCTTGGTCAGGAGCCAAAAAAGCCATGACCGAACATGACCTACATGACCAAGGGTTGGTAAAAAAAAACTTTCTTTTTTTTCCAAAAAATCGCCAATAGTGGTGAGTGGTACAGCAAAAATAAAAGTTTTAAATCAAAGGTGGATAGTTACTCTTCCAAAAAGATTTATTTTCCAAGGCTTACAATTTCATTTTTTGAAGGTTTTTTGGGTTAGAAGAAATAGGTGACCAACCCAGGGGACCTTCCCCTAGCTTATTCAATGTGATGAACCTTTTTGAGAATCCCCAAAGTTCAAGTAGTTAGGAAATTCAAGTTAGCTTCAACGAAGAAATTCAAGTTAGCTGAAAACGTTTTTTAATGACCTCGAAATGAACGATAAGATTTCGGAAGGATCAAGTTCAAGCACAAAGCCGATTTATAAGTGGAAAAATCCAGAAGTCTCAAGGGTATTTTTCCGCAGCTCAGCCGGTCTTCTGGATCCTCTTGCATTCCTTCTCCCTGCTGGTTCGGTGAACTGTGTCGGCGGCCTCTCTGCGCATGCGCTCTACCCCACTAGGTCTTTCAACTTTCACACTTTACGCCTACCAACTCAGTGCTGTTCTGTGCCGCGGCTGCGCCGTTCTTTCGCCCTTTCGGAGATTCGGTCGATAAAGTTTATATTTTGTTTACATTCAGTGATTTCAACTTTTGTTCGTTCTTCTTGTTGATTCGTGTCGACCGTTTTCTGATTGGATACCATTGAATTGAGGTAAGTTCCAAAAACTTGTCAAAATACCTTTCACATTTTACACTGGCCTTCGCCGCTGCACTTTCGAATTCGTTTCTCTCAGGACCTCAGTCGAATCCTGCTCTAATTCGTTTGTTTCACAGCAGTAGTACTTAAGTAGCTTTGATACACTCCTAAGCAGTCAATAAAGTAACAACTTGTTGTGTTGGCTACTAGTTCAGTTAACATCTCCCAGTAGGTGACATTTCTCGTAATGACTTCATAGCTACTGGTATTTCTGATAATCTCACGACTTCCAAATTTTGTGGGTATTTAACTACACAGTGAAAAAACTCAATTTACTCTAAAATCTACCTCTACAACATGGCAACATACCACCGATGGTCAGTGTGGAAATTCGCACTGCTTTGAACTGGGGGTGCTTTACATTTGTCCCGTTCTCTGCCACACCCCCAGGAATATATAGAGTGTATATAGAGAAATCATAGAGTGTATGAAATATGTTAGCAAAGGACTCGGAGAACGAGTTTCGGTCGATAGACGCGGAGCTCAACAGGTGGGCGGCAAGACCTGTTGCTTCCGTCGGTGACGTCACCCCGGAAAATGTGTATCAAGGTCAAGGCATCGATTCATTCGTAAAAGCTACATTTTCCGTGCTTTGCCGGCCTTCCCTAGGACTAATGGCCGAATAGTCACTGTCACCCTTTTAGCGAATTTTGTGTCCAAAATGTTTAAAACTCGTATTTCAGAAAAATTTTTTATACCAAAATCCGTTTCCGACGATCCTGATTCTACTGCCAAAAGACACAAAAATTATAAATAATATTTATATTGACCTATGTATGTGTCACTCCAGACGATAACTCTCGATAGAATTGAGATAAAAAGTTCAAATTTGCACAAAAAATCTGTTTTGGCAATCGAAAGGCTAAGTTCGTAGATGGAGAGAATCGGGCTACTCCAAGGGGGGTTTTGGCGAGTTTAAGGGGGGGTGGGGGAATTACCCATAAATTCCCAAAATGAAACAGTCTGACAAGTGGCCCCTCGTTTTAAAGGTTTTTTTTTTCACGCTGAATACGATGGTGGAGTCAGTATTGCGGTATCCCATTCCGTTCTCAAACTGGAGCACTTTGAAGATGAAGAAACGTGGATGATACTTGAGATGTTCTTCATCGACATCAAGTCCTTCAATGGCGACCTATAACATGAAGCCGGCTATTTTCCCGAAAATTCGCTCTTATAGTCATGCTGCATGACTGTTATTAAATTTTTAAATTAAAGTTTCTTACTCAATCATGGTTTGAGCGCTAATTGGTCAATTGCAATAGAAAAAAATAAAAATAAATAAATAAATAAAAATCCACATTTATGCATCATGGCTATAAGTCCGAATTTTTGAAGAAATAACTGGATTTATGTAAAATGTCTACATTGAAGAACATCTCAAGTATCAACCACGTTTCTTCATCTTCAAAATGCTCCAGTTTGAGAACGGAATAAGATATTTCAATTCTGACTTCACCATCGAATTCAGTATAAAACAACCTTTAAAAATTAACTTGAATCCACAGTCATGCAGCATTGCAATAAGAGCGAATTTTCGGAGAAATAACTGGTTTGATGTAAAATGTCTCTATTTTACTGGTTTTATAACAAATTTTGTCTCCCTTTATTGCCCAGTAACACCTTAGGTGATGAAGTCAGAATGACGATATCTCATTCCGTTATCAGATTAGAGCAGATGAACCATGAAGATCATCTCAAGTAACAACCACGTTTCTTCATCTTCAAAGTGCTCCAGTATGAGAACGGAAGGAGATATCGCAATTTTGATCGTGTTGAGCGTGAAGAAACCTTTAAAATGAGGTGTCACTTGTTAGACTTTTTCATTCTGGGTATTTATGGGTTATTCCCCCCCCCCCATGACTCCTCAAAAAAATATAAATCAGTCGGGAGACCCGCTATCTCATTTTTACCAGAAAATTACCATCTAACTGAACTAGAGTAGGTACCTATTTAGTGGAGTTAAAATTTGTGTTTGCTATTCACGATAGCATGAGAAAAGCGCTGTAAATAGTTCCACAATGATTAATTATTTCCTGTATAGGTCTCCCTTGTGTCTATAGATCACTCTCTGTTCTGTATTTGAAACTTTAAAGTTACAAAAACGAGGTCATTCCCAAGTTTATAGCCAACTAACTCGGAGTGTAATTAACGTCTAATGTAATATTAGTAATGTAGTTAAATAAGGAAGTTTCAATATTTGACTCCACTTTAGTAAGTACGATGATTGAAAAACAGGCCGATCTCTTTATATTTCCACTTGTGGTAAGAAAAGTATACAGAGAATAGGGCAATTATTCCGGTAGGAAGGTTATTACTTTTTCTTCCTACCTCTTGAAAAAATCCCGGAGTTTTTCTAGTAGGTAAGTTGTTGTTTAAAGGGTAAGTTGTTCGTTTTAAAATAACTTTTAATTACCCTAATGAAGTTTAGGGGAAACATTCAAATTTCCTCAAAGCGATGACTCAACAGTTGGACGGCTCATTTAACTGTAACGCTCAACTGCACCTTTTGTACTTGATACTTATAATTACACGGTAACATTCAACTGTACTCTCAAACCAACAGTTTGCAAACTTGAAGCTGCCTCACCTTTTCATTTTCACCTCAGTATCAATCTGAAATTTGTGGCATTTTTTTCCTTAGTCGACTCCAATGTTTCATTATTGAAGATAATAGCCATAATATAGGAGGGAAGAGTATACGTAAAGTGGATAAATCCATGATCGCTCCAACTACAACCTCGTTCAATAATAATGTGTTTGAGAAATATTTCCGCGCGTTAGTTTAAACGGGATGGGGCATTAGTGAGATTCTCTGATAAGAGATGGCGCTGTAATAGCGTCAAAAGTTGTCCCAGTTTTTCTCGAAAAGTACTCAACAGTTTTGGAATCTGAAAATGGCTAAGTATATTATATATCTGAAAATGGCTATGTATGTTCTCACTATATTACGTATTAAGTATGTATATGAACGCCGGTATCATTGAGTTTCAGCAATATTTTTTTTAATTTAAAAGTTAAATTTTCTAAATTTTCCCCAATTTAAATTTTAAATTGCGTACAAGCCATTGCCTTCATTTAATATATATTTTTTAAATTAAGAAACACTTTTGTGCAAAGCACTATATAGTGGGACAATGGAGACATATCTTCGGTGAAACAGCAACATGCTATAACTCATTTGTTCCAACTTTTCAGGAGAGACAACAAACTGTTTACAAAACTTAAGGCATCTCCCACGCTGAGTCGTTGCCTCGCCACAACTGCACTGTAAAACAACTGAATTATAGCATTTTGGTTTCAAACTGAATTATAGCTTGTTGGCAACACTATCAATAACTCACCAAGGAGACGTTTTTTCGAGAAACTGACTTCTCCGGTCGATCTGGCACGAAAATTTGAATAAGGAATGATGTCTAACTCATTTCGTCGAAAAATTGACTTATGTTGCTGTTTCGCCGACGATATGTAACAATAACATGAATAATGAACGTACTAGGACAAGTCCAATAACCTCCTAGTACGGAACAAAGGTCCCGGACAACGCATGAGTACAAAAGCACTGTAACAAGCAACAAGGGATGGGTGTGTGGGGTGGGGTGGGGGGGTGCAGTTATTGATGCTGATGTTTGTATTGCTGTTGTTGCAGTTTTTCAATTGAAGCTCTCGGCAAAGTCAGAGTGGTGTCAGATGATGTGGGAATCGGTCCTGAGGATGGTTTTGATGGGTTGAAGCCTTCTGGTAGGACATGTAGTATGCGGCAATCAAGCTATCATGAACTGTACTATAGTACATAGTTTTGTATTACATACTATGAACTATAGTTACTGTAGGAACTTCAAGGTCTTTGTGACGTTCCTCGTTTCTAATGTAGCAGTCTCCGCCTGTGATAAGCCGTGGAACACAGTTTTGTTAAGCTTGGATCCTATGTATTCGGGTGTTCGATCCAGAAGACCATAAGCCGCTTTCCATAGTAGGTACCAAGTTGGTTTGATCAGTGATCAGTTGGTAAGCTTGATTTCCATACTGATCCGCTTGCTCGCGAGTAGCGGTTTAACCAATCCTGTGGCGCATTCTTGCAGCTCAAGTCATGAACATGATTTTGCCAAGTAAGCCGTTTGTCCATGGTCATACCCAAGTACTTAAGGTTCGGGTGCGATCTCAAGAGTAGATCCATCCATCTCCACGGGAGGAATTAACTTTGATTCTCCATTTTTTGCCCAGTCGTTCACGTCATTAGCAATGGTTTGAATTGTCCCGCTTGCTGCCTCTCCTGTGGGATGCTGAGTCAAATAGGCGCAATCGTCGGCAAACTGGGCTGAAATTGTTTGATTGTCACTGTAGATTGGTACATCGTGAATGTAGAAAATGTATAGAAGTGGACCAATCACACTTCCTTGCGGCACATCTCTATAATCCCCATCTGTAAGGAACGATTGGATTAATTGAAAGTACGTGTCGTTTGAGTTGAGAAAGAAGCCAATATGAAGAACATTGAAACCAGTTGGGATCAAATACGTTCATTATTAAAGATGGGAAGAGGAAAATTAGAGCGAAAATGTGGATGAGAGCTTGGATTGGCATTTCGAAGTGGGAATCTGGGGCCAACATATCCCTAACCTAGGGCGGATTTTCAAATGGATAATAATTCAGGTGGATAATAATTACATTATTTAGAATACCTACTTTTTCTAGGTTAGGCCCACCAAATCCTAAATACTTAGTTTTTTTCTTTCTTTAATATATTTTATTGCGCCAAGTATATACAAGTAAACTTATAAGCAATATTCGTATGTTGAATAAATACTCTTAGTGAGGGGATAACCGTGAGTCGATGAGGAGGAAATATCAGGGAGCTCAGTAAAATATATAACAAAAGAAATGCAGTTTTTCACCTAAAAATCGAGTTTACCCTGTTTGGCTATCTGGAAGGCCTGAAAATGAAATCTGGAAATGAAAACGGATTGACTTCGAAGAGTCTGTCATGTAAGACCGCTGCGGAAGCATAAACATTTAGTAAACCAAAAGTGATCAGCTAAGCTAATTTTGGACCAATTCACTGTTACTTATGTTTCCAAGTTCGTTTTCATTCTTCGCAAATGTTTTATTGTCAGTGGACTTGACACCCACAGTGGTGAACAACTCTTCCATGTTTGCATGTCCTCCTCCTCTTAAAACACATTGATAAATTTGAAAAAACTACTTTCATTACGTTACTAATCACGCTACTCTATCAAGAAAATGAGGAAGTAACTTTAATTAATTTGCCCCTACGAATAATCAACAATAACTTTTTTTAGCAACTAACGAAAGGACAACAAAACAATTTGAATTTGTAATTTAAGTTTTTCAACTACGAGTAACTATTTCAATTATGTCAACCACTAGAAATAATACATGAATCGATGCAGTATTTAGCCGTCATGTAAACCTAGAAACGCGTGGTTACATTTCATATTTCAGTACTCATCGCCCTTTACTATCTAAAACTATCGAAGTTTTGTTACATTGTATTATATTGTAAATAAATAATTGCCAAAAGACATATCTATGCATGAGTTGTTTCCGTGCAAGCGTTAAAATTTTCGATTTTGTATCTACCTTCAGGCTCCAGAACTGCTGAAGACGTAGGCTCCTTATGAATACTTGTATGCCTTCATGTAGGGAGTCGTGGCTTAATTTAGAGGTAGGCGAGAAAAATATACCCATATTCAGGACGGACGTTTCTGTTGTGGTGAGTTTTCGCTTTGATAGGTTGCAAATATTTAAAACGTTTCCCTCATTTGTACTTGTTTCGACTTCTGTATTCTTTTCATGCGTGGTTGTAGGGTCCGTGGTCGTACCATTATTGGCTCTTGGAATCAGAATTGGGGTTCTGATACTGATACTGTACAAAATACTGTCCTGACCCGGGGGGAGAAAAAATTCATAGCCGCTCTGTGCCTCAAGAATATCAAGTTCCTCTGGAACCACGTTTCCGCCATTCAATAATATTTATATATTTATATAGGTATACATTTATGTATGTGTTATTCCAGACGATAACTCTCAGCAGAATTGAGATAAAAAGTTCAAATTTGCACAAAAAATCTGTCGTTGCAATCGAAAGACTAAGGGGGGAGGGGTTTCGGGCAGTTTTAGGGGGGCGGGGGGAGGGTAGGAAACATTAAGGTTTTCTGATATATATAGTTATCAGTGGAAAAATGAATTAAACCTAATAATAATTTATTCATATAAGTTATGTTTCTTCATAATCCATTTGGACAAATGGTTGCTCATTCGATGAGTTGTTTTGAAAAAATTATCTGAATCAAAATCAATAGACATTTCCACAGAGAAGAAATTATAAAGGTAAGTATATACGAGTATAGCAACATTTAGACAGGTGTGATGGACAGGTGTGATTAACTTGGGAAAGCTTTTGAGTTGTGAAAGGTGTGTGAAAAATGGGAAAGGTTGTACTAGGTTTCATTGAGTTCAACTTCTCACTGGCTTCGGACATGAGTTTCTACGGCGAAAAAAAACTTTTGGTAAAGTTCTTCCGTCTGAAAACAATGGGTCTATGTGTGGGTAAAAAGCAGGTGAAAAGTAACAGAACGCGTTGTGCAGGGCTGTGGGCCAAACTTGAACAAAACTTTGAATCATCATCAACAAACGAAGTAAATCTTTCCCTATTAGGGACTTCCGTGACGTTTCTTATAAATGATTTATGATCGCTATTCCAAACTGGTTTACTTTTAACCCTGATGTCATCCATCTTCCGGCAAGTAACACGGATGACGTAGTAACTGATGTGGTGTCAACATCATCTCGACCTTTTTCCTGTGATTGACGACTTACACACACGGAGTCGATCAAGAGTAAACGTTACTTTCTCTGAAAATATCACGTTGATTTAGAATTTGAATATCTAATTAAAACCCTGCACATATTTTCACGGCGGTTTATTATTTGTGCCTTATGGAGAAATCACTGTTCTGCCGTATGAAGGAAGAACAGCTTATAGATAAGATCTCTCAAATAATTTCACTTCATCAAGGAACATATCGAAAAGGGTGATATTGATGTTACTTACATGCATCCTTCAGAAATGCTTGCAGACCCTCTTACCAAACCTGTTCCTAAATTAAATGTTTGTAAATTTTTTCCATTATGAAAAATTTCTGATTAATGGTAAATGTGTATTCTTTTACGGATAAGCAGATGTCAGTACATTTTTTTATTTCCTCATATTATTTGTAATATGCCAAAAATTTAAGAGGGGGTGTTATGGAAGTAAATGTTACGTCTGCCACGGAAGATGTACCTCCACCATCTTATTCATGTTGTAGAGAAGATCACTCGTCCCTCTATTCTGTTTATATTAATACACAAGTCCTCGACCATTTTTACCCGCTATCCTTCTAATAAAAATAACAATCACCCCTAGAACGGGTAAAATATAAGAACCCTTCAACTACCTCATGTCAAGTAGTAGGTAACAGTTGACAATCGATTTTTACGGTTATTTTGCAACAACGTGAAAATAACCCTTCAGGGGACGGATTTCGAGAACGGGCGCATAACAAACTCGAAGGTTGCGCAATAGACGTGGTTTCCAAGTATTGTTGGCAGTTCACGGCGAATGATCAGGGGGAATGACTCAATCATGAACTTTCAGCTTCAGTATGCGCAGACTCGGTAAGCCCGAACTTGATTTGGCGTTTAAAAAAAAAACGTGTTTCTAACGACGGAACAGTAAAGATTGTGGTTATAGTTATCAAGGACTTATAAGCTTTGGTAGTTTTGTTTCCTCATATACGGAAGACTCTTTTCCGATCTCAGGAAATGGCTGAGCGAAAATGCTCTTACATTAAAAGTTCAAATAAAAGCACTTGAACTGGTATCGCACTGTGCGAAGGAGTAATGTTTTACAGGCTTGGTTTGGCGTTTAAAAAACGAGTTTCTAACGTCGGAACAGTAAAGATTACGGTTATAGTTATAGCGAAGACTTATAAGTAGAGGGCGGATTCTTATGCAATAAAAAACCTCGTTTTATGCCATAAAATGTGTGGTAAAAACCTCCGAAATATGTGCTTAAATATGCATAACAAAATCAGAATTAGCCTTTTGTTTACCCAAGTTTCATTGGTGACAAATAAAAAATGCAAACCAGAACCACTGGAAATAATAATATTTTATTCATTTCACTCAAAATATCCATTAAAAAAATTGGCACGTACTCTCTCTAAGTCATTTATTTCTTCTTTTTCACACTAAACATTGCTTCATTTAGAAACGTTTCATGGAATGATAGAAAAACACTCAAGTGGAAACTATTAAGTTTGGTTAAACACATCCAATAAAAAATGGAGGTATAGAGTGAGGAGAGAGTCTATTTCAACGAAAAATAATGAGTACAATAATTGTACTCATTATCATCAGTAACAAACATGAACTGTTTATGTTTGTTACTGATGATGACCTAATCTTCGAAATCGATTTAACAATAATTGTACTAATTATTTTTCGTGGAAATAGACTCTCTCACTCTATACCTCTGTTTTTTGGTTTATTATTGAAATGGGTTTCCACAACCTCGTCGCAAGTGATCTAATTCGTATAAACACATGCATCTTATAAGCGTGGAATTGCACTCCTGAACACATTCATCTGCTACCTTTGACCATGCTCTTCTCTGAGTTTCATTTATTTTGCAACGAATTCTGTTTACTAGTGTCTGATTCAATCTTTCGTTCAATCCATTTGAGGCAGGGTTATTGACTGAAGTAAATATGAGGTTGATATTCTCTTTTTTCAGGAAATTCTTAAATTCTGCAGAATTAATTCCAGAGTACTGGTCCGTGAGAAGTGTCTGAATTGTATGCTTGTCAACGACCTTCTTTAGTAATTTCACGAAGTCACTTGCTGTCTGGTTTTTGGAAGTAGAAATAAACGCGTATCTTGTGAAATGATCTACTAACAAATGAAGGTACCTTTTTGAAGAACGGTTACCTGCAAATCCTCCTATCGTGTCAAGTGAAACAATCTCGAAAGGTGCTTTTGCTGGTCCAAGAATATTGTTTCATAGTTCGTTTCAAATTATTTTATCAAAAAAGTTAATGACTAATCTATTGATAAAATAATTCGAAACGAAATTAAACTTTGTGAAAAAATAAATTGAAACCCTTCTTGAGAAATAAATGCCAATATGCATTTTAACTGTAGGTAGGTAAATAAATTTAATTTCGGCCTTACGACCTTCGACTGTGGTTCATTTCACTTTTCAGGCTTCATCTTCATCCCCTCCGGCTAAGAAATAGTTATTCACTTGAAGCGTCCCGTTGTAGAAGTCTATGGGAGGTGGTGAGGGGTGGCTATTGAGGGGTGATGGTGAGGAGGGGGTGTTGAGGGCAGGTGGTGAGGGCCGGTGAGGGGGTGTTCGAGGGGGGTGGTTTCCATGACTGCGCATAAGGAACAGGTGGGTAGGTGATGTGGGGGAGGGGGAAGAGGTTTGAATGACGCATTGATGACGTCTTCGTTAGAAAAAAAAACGCCAACGGTCGGGTTGAAGAGGTGAGACGTGACGTCATCATTTTGCCAGAATCTCTCAATCTCCGAGTGTAGAAGGAAGGCGGTAACTATGCCCTCCGTTTTTGGTATATTATTTTCGATAATCAACCGTTAAAATCGACCAAGAACCCCCCCCCCCCCCACCACCCTGTGACTGGAACATACCAGCCCGATGATGATCCTTCAAAATTTTCATCGTTTTCATGAAAACGACATGACAACTGCAGTTGTCATTTGGATTGAGTTCAATTTAGAGGATTTTTCAAGACCATCCAGAGCTTTGTACGAAAAGACCTCTCAACTTCTAACGTCTGTAGGTCAAGAAAGACTGCTCCGATTGAAAACCACAGGACCAAACTTGTAGGAAATGTGATTTCGAATCAGATGTATTTTGAAATTTGAAATTCGCCCAATTCAGTGCTGGGATATGGAACCAGGAGGGGTCGTAGCGCTAGATTTCCTTTTTAGTCCACTCTTGTAAAAAAAAAAAAATCTGGGTGTGCTGACCTCAATTCCAAAGTTACCCAAAGTTTGAGGGATTTTTGGAGATGGTAGAGGGTAAGTTGGCTGGGTTTTCGAATACGAGGACCCTGAGCTCTTTACTGAGGGGAAAAATAAACACGTTTTTTTGGACTGTTGATGGTTTTTTGCTCATACCTTATAAACCATGTCAAAATCACAGAGTAAACCACGTGAAAGAGCATTAAATTGATTGTATACGTAATACGTGATACGTAATAATGACCGAGGGTCTAGGTCAAGGAGAAGGGGTTTAAAACGAATTTTGGCAATTTCACATCTCGAAAAATTCTAATTGGTATAGTTTTTAGTTCATATTTTGATAGAGTTCAGTTTTTATAATTTCTTAAGACCATCCGCGGCTTTGTACGACCAGCCGTTCGTTCACAATGAGGGCCCAAAGTTGGAGCAGATCGATTCATAATGGCCAGGCTGATTCAAACAGCACATGGGTTCAGATATCGAATAAATTAATCATAATTAATAATAAATAATAAAAATTATTAATAACCAACAATAATTGACACTAATTATAATAATTATTAATAAGTAATTATAATTCATAATAATAATGAATCTACCATTTAGTGATCTATACAAAGAAGATAATAAACCGTTGTGTCAAGAATTTGTAGAGTTTTTTATTGGCGGTCGGAATTAATGGTTGGGTTAAGGTCATTTTTGGTTTATATTTAAATATATCAATAAAATATCGTTATTAAATTATCATGTATCTTTGATTCTCCCAATTCTCATAACCTAGGTTGTCCTGTTTTACCCTAAGAATTTTATACAACCCTGATTTATATTTTTATTTCAACCCTGATTGGACTCTCGTTTTTGTTGAATCGATTATATTGGAACAAATTATCGTTATCCCGATAATACCGAAATTTGAATATTGATTTTAAAATATCGAATATCGGACCCCAAATATCGATATCCCATCCCTAGTGTCTGCCTCAAACACCCCGAAGTGCTGCATTTTACCCAGTTCAAAAACAGAGTTTTAACTACCGTCACTCAACATAACATCCAATCCCTCCAATTATGACTCCTACTCAAAATACCAACCATGAGAAAATTTGTCAAAAGGATGTACGAGGTTGTCCTCGTAAGTTGTTACGCGACCGAAAAATTGCAGACCTATCATGAAATATTCACCGAACCATTTATTATAGCTGATAGGTTCAATAATTATTGAAATCTCAAATTAATTATTGAAATCTCAAATCCGTGTTTGAAACTCGTCATGATTGATCTCAGGCAAACCTGTACCGAAATACAAACCGGTACTGCAAGATGTTCGACGGTCGCGAGCGGTGCTGGGCTACTTTCCCGAAGTTCACTTTCCACTCCTCTGTAAGCTCCTCCTCTTTACCTACTACTTGTAATATGTAATATCATGAACATCCCCTGCAGGGAAAACACGTCAGATTGATATGCATATCAATTTTGTAATTGATATTACAAATTTTGTATTTGATATGAACAGAATTTCGTTACTTTTGCTACGTCCCGTAAATGTGAATTCTACTTGAATGTGACTGAATATGACCCTTCAACCAAATGATATTTTGATGATAATACCAGAGCCAAAAATTCTAATTTGTGAGAGAAAAGTGATTCAGATTTTTCCTTTCGACATAGAAGTCTTTCAAAAAAATAACTTGGACAGATTTTCATAGAACTTTGAGATTGAGCTCAGAATAATTTGAAATTTTTTTGTTTCTTTCATTCGTCTAATTGAGACTTCCCTGATGTTATAAAAAATGTTATTTTTCATTCATAATATAAATGAAAAATATATTATAATAAACACCTCGAGTCGATATGAAGTCAACTTTTTTTCGTTTCACGATGTATTTGAGTCGACAATTGCTCTTCTTGAAGGTCCATTCGAACTCAAATAAACACGTCGAGTCGATATGAAGTCAACTTTTTTTCGTTTTCACGAAGTATTTGAGTCGACAATTGCTCTTCTTGAAGGTCCATTCGAACTCAAATTAACACCTCGAGTCGATATGAAGTCAACTTTTTTTCGTTTTCACGAAGTATTTGAGTCGACAATTGCTCTTCTTGAAGGTCCATTCGAACTCAAATTGACACCTCGAGTCGATATGAAGTCAACTTTTTTTCGTTTTCACGAAGTATTTGAGTCGACAATTGCTCTTCTTGAAGGTCCATTCGAACTCAAATTAACACCTCGAGTCGATATGAAGTCAACTTTTTTTCGTTTTCACGAAGTATTTGAGTCGACAATTGCTCTTCTTGAAGGTCCATTCGAACTCAAATTAACACCTCGAGTCGATATGAAGACAACTTTTTTTCGTTTTCACGAAGTATTTGAGTCGACAATTGCTCTTCTTGAAGGTCCATTCGAACTCAAATTAACACCTCGAGTCGATATGAAGTCAACTTTTTTTCGTTTTCACGAAGTATTTGAGTCGACAGTTGCTCTTCTTGAAGGTCCATTCGAACTCAAATAAACACCTCGAGTCGATATGAAGTCAACTTTTTTTCGTTTTCACGAAGTATTTGAGTCGACAATTGCTCTTCTTGAAGGTCCATTCGAACTCAAATAAACACCTCGAGTCGATATGAAGTCAACTTTTTTTCATTTTCACGAAGTATTTGAGTCGACAATTGCTCTTCTTGAAGGTCCATTCGAACTCAAATAAACACGTCGAGTCGATATGAAGTCAACTTTTTTTCGTTTTCACGATGTATTTGAGTCGACAATTGCTCTTCTTGAAGGTCCATTCGTACTCAAATAAACACGTCGAGTCGATATGAAGTCAACATTTTTTCGTTTTCACGAAGTATTTGAGTCGACAGTTGCTCTTCTGAAAGGTCCATTCGAACTCAAATAAACACCTCGAGTCGATATGAAGTCAACTTTTTTCGTTTTCACGAAGTATTTGAGTCGACAATTGCTCTTCTTGAAGGTCCATTCGAACTCAAATAAACACCTCGAGTCGATATGAAGTCAACTTTTTTTCGTTTTCACGAAGTATTTGAGTCGACAATTGCTCTTCTTGAAGGTCCATTCGAACTCAAATAAACACCTCGAGTCGATATGAAGTCAACTTTTTCTCGTTTTCACGAAGTATTTGAGTCGACAATTGCTCTTCTTGAAGGTCCATTCGAACTCAAATAAACACGTCGAGTCGATATGAAGTCAACTTTTTTTCGTTTTCACGATGTATTTGAGTCGACAATTGCTCTTCTTGAAGGTCCATTCGAACTCAAATAAACACGTCGAGTCGATATGAAGTCAACATTTTTTCGTTTTCACGAAGTATTTGAGTCGACAGTTGCTCTTCTGAAAGGTCCATTCGAACTCAAATAAACACCTCGAGTCGATATGAAGTCAACTTTTTTCGTTTTCACGAAGTATTTGAGTCGACAATTGCTCTTCTTGAAGGTCCATTCGAACTCAAATAAACACCTCGAGTCGATATGAAGTCAACTTTTTTTCGTTTTCACGAAGTATTTGAGTCGACAATTGCTCTTCTTGAAGGTCCATTCGAACTCAAATAAACACCTCGAGTCGATATGAAGTCAACGTTTTTTCGTTTGCACGATGTATTTGAGTCGACAATTGCTCTTCTTGAAGGTCCATTCGAACTCAAATAAACACCTCGAGTCGATATGAAGTCAACTTTTTTTCGTTTTCACGAAGTATTTGAGTCGACAATTGCTCTTCTGGAAGGTCCATTCGAACTCAAATAAACACCTCGAGTCGATATGAAGTCAACTTTTTTTCGTTTTCACGATGTATTTGAGTCGACAATTGCTCTTCTTGAAGGTGGTGGACTACATAGCTAAAGGGTTTGAGGAGAAAAAGTATACGGGAGCAGTTTTCCTAGATGTCCAGGCAGCATTTGACAAGGTCTGGCATGAAGGTCTGCTATTTAAGTTGAGAGAATTCCTGCCCAACTCTCTATTCCTCTTAATGCGATCGTTCCTCAGTGGTCGAACGTTCAGAGTCAAGATTGCGCAGGAATTCTCAGAATTCAAATCTGCGTCAGCAGGAGTCCCGCAAGGTTCCCCATTGTCTCCCTTACTCTATAGCATATACACGAATGACTTCCCCACCGATACTAGCACATTAACTGCACAATTTGCTGATGACACTGGAATTCTGTCTATGGGCGGGACGCTAACAGAAGTTGAGCATCACCTGCAAACGCACCTCAATGAAGTAGACCAATGGTGTAACAGATGGAAAGTGAGGGTGAACCCCTCAAAGTCATCTCTTACAACGTTCACCTTAAGACGAGGGTCAGTCTCTAACATCCGTCTAGCAGGCGACGTTATCCCCCATAGGTCTGAGGTGCGCTACTTGGGTTTGATCCTGGATAGGAGACTCACATGGAGACCCCACATCCGTCGCACTGTGAATGAGATGAAGCGACGCGTCTACCAGCTATGGCCAATGATCAACCCCAAAGCAAAGTTGGATCTAAGCAACAAGAGGCTCCTGTACGCTCTCATGATTAAGCCCGTGTGGACATATGGATGTGAAGTGTGGGGTTCTGCATGCGTGAGCTCTATCCAAAAGATTCAGACTATGCAAAACAAAATCTTGCGCCAGATCTGCGGTGCACCTTGGTTTGTCTGTAATGAGACGTTGCACCGCGATCTTAAATTAGAATCGGTGCAAGACCGTATTTTTGCAGCGTACAGCGCCTTGCGGACAAGAGCATCAGGACACGGCAACCCGGAAGTGGAGGCGATCGCGGGACCAGCGCCATATGAAAGAAAACGCCTCAAGAGAAGAGCGCTGAGGAGTAACGTCCGAGACGATTCAGAAGTGGACGCCACTTGACCAGCTCCTCTCCTACACCATCACGCACACACACCCAAGTAGAACACCTTACACGCTTGCACCATAGTCGCCTGATGGGCAATATTATGTCAATAAAACATTGAAAAAAAAAAAAAAATAAAAAAAAAAAAAAAAAAAAATAAACACCTCGAGTCGATATGAAGTCAACTTTTTTCGTTTTCACGAAGTATTTGAGTCGACAATTGCTCTTCTTGAAGGTCCATTCGAACTCAAATAAACACCTCGAGTCGATATGAAGTCAACTTTTTTTCGTTTTCACGATGTATTTGAGTCGACAATTGCTCTTCTTGAAGGTCCATTCGAACTCAAATAAACACCTCGAGTCGATATGAAGTCAACTTTTTTTCGTTTTCACGAAGTATTTGAGTCGACAATTGCTCTTCTTGAAGGTTCATTCGAACTCAAATAAACACCTCGAGTCGATATGAAGTCAACTTTTTTTCGTTTTCACGAAGTATTTGAGTCGACAATTGCTCTTCTGGAAGGTCCATTCGAACTCAAATAAACACCTAGAGTCGATATGAAGTCAACTTTTTTTCGTTTTCACGAAGTATTTGAGTCGACAGTTGCTCTTCTGGAAGGTCCATTCGAACTCAAATAAACACCTCGAGTCGATATGAAGTCAACTTTTTTTCGTTTTCACGAAGTATTTGAGTCGACAGTTGCTCTTCTTGAAGGTCCATTCGAACTCAAATGAACACCTCGAGTCGATATGAAGTCAACATTTTTTCGTTTTCACGAAGTATTTGAGTCGACAGTTGCTCTTCTGGAAGGTCCATTCGAACTCAAATAAACACCTCGAGTCGATATGAAGTCAACTTTTTTTCGTTTTCACGAAGTATTTGAGTCGACAATTGCTCTTCTTGAAGGTCCATTCGAACTCAAATAAACACCTCGAGTCGATATGAAGTCAACTTTTTTTCGTTTTCACGATGTATTTGAGTCGACAATTGCTCTTCTTGAAGGTCCATTCGAACTCAAATAAACACCTCGAGTCGATATGAAGTCAACTTTTTTTCGTTTTCACGAAGTATTTGAGTCGACAATTGCTCTTCTTGAAGGTTCATTCGAACTCAAATAAACACCTCGAGTCGATATGAAGTCAACTTTTTTTCGTTTTCACGAAGTATTTGAGTCGACAATTGCTCTTCTGGAAGGTCCATTCGAACTCAAATAAACACGTCGAGTCGATATGAAGTCAACATTTTTTCGTTTTCACGAAGTATTTGAGTCGACAATTGCTCTTCTTGAAGGTCCATTCGAACTCAAATAAACACGTCGAGTCGATATGAAGTCAACTTTTTTTCGTTTTCACGAAGTATTTGAGTCGACAGTTGCTCTTCTTGAAGGTCCATTCAAACTCAAATTAACACCTCGAGTCGATATGAAGTCAACTTTTTTTCGTTTTCACGAAGTATTTGAGTCGACAATTGCTCTTCTCGAAGGTCCATTCGAACTCAAATAAACACGTCGAGTCGATATGAAGTCAACTTTTTTTCGTTTTCACGAAGTATTTGAGTCGACAATTGCTCTTCTCGAAGGTCCATTCGAACTCAAATAAACACGTCGAGTCGATATGAAGTCAACTTTTTTTCGTTTTCACGAAGTATTTGAGTCGACAGTTGCTCTTCTGGAAGGTCCATTCGAACTCAAATAAACACCTCGAGTCGATATGAAGTCAACTTTTTTTCGTTTTCACGAAGTATTTGAGTCGACAATTGCTCTTCTTGAAGGTCCATTCGAACTCAAATAAACACCTCGAGTCGATATGAAGTCAACTTTTTTTCGTTTTCACGAAGTATTTGAGTCGACAGTTGCTCTTCTGGAAGGTCCATTCGAACTCAAATAAACACGTCGAGTCGATATGAAGTCAACTTTTTTTCGTTTTCACGAAGTACTTGAGTCGACAGTTGCTCTTCTGGAAGGTCCATTCGAACTCAAATAAACACGTCGAGTCGATATGAAGTCAACTTTTTTTCGTTTTCACGGAGTATTTGAGTCGACAGTTGCTCTTCTGGAAGGTCCATTCGAACTCAAATAAACACCTCGAGTCGATATGAAGTCAACTTTTTTTCGTTTTCACGAAGTATTTGAGTCGACAATTGCTCTTCTTGAAGGTCCATTCGAACTCAAATAAACACCTCGAGTCGATATGAAGTCAACTTTTTTTCGTTTTCACGAAGTATTTGAGTCGACAGTTGCTCTTCTTGAAGGTCCATTCGAACTCAAATAAACACCTCGAGTCGATATGAAGTCTTTTTTTTTTCGTTTTCACGAAGTATTTGAGTCGACAGTTGCTCTTCTTGAAGGTCCATTCGAACTCAAATAAACACGTCGAGTCGATATGAAGTCAACATTTTTTCGTTTTCACGGAGTATTTGAGTCGACAGTTGCTCTTCTTGAAGGTCCATTCGAACTCAAATAAACACGTCGAGTCGATATGAAGTCAACATTTTTTCGTTTTCACGAAGTATTTGAGTCGACAGTTGCTCTTCTGAAAGGTCCATTCGAACTCAAATAAACACGTCGAAGTCGATATGAAGTCAACTTTTTTTCGTTTTCACGAAGTATTTGAGTCGACAGTTGCTCTTCTGGAAGGTCCATTCGAACTCAAATAAACACCTCGAGTCGATATGAAGTCACTTTTTTTTCGTTTTCACGAAGTATTTGAGTCGACAATTGCTCTTCTTGAAGGTCCATTCGAACTCAAATAAACACCTCGAGTCGATATGAAGTCAACTTTTTTTCGTTTTCACGAAGTATTTGAGTCGACAATTGCTCTTCTTGAAGGTCCATTCGAACTCAAATAAACACCTCGAGTCGATATGAAGTCAACTTTTTTTCGTTTTCACGAAGTATTTGAGTCGACAATTGCTCTTCTGGAAGGTCCATTCGAACTCAAATAAACACGTCGAGTCGATATGAAGTCAACATTTTTTCGTTTTCACGAAGTATTTGAGTCGACAATTGCTCTTCTTGAAGGTCCATTCGAACTCAAATAAACACGTCGAGTCGATATGAAGTCAACATTTTTTCGTTTTCACGGATCATTTGAGTCGACAGTTGCTCTTCTTGAAGGTCCATTCGAACTCAAATAAACACGTCGAGTCGATATGAAGTCAACTTTTTTTCGTTTTCACGAAGTATTTGAGTCGACAGTTGCTCTTCTGAAAGGTCCATTCGAACTCAAATAAACACGTCGAGTCGATATGAAGTCAACTTTTTTTCGTTTTCACGAAGTATTTGAGTCGACAGTTGCTCTTCTGGAAGGTCCATTCGAACTCAAATAAACACCTCGAGTCGATATGAAGTAAACTTTTTTTCGTTTTCACGAAGTATTTGAGTCGACAGTTGCTCTTCTGGAAGGTCCATTCGAACTCAAATAAACACCTCGAGTCGATATGAAGTCAACTTTTTTTCGTTTTCACGAAGTATTTGAGTCGACAATTGCTCTTCTTGAAGGTCCATTCGAACTCAAATAAACACGTCGAGTCGATATGAAGTCAACTTTTTTTCGTTTTCACGAAGTATTTGAGTCGACAGTTGCTCTTCTGGAAGGTCCATTCGAACTCAAATAAACACCTCGAGTCGATATGAAGTCAACTTTTTTTCGTTTTCACGAAGTATTTGAGTCGACAATTGCTCTTCTTGAAGGTCCATTCGAACTCAAATAAACACGTCGAGTCGATATGAAGTCAACTTTTTTTCGTTTTCACGAAGTATTTGAGTCGACAGTTGCTCTTCTTGAAGGTCCATTCGAACTCAAATAAACACCTCGAGTCGATATGAAGTCAACTTTTTTTCGTTTTCACGAAGTATTTGAGTCGACAATTGCTCTTCTTGAAGGTCCATTCGAACTCAAATAAACACCTCGAGTCGATATGAAGTCAACTTTTTTTCATTTTCACGAAGTATTTGAGTCGACAATTGCTCTTCTTGAAGGTCCATTCGAACTCAAATAAACACGTCGAGTCGATATGAAGTCAACTTTTTTTCGTTTTCACGATGTATTTGAGTCGACAATTGCTCTTCTTGAAGGTCCATTCGTACTCAAATAAACACGTCGAGTCGATATAAGTCAACATTTTTTCGTTTTCACGAAGTATTTGAGTCGACAGTTGCTCTTCTGAAAGGTCCATTCGAACTCAAATAAACACCTCGAGTCGATATGAAGTCAACTTTTTTCGTTTTCACGAAGTATTTGAGTCGACAATTGCTCTTCTTGAAGGTCCATTCGAACTCAAATAAACACCTCGAGTCGATATGAAGTCAACTTTTTTTCGTTTTCACGAAGTATTTGAGTCGACAATTGCTCTTCTTGAAGGTCCATTCGAACTCAAATAAACACCTCGAGTCGATATGAAGTCAACTTTTTCTCGTTTTCACGAAGTATTTGAGTCGACAATTGCTCTTCTTGAAGGTCCATTCGAACTCAAATAAACACGTCGAGTCGATATGAAGTCAACTTTTTTTCGTTTTCACGATGTATTTGAGTCGACAATTGCTCTTCTTGAAGGTCCATTCGAACTCAAATAAACACGTCGAGTCGATATGAAGTCAACATTTTTTCGTTTTCACGAAGTATTTGAGTCGACAGTTGCTCTTCTGAAAGGTCCATTCGAACTCAAATAAACACCTCGAGTCGATATGAAGTCAACTTTTTTCGTTTTCACGAAGTATTTGAGTCGACAATTGCTCTTCTTGAAGGTCCATTCGAACTCAAATAAACACCTCGAGTCGATATGAAGTCAACTTTTTTTCGTTTTCACGAAGTATTTGAGTCGACAATTGCTCTTCTTGAAGGTCCATTCGAACTCAAATAAACACCTCGAGTCGATATGAAGTCAACGTTTTTTCGTTTGCACGATGTATTTGAGTCGACAATTGCTCTTCTTGAAGGTCCATTCGAACTCAAATAAACACCTCGAGTCGATATGAAGTCAACTTTTTTTCGTTTTCACGAAGTATTTGAGTCGACAATTGCTCTTCTGGAAGGTCCATTCGAACTCAAATAAACACCTCGAGTCGATATGAAGTCAACTTTTTTTCGTTTTCACGATGTATTTGAGTCGACAATTGCTCTTCTTGAAGGTGGTGGACTACATAGCTAAAGGGTTTGAGGAGAAAAAGTATACGGGAGCAGTTTTCCTAGATGTCCAGGCAGCATTTGACAAGGTCTGGCATGAAGGTCTGCTATTTAAGTTGAGAGAATTCCTGCCCAACTCTCTATTCCTCTTAATGCGATCGTTCCTCAGTGGTCGAACGTTCAGAGTCAAGATTGCGCAGGAATTCTCAGAATTCAAATCTGCGTCAGCAGGAGTCCCGCAAGGTTCCCCATTGTCTCCCTTACTCTATAGCATATACACGAATGACTTCCCCACCGATACTAGCACATTAACTGCACAATTTGCTGATGACACTGGAATTCTGTCTATGGGCGGGACGCTAACAGAAGTTGAGCATCACCTGCAAACGCACCTCAATGAAGTAGACCAATGGTGTAACAGATGGAAAGTGAGGGTGAACCCCTCAAAGTCATCTCTTACAACGTTCACCTTAAGACGAGGGTCAGTCTCTAACATCCGTCTAGCAGGCGACGTTATCCCCCATAGGTCTGAGGTGCGCTACTTGGGTTTGATCCTGGATAGGAGACTCACATGGAGACCCCACATCCGTCGCACTGTGAATGAGATGAAGCGACGCGTCTACCAGCTATGGCCAATGATCAACCCCAAAGCAAAGTTGGATCTAAGCAACAAGAGGCTCCTGTACGCTCTCATGATTAAGCCCGTGTGGACATATGGATGTGAAGTGTGGGGTTCTGCATGCGTGAGCTCTATCCAAAAGATTCAGACTATGCAAAACAAAATCTTGCGCCAGATCTGCGGTGCACCTTGGTTTGTCTGTAATGAGACGTTGCACCGCGATCTTAAATTAGAATCGGTGCAAGACCGTATTTTTGCAGCGTACAGCGCCTTGCGGACAAGAGCATCAGGACACGGCAACCCGGAAGTGGAGGCGATCGCGGGACCAGCGCCATATGAAAGAAAACGCCTCAAGAGAAGAGCGCTGAGGAGTAACGTCCGAGACGATTCAGAAGTGGACGCCACTTGACCAGCTCCTCTCCTACACCATCACGCACACACACCCAAGTAGAACACCTTACACGCTTGCACCATAGTCGCCTGATGGGCAATATTATGTCAATAAAACATTGAAAAAAAAAAAAAAAAAAAAAAAAAAAAAAAAAAAATAAACACCTCGAGTCGATATGAAGTCAACTTTTTTCGTTTTCACGAAGTATTTGAGTCGACAATTGCTCTTCTTGAAGGTCCATTCGAACTCAAATAAACACCTCGAGTCGATATGAAGTCAACTTTTTTTCGTTTTCACGATGTATTTGAGTCGACAATTGCTCTTCTTGAAGGTCCATTCGAACTCAAATAAACACCTCGAGTCGATATGAAGTCAACTTTTTTTCGTTTTCACGAAGTATTTGAGTCGACAATTGCTCTTCTTGAAGGTTCATTCGAACTCAAATAAACACCTCGAGTCGATATGAAGTCAACTTTTTTTCGTTTTCACGAAGTATTTGAGTCGACAATTGCTCTTCTGGAAGGTCCATTCGAACTCAAATAAACACCTAGAGTCGATATGAAGTCAACTTTTTTTCGTTTTCACGAAGTATTTGAGTCGACAGTTGCTCTTCTGGAAGGTCCATTCGAACTCAAATAAACACCTCGAGTCGATATGAAGTCAACTTTTTTTCGTTTTCACGAAGTATTTGAGTCGACAGTTGCTCTTCTTGAAGGTCCATTCGAACTCAAATGAACACCTCGAGTCGATATGAAGTCAACATTTTTTCGTTTTCACGAAGTATTTGAGTCGACAGTTGCTCTTCTGGAAGGTCCATTCGAACTCAAATAAACACCTCGAGTCGATATGAAGTCAACTTTTTTTCGTTTTCACGAAGTATTTGAGTCGACAATTGCTCTTCTTGAAGGTCCATTCGAACTCAAATAAACACCTCGAGTCGATATGAAGTCAACTTTTTTTCGTTTTCACGATGTATTTGAGTCGACAATTGCTCTTCTTGAAGGTCCATTCGAACTCAAATAAACACCTCGAGTCGATATGAAGTCAACTTTTTTTCGTTTTCACGAAGTATTTGAGTCGACAATTGCTCTTCTTGAAGGTTCATTCGAACTCAAATAAACACCTCGAGTCGATATGAAGTCAACTTTTTTTCGTTTTCACGAAGTATTTGAGTCGACAATTGCTCTTCTGGAAGGTCCATTCGAACTCAAATAAACACGTCGAGTCGATATGAAGTCAACATTTTTTCGTTTTCACGAAGTATTTGAGTCGACAATTGCTCTTCTTGAAGGTCCATTCGAACTCAAATAAACACGTCGAGTCGATATGAAGTCAACTTTTTTTCGTTTTCACGAAGTATTTGAGTCGACAGTTGCTCTTCTTGAAGGTCCATTCAAACTCAAATTAACACCTCGAGTCGATATGAAGTCAACTTTTTTTCGTTTTCACGAAGTATTTGAGTCGACAATTGCTCTTCTCGAAGGTCCATTCGAACTCAAATAAACACGTCGAGTCGATATGAAGTCAACTTTTTTTCGTTTTCACGAAGTATTTGAGTCGACAATTGCTCTTCTCGAAGGTCCATTCGAACTCAAATAAACACGTCGAGTCGATATGAAGTCAACTTTTTTTCGTTTTCACGAAGTATTTGAGTCGACAGTTGCTCTTCTGGAAGGTCCATTCGAACTCAAATAAACACCTCGAGTCGATATGAAGTCAACTTTTTTTCGTTTTCACGAAGTATTTGAGTCGACAATTGCTCTTCTTGAAGGTCCATTCGAACTCAAATAAACACCTCGAGTCGATATGAAGTCAACTTTTTTTCGTTTTCACGAAGTATTTGAGTCGACAGTTGCTCTTCTGGAAGGTCCATTCGAACTCAAATAAACACGTCGAGTCGATATGAAGTCAACTTTTTTTCGTTTTCACGAAGTACTTGAGTCGACAGTTGCTCTTCTGGAAGGTCCATTCGAACTCAAATAAACACGTCGAGTCGATATGAAGTCAACTTTTTTTCGTTTTCACGGAGTATTTGAGTCGACAGTTGCTCTTCTGGAAGGTCCATTCGAACTCAAATAAACACCTCGAGTCGATATGAAGTCAACTTTTTTTCGTTTTCACGAAGTATTTGAGTCGACAATTGCTCTTCTTGAAGGTCCATTCGAACTCAAATAAACACCTCGAGTCGATATGAAGTCAACTTTTTTTCGTTTTCACGAAGTATTTGAGTCGACAGTTGCTCTTCTTGAAGGTCCATTCGAACTCAAATAAACACCTCGAGTCGATATGAAGTCTTTTTTTTTTCGTTTTCACGAAGTATTTGAGTCGACAGTTGCTCTTCTTGAAGGTCCATTCGAACTCAAATAAACACGTCGAGTCGATATGAAGTCAACATTTTTTCGTTTTCACGGAGTATTTGAGTCGACAGTTGCTCTTCTTGAAGGTCCATTCGAACTCAAATAAACACGTCGAGTCGATATGAAGTCAACATTTTTTCGTTTTCACGAAGTATTTGAGTCGACAGTTGCTCTTCTGAAAGGTCCATTCGAACTCAAATAAACACGTCGAAGTCGATATGAAGTCAACTTTTTTTCGTTTTCACGAAGTATTTGAGTCGACAGTTGCTCTTCTGGAAGGTCCATTCGAACTCAAATAAACACCTCGAGTCGATATGAAGTCACTTTTTTTTCGTTTTCACGAAGTATTTGAGTCGACAATTGCTCTTCTTGAAGGTCCATTCGAACTCAAATAAACACCTCGAGTCGATATGAAGTCAACTTTTTTTCGTTTTCACGAAGTATTTGAGTCGACAATTGCTCTTCTTGAAGGTCCATTCGAACTCAAATAAACACCTCGAGTCGATATGAAGTCAACTTTTTTTCGTTTTCACGAAGTATTTGAGTCGACAATTGCTCTTCTGGAAGGTCCATTCGAACTCAAATAAACACGTCGAGTCGATATGAAGTCAACATTTTTTCGTTTTCACGAAGTATTTGAGTCAACAATTGCTCTTCTTGAAGGTCCATTCGAACTCAAATAAACACGTCGAGTCGATATGAAGTCAACATTTTTTCGTTTTCACGGATCATTTGAGTCGACAGTTGCTCTTCTTGAAGGTCCATTCGAACTCAAATAAACACGTCGAGTCGATATGAAGTCAACTTTTTTTCGTTTTCACGAAGTATTTGAGTCGACAGTTGCTCTTCTGAAAGGTCCATTCGAACTCAAATAAACACGTCGAGTCGATATGAAGTCAACTTTTTTTCGTTTTCACGAAGTATTTGAGTCGACAGTTGCTCTTCTGGAAGGTCCATTCGAACTCAAATAAACACCTCGAGTCGATATGAAGTAAACTTTTTTTCGTTTTCACGAAGTATTTGAGTCGACAGTTGCTCTTCTGGAAGGTCCATTCGAACTCAAATAAACACCTCGAGTCGATATGAAGTCAACTTTTTTTCGTTTTCACGAAGTATTTGAGTCGACAATTGCTCTTCTTGAAGGTCCATTCGAACTCAAATAAACACGTCGAGTCGATATGAAGTCAACTTTTTTTCGTTTTCACGAAGTATTTGAGTCGACAGTTGCTCTTCTGGAAGGTCCATTCGAACTCAAATAAACACCTCGAGTCGATATGAAGTCAACTTTTTTTCGTTTTCACGAAGTATTTGAGTCGACAATTGCTCTTCTTGAAGGTCCATTCGAACTCAAATAAACACGTCGAGTCGATATGAAGTCAACTTTTTTTCGTTTTCACGAAGTATTTGAGTCGACAGTTGCTCTTCTTGAAGGTCCATTCGAACTCAAATTAACACCTCGAGTCGATATGAAGTCAACTTTTTTTCGTTTTCACGAAGTATTTGAGTCGACAATTGCTCTTCTCGAAGGTCCATTCGAACTCAAATAAACACGTCGAGTCGATATGAAGTCAACTTTTTTTCGTTTTCACGAAGTATTTGAGTCGACAATTGCTCTTCTCGAAGGTCCATTCGAACTCAAATAAACACGTCGAGTCGATATGAAGTCAACATTTTTTCGTTTTCACGAAGTATTTGAGTCGACAATTGCTCTTCTTGAAGGTCCATTCGAACTCAAATAAACACGTCGAGTCGATATGAAGTCAACTTTTTTTCGTTTTCACGAAGTATTTGAGTCGACAGTTGCTCTTCTGGAAGGTCCATTCGAACTCAAATAAACACCTCGAGTCGATATGAAGTCAATTTTTTTTCGTTTTCACGAAGTATTTGAGTCGACAGTTGCTCTTCTGGAAGGTCCATTCGAACTCAAATAAACACCTCGAGTCGATATGAAGTCAACTTTTTTTCGTTTTCACGAAGTATTTGAGTCGACAGTTGCTCTTCTGGAAGGTCCATTCGAACTCAAATAAACACCTCGAGTCGATATGAAGTCAACTTTTTTTCGTTTTCACGAAGTATTTGAGTCGACAATTGCTCTTCTTGAAGGTCCATTCGAACTCAAATAAACACGTCGAGTCGATATGAAGTCAACTTTTTTTCGTTTTCACGAAGTATTTGAGTCGACAGTTGCTCTTCTGGAAGGTCCATTCGAACTCAAATAAACACCTCGAGTCGATATGAAGTCAACTTTTTTTCGTTTTCACGAAGTATTTGAGTCGACAATTGCTCTTCTTGAAGGTCCATTCGAACTCAAATTAACACGTCGAGTCGATATGAAGTCAACTTTTTTTCGTTTTCACGAAGTATTTGAGTGGACAGTTGCTCTTCTTGAAGGTCCATTCGAACTCAAATTAACACCTCGAGTCGATATGAAGTCAACTTTTTTTCGTTTTCACGAAGTATTTGAGTCGACAATTGCTCTTCTCGAAGGTCCATTCGAACTCAAATAAACACGTCGAGTCGATATGAAGTCAACTTTTTTTCGTTTTCACGAAGTATTTGAGTCGACAATTGCTCTTCTCGAAGGTCCATTCGAACTCAAATAAACACGTCGAGTCGATATGAAGTCAACTTTTTTTCGTTTTCACGAAGTATTTGAGTCGACAATTGCTCTTCTTGAAGGTCCATTCGAACTCAAATAAACACGTCGAGTCGATATGAAGTCAACTTTTTTTCGTTTTCACGAAGTATTTGAGTCGACAATTGCTCTTCTTGAAGGTCCATTCGAACTCAAATAAACACGTCGAGTCGATATGAAGTCAACTTTTTTTCGTTTTCACGAAGTACTTGAGTCGACAGTTGCTCTTCTGGAAGGTCCATTCGAACTCAAATAAACACCTCGAGTCGATATGAAGTCAACTTTTTTTCGTTTTCACGAAGTATTTGAGTCGACAATTGCTCTTCTTGAAGGTCCATTCGAACTCAAATAAACACCTCGAGTCGATATGAAGTCAACTTTTTTTCGTTTTCACGAAGTATTTGAGTCGACAGTTGCTCTTCTGGAAGGTCCATTCGAACTCAAATAAACACGTCGAGTCGATATGAAGTCAACTTTTTTTCGTTTTCACGAAGTATTTGAGTCGACAGTTGCTCTTCTGGAAGGTCCATTCGAACTCAAATAAACACGTCGAGTCGATATGAAGTCAACTTTTTTTCGTTTTCACGGAGTATTTGAGTCGACAGTTGCTCTTCTGGAAGGTCCATTCGAACTCAAATAAACACCTCGAGTCGATATGAAGTCAACTTTTTTTCGTTTTCACGAAGTATTTGAGTCGACAGTTGCTCTTCTGGAAGGTCCATTCGAACTCAAATAAACACGTCGAGTCGATATGAAGTCAACTTTTTTTCGTTTTCACGGAGTATTTGAGTCGACAGTTGCTCTTCTGGAAGGTCCATTCGAACTCAAATAAACACCTCGAGTCGATATGAAGTCAACTTTTTTTCGTTTTCACGAAGTATTTGAGTCGACAGTTGCTCTTCTGGAAGGTCCATTCGAACTCAAATAAACACCTCGAGTCGATATGAAGTCAACTTTTTTTCGTTTTCACGAAGTATTTGAGTCGACAATTGCTCTTCATGAAGGTCCATTCGAACTCAAATAAACACGTCGAGTCGATATGAAGTCAACTTTTTTTCGTTTTCACGAAGTATTTGAGTCGACAGTTGCTCTTCTGGAAGGTCCATTCGAACTCAAATAAACACCTGGAGTCGATATGAAGTCAACTTTTTTTCGTTTTCACGAAGTATTTGAGTCGACAATTGCTCTTCTTGAAGGTCCATTCGAACTCAAATAAACACGTCGAGTCGATATGAAGTCAACTTTTTTTCGGTTTCACGAAGTATTTGAGTGGACAGTTGCTCTTCTTGAAGGTCCATTCGAACTCAAATTAACACCTCGAGTCGATATGAAGTCAACTTTTTTTCGTTTTCACGAAGTATTTGAGTCGACAATTGCTCTTCTCGAAGGTCCATTCGAACTCAAATAAACACGTCGAGTCGATATGAAGTCAACTTTTTTTCGTTTTCACGAAGTATTTGAGTCGACAATTGCTCTTCTTGAAGGTCCATTCGAACTCAAATAAACACGTCGAGTCGATATGAAGTCAACTTTTTTTCGTTTTCACGAAGTATTTGAGTCGACAATTGCTCTTCTTGAAGGTCCATTCGAACTCAAATAAACACGTCGAGTCGATATGAAGTCAACTTTTTTTCGTTTTCACGAAGTATTTGAGTCGACAATTGCTCTTCTCGAAGGTCCATTCGAACTCAAATAAACACGTCGAGTCGATATGAAGTCAACTTTTTTTCGTTTTCACGAAGTATTTGAGTCGACAGTTGCTCTTCTGGAAGGTCCATTCGAACTCAAATAAACACCTCGAGTCGATATGAAGTCAACTTTTTTTCGTTTTCACGAAGTATTTGAGTCGACAATTGCTCTTCTTGAAGGTCCATTCGAACTCAAATAAACACCTCGAGTCGATATGAAGTCAACTTTTTTTCGTTTTCACGAAGTATTTGAGTCGACAGTTGCTCTTCTGGAAGGTCCATTCGAACTCAAATAAACACGTCGAGTCGATATGAAGTCAACTTTTTTTCGTTTTCACGGAGTATTTGAGTCGACAGTTGCTCTTCTGGAAGGTCCATTCGAACTCAAATAAACACCTCGAGTCGATATGAAGTCAACTTTTTTTCGTTTTCACGAAGTATTTGAGTCGACAGTTGCTCTTCTGGAAGGTCCATTCGAACTCAAATAAACTCCTCGAGTCGATATGAAGTCAACTTTTTTTCGTTTTCACGAAGTATTTGAGTCGACAGTTGCTCTTCTGGAAGGTCCATTCGAACTCAAATAAACACGTCGAGTCGATATGAAGTCAACTTTTTTTCGTTTTCACGGAGTATTTGAGTCGACAGTTGCTCTTCTGGAAGGTCCATTCGAACTCAAATAAACACCTCGAGTCGATATGAAGTCAACTTTTTTTCGTTTTCACGAAGTATTTGAGTCGACAGTTGCTCTTCTGGAAGGTCCATTCGAACTCAAATAAACACGTCGAGTCGATATGAAGTCAACTTTTTTTCGTTTTCACGGAGTATTTGAGTCGACAGTTGCTCTTCTGGAAGGTCCATTCGAACTCAAATAAACACCTCGAGTCGATATGAAGTCAACTTTTTTTCGTTTTCACGAAGTATTTGAGTCGACAGTTGCTCTTCTGGAAGGTCCATTCGAACTCAAATAAACACCTCGAGTCGATATGAAGTCAACTTTTTTTCGTTTTCACGAAGTATTTGAGTCGACAATTGCTCTTCTTGAAGGTCCATTCGAACTCAAATAAACACCTCGAGTCGATATGAAGTCAACTTTTTTTCGTTTTCACGAAGTATTTGAGTCGACAGTTGCTCTTCTGGAAGGTCCATTCGAACTCAAATAAACACGTCGAGTCGATATGAAGTCAACTTTTTTTCGTTTTCACGGAGTATTTGAGTCGACAGTTGCTCTTCTGGAAGGTCCATTCGAACTCAAATAAACACCTCGAGTCGATATGAAGTCAACTTTTTTTCGTTTTCACGAAGTATTTGAGTCGACAATTGCTCTTCTTGAAGGTCCATTCGAACTCAAATAAACACCTCGAGTCGATATGAAGTCAACTTTTTTTCGTTTTCACGAAGTATTTGAGTCGACAGTTGCTCTTCTGGAAGGTCCATTCGAACTCAAATAAACACCTCGAGTCGATATGAAGTCAACTTTTTTTCGTTTTCACGAAGTATTTGAGTCGACAGTTGCTCTTCTTGAAGGTCCATTCGAACTCAAATAAACACCTCGAGTCGATATGAAGTCACTTTTTTTTCGTTTTCACGAAGTATTTGAGTCGACAGTTGCTCTTCTTGAAGGTCCATTCGAACTCAAATTAACACCTCGAGTCGATATGAAGTCAACTTTTTTTCGTTTTCACGAAGTATTTGAGTCGACAGTTGCTCTTCTTGAAGGTCCATTCGAACTCAAATAAACACCTCGAGTCGATATGAAGTCAACTTTTTTTCGTTTTCACGAAGTATTTGAGTCGACAGTTGCTCTTCTTGAAGGTCCATTCGAACTCAAATAAACACCTCGAGTCGATATGAAGTCAACTTTTTTTCGTTTTCACGAAGTATTGTATCGACAGTTGCTCTTCTTGAAGGTCCATTCGAACTCAAATAAACACCTCGAGTCGATATGAAGTCACTTTTTTTTCGTTTTCACGAAGTATTTGAGTCGACAGTTGCTCTTCTTGAAGGTCCATTCGAACTCAAATTAACACCTCGAGTCGATATGAAGTCAACTTTTTTTCGTTTTCACGAAGTATTTGAGTCGACAGTTGCTCTTCTTGAAGGTCCATTCGAACTGAAATAAACACCTCGAGTCGATATGAAGTCAACTTTTTTTCGTTTTCTCGAAGTATTTGAGTCGACAATTGCTCTTCTTGAAGGTCCATTCGAACTGAAATAAACACCTCGAGTCGATATGAAGTCAACTTTTTTTCGTTTTCACGATGTATTTGAGTCGACAATTGCTCTTCTTGAAGGTCCATTCGAACTCAAATAAACACCTCGAGTCGATATGAAGTCAACTTTTTTTCGTTTTCACGATGTATTTGAGTCGACAATTGCTCTTCTTGAAGGTCCATTCGAACTCAAATAAACACCTCGAGTCGATATGAAGTCAACTTTTTTTCGTTTTCACGAAGTATTTGAGTCGACAATTGCTCTTCTTGAAGGTCCATTCGAACTCAAATAAACACCTCGAGTCGATATGAAGTCAACTTTTTTTCGTTTTCACGAAGTATTTGAGTCGACAATTGCTCTTCTTGAAGGTCCATTCGAACTCAAATAAACACCTCGAGTCGATATGAAGTCAACTTTTTTTCGTTTTCACGAAGTATTTGAGTCGACAATTGCTCTTCTTGAAGGTCCATTCGAACTCAAATAAACACGTCGAGTCGATATGAAGTCAACTTTTTTTCGTTTTCACGAAGTATTTGAGTCGACAATTGCGAAAAAGGTCCATTCGAACTCAAATAACGTAAAACTGACAGTACTCAGTACTGATGTTACTTGTATACATCATCCCTAGACCTTGAAAGCCGCATGAAAAGACCTGATAACTCTTCAGACAAAATCATTAAAATAAATAATAAATGCTTGCATACGAGTCTGCAACACATTGGGACATTTTATGTCTTTAAAGAAGGGATTCAAGGGCCTTCGAACAATGCTACATCACCTACCCCAGTAGCGTAGTTGTTATACTTAATTGAAAGGTTCATCATAAATTATGAATTTTGTACTAGTCTTGACAATATAAATTATTGAGAATGATCACCTGTGTGTAAACAATTATTTAAACAATCACGCTCATACCGCAGCTTGTCGGCCACGCACTCCGCAGTGGTTAACGTAATATGGTTAGGTAAATCGAGAGCTATCCAACGAGTGGTGAACGATTTTTGTACGATGATAACTGGCGAAGATAAAGTTCCGTAGCAACGTATCGGTTGTAAGCGAAAATCATCAGAAATCTCCGCGTAACGCTCTCCACGTGACGCTCCCCCGCTCGACGCTTTTTCTTTTATGTGCCATAGTAAAGACATAAAATGTCAATAAAATACATTTTTAATATATTATATTGAATTTCTTTTGAAAAAAAAGGCACCGACTGATTGGAAATGTTAGTTCCTTATGTGAATTTCGCATTGTGAAAGATAAGAATCTTGCAATTATCGAAATAATTATGTAGGACCAAACGACACCAAAATCAGTATCCTGAGTGAGTATTATGGCTCAATATAAGAATACCAAGTTATTTATAAAGAAAGGAATGGTATTGTGGTAATAAAACGAGTTGAATTGATGTGTTTACTAACCCCCTCACTCGTTGCCTAATTCCCTCACCTGCATGATTTTTATGATGATCGTGTATCTCTTTAAATACGCATCCCTATGAACCAAATTTTCATGTCCATGATCAATAACAAAAAAAAAAAAAAAAAATGTTTCAAAACGAAATGGGGGATGAAAAAAATTTTTGAGTGACTTAATTTTTATGGAATTGGGAATTCGAATTTCCAACGAAATGGGAGAACGACCCATGCCTGAATGTTTGGTACTCGGAGTTCTGATAACAGTTGCGGAAATCTGCATTGAAAACAGCAGTGGCGGATCTAGAAAATTTACAGACCCCCCCCCCCCCCTATTACATTAAATGTTAATGTTAAATGTTATTACATTAAATTTTAATGTAATAAGGGGGGGGGGGCTAACAAAGGGTCTGTAAGGGGGGGGGGGGTTGCGTCCTCCACCGCCATCCTCCCCCAACGACCTCCACCGTTCTCCTCTTTACACCCCACGTCCATTTACCTCCCAAAATTTCAATTTACGTGGTATAAAATTTCAATTTATGTGGTCTGCTAATGAATGACGGACAATACGTCCGCTCCTCCCCCACCGTCATCCCCCGCTGTCTTCCCCCGCCGTCCTCCCCCACCGTCATCCCTCACCGTCCCCCGCCGCCGCACACTGGGGAAAACCGCTTATTTAGCTGGACAAAACCTATAACTCTTATAGCGCCATTTCTCTCTTTCTGTCTCTGACCATTCACTGAAAACGTTTAAAACCGCTATTACCGACATGCTACTGCAAAAATACAGCTAAAAATAAAATAAAAACCCTAGGATACTTTTGGAACCAGATTAAAATAGAACTAGTGTAATTATAATTTTAGACAAGAAGAATCATTATGTAATTTATTTTAAGTAAGTACCTGACTTGTAAGAAAAATTACCATTTAGTTTCTGTGCAGTGTGGAAGAGAGGGCTAATACAGTCCTAACATTTGTACAGGTTGTAAATAAACGAGTCAATCAATCAATCAATCTCTCTCTCTCTACTATTAATAAGATATTAATAACATTCATTGTCCTTCTTTGAATTTTTTCGTTCATCAGAAGATATTTTGATTTATTTTTGTTAATTTAAAGATATTACGTTAATATCTATTATAATACAAGTGAAATAAGTAGGTAGTAGTATAACTAGTATTATAAGGGAAAGTAAACCAGCATGAACTTCTTAATTTTAAAATTTATTTTCAAGTCCTACGATTGTGAGAGAATGTACATGTTTTTTTTTTGTTTGTTTTTTTATCCAGGGATGATGGAAGAGAGGGCCACAAGGCCCTAATCATCCCTGGTTGTTAAATAAAGAATTTCAATCAATCTCTCTCTCTCTCTCTCTATACATAGGTACTTAGGTTGATAAAACGCGTAGGAGCCGCTGTAGGTGGTGACATTTCAGACGGAAGGCTTCGTAATTACTTCTGCAGGGGAGTGGCTGTACCGCCTCGATACGTCTCTTTCCTTTGGAAAATCGAAGAAGATAATTTCACGAGGGCGTCTCGCCATAATAGAAAACTTACCTACATCCCGTGGAATTGGTTTCATCGATGGAGAGTCAACACAGATTTGTACAAATCACGGCCTGACTCCCACGAAACGACGAATTCTGAACACAACCAACACTTTGAAACGAGAAAATAATTAGACATTAAGATGGAACTGTTCGTTAATCCCAATTCGATAGAGCGTATCGGTACCGTGATTTTGTCAACCAACGTATCCCTTGCGCGACGCCGAGAACCTGGACGATTCTGCCAACCGCCTGGAACCCACGTAAGAAATCCACTCCGGTAATGATTATGAACTGGTGGTGATTTCATGTGTTGATATTCAGTCTTGTGTTGAAGAAAAAGATATTAGCTTTTCAATTATATTCTTGGAAATTTGTTTCACTTGTAATCACTTTCTGATGGGTTATGGGCCCAGTACGGTTCCACTGCGCAAGTGAACAGGCAAAATTGTTTTGCAGCCGTTCTAGTATCCGTTCAAACTTCCAAAGTCAAGAAAAATGACGACTGTTAGGATCGAACCACTGACTAAGGATAACTTCGACACATGAAAGATCCAAATGAGAGCCATTCTAACAAAGAACGATGTGTGGGGCTACGTCAATGGAACGATTGTGAAGGACGGAAGCGTCGGAGACGCTGCATGGGACATTGCCGATGGCAAAGCTATGTCTGACATTATTTTGACTATAATATTATAGACGCTGCATGGGACATTGCCGATGGCAAAGCTATGTCTGACATATTATGTCCATCCGAATTGAGACAAATAGATCATTGTAACACTTCGAAGCAAGGACCCGCTCGAAAAGCCATGCTCCTGAAGAAACTACTCCTGCAGAAAATGCAAGATGAGGACGACATGCGTAGTCATGTAAATAAATTTTTCGCGACAGTGGAGAAGCTAAAAGAGATGGAGATCACGATAGTGGATGATCTCGTAAGAATCCTGTTATTGTACAGTATTCGATGGTACCTTCGAGCAATTTTGGATTGCGATTGAGACTCAGGAAAAACTTCCGACCCCCGAGACACTGAAAATCAAATTTTTAGAAGAATATGAGAGCCGGAAGAGAAAAACAGATTCAAATGGTGGATCCGAAGTTCTGGTAGTCAAAAGGAATCAAAGTAAGAAATACGGGACGGTTAAAAACTGGGACGAAAAATCCCACAGTTTATTATAAATGCAAAGTCGAGGGACATAAATCGTACCAATGTAAGAATATGAAGGAACAAAAAGATTGTACGTATTAGATTGTACGTAAATCGCACTCTTGCGCATTTCAAGGTAAGCGTTGCCTAAAATAGAGTAAATTTTGACGTTTTAGACATTCATAAAGGCTAGTACTGCCCTCATGCTCCTATTCCTGTGGACTTATGTTGTATACGTATAAACAATCTCTCTCTCTCCTCCTAACCCCCCCCCCCTCCCCCACCAGGACTATTTTGATAATTTTCTAGTGCTGTTTGATGTTTAAATTTTCTTCAATTGAGTCTATCCTAGTGTTTCAGTTTGTTTACCTTTCAGACTGCAAACCACTCGGTAAACCGTGTCTGATAGGATCGGTTCACACGACTTTCTCGACCAATCAACCGGAGACGCTTCGGGGGAATCCATGTAACTCGGTGTTAATCATCGCTTCCCTCCCTCTTATGCACTTCCCGTTGTCAACTAGGGTTCGATTCCGGGTTGAGGGTTAAACCAATTATCGATTCATTCGATCAGGTGATTCGACTTTGCTAAACAGTGGAGCACTTTCCCCGCTTCACGTATCGATCAATCGAGTGCAATTCACTAGCCCATCAGCGTATCGATCAGATCTCGAGTTCACTCACGAGAGAGTGTAGAGACCACGCCGCTCAAGCATTCGAACTTCTTAATGATTTTGTGTGCCATTTTGAGTCCAAATCATGTATTTCAATCTATAAACCTTCTGGTATAATGAAGGTATGTGTTGTAGATGACACAGTTTATATATTAAAAAAATATATAAAAGAAGAAAATTGTACGAGTAATTTATTGACAAATATGCAACGGATTATACATTACAATAGAATTAAGTTTTTTTTTAAAGTCACACTATGAAATACCTACATTGTCAATAGTTGAATATTGATCGAAAATATAGATACCTGAAGAAATTGAAATTGGATTGAAAGAATTGGAATAAAACCACGATTTTGTTATTATTTCAATTTAATTCACCAAAGGCTGGATATTTCATCAGTATCCTTGAGGAAAAGCAGCTTATTGGCCATCTCCGATGTTAACCGGTTTCTTTGGTCCCTGAAACCTTCATTTTCGTTTTTCCAATCTCCAATTGTGAGCAGGTGTGTGTGTGTGTGATTTTTTTTCACATTCAACAATATTGTCACAGCAAACAGTGCTAAGTATAACATGTCACAGTTTTATATAGTCGTTGATACTTAATATGTTCTTCATGGACATGATGTTCTTTAATGGAGACATTTTACATAAAACCAATTATTTCTTCGAAAATTCGCTCTTATAGTCATGCTACGTGACTGTGGATTTTGTATTAAATAAATTTTATTCTTTTCTGAGCTGTTTATAGGTAATGTAATATCATTATGAATTGAAATATTTCTAGTGACAAGGCTGACAGTCTCGGCTTTGAAAAAATCGATATATCGTAGGAAAAATATCGATATCCGATATATCGGGCTCGTGCAATAACTTACGGTTGCAGACAAAACAAAGACAAATCTGAAACGCTCGAATTTTGCCCGTTTTAGATGTACCAGAGGAAAATGCAGTATTCTTCAAAAATGCAATATTCTTTAAAAAAATCCTCTGGGCTCCCGTGAAGCCCATATTGCCACATCAACACTACAAAAGGTACATTTTTCACACAAATTAATACAACTCAGCAAATTCTTGACAACGGTTTATTATCTCCTTTGTACAGATCATCCTTCTATTTTTCACAATTTCAAAATCCGTTTTGAACCCCTTCCCATTGACTTAGGCTCTAGGGTTATGAAAAGAGTGAATATTGCATTGTCATCCAGTTCTGACCCATGTTTAATATTTCTAAACTCTGTGTTATTTTGCAAGTTAAACGAGTAAATTCAAGTGTTTGTGTTGTCTTCTGTTGTGTTGTGTTTGACGATGTTTCACCCTCTTTCGTTGGCGTTTTCTACCGTTGACGTACAAAAATACAGCTGACGCTAAAAGGAGCAGCACTGGCGGAAATGGAGTGGAGTGGAGTTTAGTGGCGAACAGTGGAGAGGAGAGTAGTGATCAGCAGGGGAGAGGAGAGTAGAGGTGAGGAGGGGAGTGATCGTCGATGACTCCACTTCACGCCACGCCCCATTTGGAACGATCGTCAGCGGCCACTTTAAGGACTCCCCCCCCCCCCCCCTACAATAGCCTGCAACTCCCCCCCCCCCCCAATCACCCTTCACGACCGATTTCCACCCTGTATTGACAACCACCCTCCCCCCCCTCGTCGCGTTATCCTTATCTGATCCATATCCACTGATAAGAACATCCTCATTCAACAGCTTGAGATCTCGTTATCCGCTTCAGATCACGTTATTCCCTTGGAATCACGTTATTCCCTTGAGATCTCGTTATTCCCTTGGGATCACTTAACACGTTCGCGGGAGCATTCAGCCAACTTTTCCTCCCAACCTGAACGTATTTAGAACCCCTCCCGCGCTAGGTGCGTCATCAGCTCGGCAAATGAAAATCCGCTGGTAAGCTACGAGTACAATTATTGTAGTAAAATTATTGTACAAGTATTATACTTTGTTACTTGCTGCGCTGGTCGCGCCTGGTGCGTCTTATTTTTGATCAAATATCCGAATTATTTGTCCACCTATTCATCACAAAAACATCTTCAAAAATAATGTAAAAAATAAAATACCGAGTGATTTTTATTTATAAGTGGATACATAGGTGGGTAACTACTAATTTATTGCTATAATCATCGGTATAGGTATCTAATCACCAGTTTTTCCAAATTTTATTCCACATTTCTTCAATTTGTGAATGAGGTGAGAATAACAATGGTGTGCGGTTGTTAAACTTGAAAACATTCATTTATTTGTGTGTACCCGCGTCAAGGTGAATAAAAGTGCAGACAAAATAGGTAGCCTTTTAGAAGTTGACGGAATTCCGTCAGCCATTTGTGAACGTAATGAGTAATCTCAATGACAAACACATGAACAGACGATTACTTTAGAAGGAACAGAAATTACTTTATAGTAGGTAAACCAGATTCGTCAGAAATTCTTCAGTGAGAAGGATGAGGTTAGTCGTAAACACACGATTGAATACCGACTTTGCTGAAAGAAATTACTCAATATTACAAAAATAGATGGGAAACATGAGAACACGAGCAGGAGGAACGTACCCAGGAAAACTGCATTTTGAACCTGAAGTTGATGATGAAAACAACTACGACGGTACTGGGGAGGTGCTAGGACCCTATCGGAGTGCTGGAGGCCAGTAGAAAACCTTTCTAGCCAACCTGACACGAAGGGGAATCGAACATATTTTTATATTGGTACTCTTTGACGCGCCTGGCGTTTTGACTTTCATTTATTTCATTTAATGAAATAGAAAACCTCTCATGACAAACACTCTCATTCACTCGGCGATCTAAGGTTAGGCCAAAAAGTGTTTTTCAAGATAACTCCGAAATCCCATTGGGAGGAAGCAACGGTTGACAAACATGCAGGTCCTCGTTCATACTTCTTCAGAGGTACGTGTATATATATATATGATAGGCTTTATCGCCGCAATTGGGTGCCCAGTCAAAATCAAAACGTGCAGTATCCGCACAATATCAAAGTTCACCAAAACCTCTTTCACCCATTCAGCACTGGGAACCCCACACAGTAACTCCCTCAGTCTGGAAGGTTAGTCAGGAAACCGAAACGTTTACAATTTTGAATTACGCTACCTACTGTTGATATAACACAACAAACTTACTTATGCTTGGTTATGCTATTTAGTACTAGTAAATATGTATTATGCCAACATTTGTATAGTAAATATATGTTAAAACAAAGAGTGTTTCATTAAATATTATTTACCTAAGTATTTCTTAAGACGACTGTTGCTTTCTATTATAATATAAGAATAATAATTACAATAATATAAAATTCCAATGATATATGGAAATATATGGAAATTTTAACTCCTGAATAAATAAGTTATTTATGACATCTTCATTCATCCTGTGAGTTTTCATTTCAACAATCCTCCTCCTCATCCTCTGCCATACCATACCATGTCGTGATGGGTGCTCAGCTATTGGTGGTGTTCTCGTGACGTCACGAACTATCGACATCTCGAATCTCCCGTGTGTCCGCCATTTTGGCTCGGTCCACTGCTATTCTCTATTCTAGTGTTTACTAATCATTTTCGAATATTTTCGGTGTTTTTTTGTTATTAACAACAACTGCGAATTTGTAATCATAATTCTTCGACAGGTATCTCTGTATCACCGTTGGGCGAATTATCAATAATGGTATGAGCTATTACTAAAAGAGCTCATAATCCCGCTCCTTGTTATCTATTTCAAGCCGTTCGACTTCTGTATTTGAAAATTAATTGGAATTATGGGGCAGACGTCAACCAAGACGGCCCAAAAGACAGAGAGGCCCGGACCTAGTAAATTCAAGTGAAATAAACATACAATGTAATTTGTAATGAAAATCGAACCTTACAACAAACTTGATCTAACTTTCTGAACTCATTTATGATAGGTGATGGAAAATACGAGGGACTGTTATTGATACATGTACCACGATACTTATTGTACAAGTACTAAGCACAACGCTATAGAATGTAATACCGAAAGTCTAAATATATACAGGTATTTTTGAAAAATGTTTTAAACGGATGTGCTTATCGCTTAGTTGGTAGACACAATTGAGTTGAATGGGTCCTAATTCGCTTTGCGTAAGTAGCGCAGCCTGGTTACCACGGCATTGCGTTTATCATACAATTAAAAACGGACCAAACAAAGACTGGCTGTTGAGCAGGGCTTATGAAAAGTAAGCCAGGGAATAAAACGTACAAAACACGGGAAACGTAGAAAGAATTCCGAATGAAAGGGTTAGAAAACAGTCTTTGGCATTCTGTTGTAGAGGATCCGTTAAGCTTTATCGCTTAATAAATGAAAGGAGTAGCTAATGAATTTTTGAGACCATCCGCAGCTTCGTACGACCGTTCACAATGAGGGCTCAAAGGTTGAGCCGATTTAAACCTGTCAACTAGTGATGTAAAACTATCGATGGTCCGAACTATCTATAGTTACGATACTATCGCGTAAATACAATCGATACTATCGATAGTATCGGTTGGAAACTATTATTTACTGAGTGAGTCCTTTCACTCCAAATCGCTCATCATTTGCAAATTGATTATTATGGAAGGAGGTACACCTACAGCAGAAGACCTGACAACATTTTTCAGGGATAGACTAGGTGTTCTGATTCCGACAGAGTCCATCACTGTCTGCTTCTCAGCTGGCGCTGCAACCGGAAAGAGGAGTATGGTCATTGTAAAATTCCTTCGTATGGAGGATAAATGGAAAGTACCTACTGAAGCAGACGAAAAAATTTCATGGGTCGCCTGGAGTCAGTATAGACTAGGATTATCCTGAAAATATTAGAGCTCTTTAAACTCCGGAAGTTCTTAAAGGCTGCCAGTGGAGGGCGAACTGTCGTGACTATTGGTGTGGACAAGCTGAGGTGGCTCGACGTTGTACAAGGATGGTGCGAGGAGACTGGACTTACATGTGATAAGCCAGATGGCATAGCAGCCCTGGAAGAATTAGCAGTAAAAAAAAACCTGGCAGACATTAATAAGTTAATCTTAGATGATGTACCCTGGATACCTACACAGAACAGAATAAACAAATGACTGCCGAACCTGCCCCCCGAACCCCGACCCACCTCGCAGCAAGTACTCAACATGTTATCGTATAATGTGAATGGACTAAAGTTTTCAAAGTTTCGTAAAAAAATTCGATGTATTTTTTCTTCTGGAGACTCGCATTACGGAGGAAGGTTTTCCCTATTAAGAAAATATGTTCCCAGACCATAGGCTGTTTTGGATTAGCGCTAGCAAGCATGCATTATTGGTCGTCTGCCATTGGAGGTCTGTTATGCGGTATACTTATAAACAAAATTTGTTTATGGTATACCAAATTTGTATGTGTCGAAAGGACTGCTGGTACTATGACTGTGGAGCTAAACCTAGGTAATCAACGCATATTTATATTACATACCAACTTATGTAAATTCTAGTAGCTGGCATCATGATATGGTGTTCATTAAACTCTCAGAAAAAAAAACCTAATGTGTGGAGTTTGAAAGTTGCGAACCGAAACCATGTAGGTGATCTGTATTGGCCATACTTGAGTACCCCCCCCCCCTCTGCAAAAGTAAGGCTGTTTCTAGATGGAAAAATAAATAAATAAATAAATCAATATCATGATGGTTTCACGATGTTTTTAGTTTGCGTGCCAGACTCACAGGCTGACGGCTTATATGCCATGCCTATAATATTATTACCTTTGTAATTGGCAACCTACTATCAGATTCTTCGCTTGATATCTCAATATCGTCTTAATTTCGCCTTGTCCACCCACCTCATTCCCCCTTGTCCACCCTCCTCATTCCCCCTTCCTCTTTTCTCCTTCCGCCCTCCTCCTTCCTCTCTCTCCTCCTTCCGCCCTCCTCCTTTCTCTCTTCTCCGCCCTCCTCCTTCCACCACCCTCCTCCTTCTGCTGTTCATTGCACAAAACAGCCATTTACGCTCAGTCTTTCAGGATTAGTGCGATACAAATCCACAATGAGTATCGTGAATTGTTCAACGAAAAGAAGTCTATCGCAATATTCAAAAAGAAATGTAAAGATGTGCTACTGCGAAAATATGATGTATCCAGCTAATATTGCAGAACCGTTTGTATTACAATACGGTATTGTTTCAGTGTATTAATACCTAATTATTACTACATAATTGTCACTATCCTTGTATCCAAAACTCCTCCTCATGGGACAAACAAGCAACCAATCTATGTGTAACTCTGTATTTTAGAATATTTATCTATTAGGTACGCCGAATAGCCTCTGATTTTCCTGTTTACACTAGGAATGGGGACCGATGAACCGATTTTTTTGAATCGATACTCTTGTTGTTGATTTTTATCTGAATCGATTCTTTAATAACGATTTTTTGAAAAATCAGCGAATTTTATCAAGAGGAAAATTTATTTTTTGTTCTCCAACGTAAAATAGAAAATTGGAAACATCATTACAGGTGAATGGTTTTGGACATGGATGAATCAACGAACTATCTTTGTATTTGAACTCATCAGTGGATAAAATACAGGAAAATCCTTTCTTGTACTGGAAAAATATGAGAGAAACATAATATGTTTCATAATATGTAACATAATACAGGATATATTATATATCCTGTAGTCTCCCAATTTTCCCTACCAGCCAACGGTTGCTAATGAAAAAATTTTTTTAAATGAAAAATCGAGTTTATGCCAACAATTTTTAGAAAAATTGATTTAGGTTTTACATTTTCCCCCTCCACGGCCAGAGGATGCGTTTTGACAACCCTACGTTAGTACTAATAACATTCCTGATGTCTACAGAGTTTATATAAAAATAAATAAAAAATGTATGCATGGGATGAACGGTTGTATGCATGGGGTGAACGGTTGTATGCATGTATGCATGGGATGAACGGTTTTTTTCACTTTCCTGAAAATTGGGTTTTGTGACTAGTGGGGTTTTTGCTATCAACCCCTCATATGTATCTAGCTTATACGTTGGTGAAAAAAATAAGCATTCAACGCCATTGGCGAGTAGGGTTTAACTCTCAGTAATACGAAATATTTTTCAGAAAACTGTACTGTTTGATCAACCATATTCCCTTTTGTCGTTCGACGCAATTATACGATGAAAATAGTCGTAGCGTTGTGGAAACTGTGCCTCCACGTCACTTCAATTCTTCGCCCGCTCATTCTAATGATAACCCTGAAACTAGTTAACGTGGCGGCAGTCTTGACTCAGGAGTAAGTGTATCTTTTAATTGAAAACCGGTTGTTGAAATGGGGGAGAAAAACCCCGCATTTTTCGAGCCTGGGTAGATGCGGATGAGACGTAGGAAGGTAACGTCACTGGGACGGCAAAAGAAAAAAGTCATTTCCGCAAACATGTTCCATCAACGAGGTAATATCCTGGGTTTCCAGGAGCTGATTCAAGGGAGAGGGGGGGATGTGAGACGACCCCCCCCCCCCCCCCGTGAGACCCAACAATCATCAATATTTTCGGCATGATATATATCTCTTTTGTACAATAAAGTGACATTCTGATACGTAAATTCAGAAAATCGAATTAAAAACAATCCGTCCGTCCGCTGAATTCAACTAATCTAAAATTTAGTGGTCTGCACAAAGATGATAATAAACCGTTGTGTCAAGAATTTGCAGAGTTTTTAAAATTGTCAATGCTTGAACTGCAATTGCAGTCCTTAAATACAATACGAGGGTCTCACGGCAACTCCCCACATCGTCATTTCGACTACTTTTCAGCAGAGCCAAAAAACCATCTGCCAATGACTATGTTTACTGAGTAATTCAGTAAAATAAATCGTGAGATTTAGTATTACCTAACTAAGGTACCTAACTTATACTTAGTTGGATCGATCCGCTGGGAGAAGACGCTTCGAATGGTATGCATAACTCATTTTGGCCAAAAATGACGATGTGGGAAGTTGCTGCGAGACCCTCGAATAATAATTATTATTCATACCTACTTATTCTCCTCCATAGATTTTACGATTATAATCTATGGTCTCAGATAAAAGCTGGAACCCTAGGTAGCCCCCCCCCCCTCTACCCCTTCGGTGATGAGGAAAAATTCAAATGGAAGAGTATAGTTTTTATTTCTCATTTTAGAAGTCTTTAATTGTTAGAATTTTACGATCATCCGGAGTTTCGTACGACCAGCCGTTCGTTCACAATGAGGGTTCAAATGTTGGAGCAGATCAACATGCGGGTGAATTGAGGCAGCCGGTCAGGTCAATGTTCATACTGGTCCAGCTGATTCCACAGCAGATGGTTTTAGATATCGAGTTAATAATTAATTATTAATAATAATAATAATCATTCAAAAAGTTATCAATATGTAACTAACAATAATGATTAATAATTTTCATTACTTGATACCTAATAAATATTAATAAATAATGATAATTCATAATAATAATTAATCTATCTCTTAGAGATCTGGACAGAAGGGTGATCTGTACAAAGAAGATAAATTATCATCTTTGTATAATATACATAATATATTATATATTTATGTATGTGTCACTCCAGACGATAACTCTCGATAAAATTGAGATAAAAAGCTCAAATTTGCACAAAAAATCCGTCCAGGCAATCGAAACGCTAAGTTCGAAGATGGGAAGAATCGGGCCACTCTAAGGGGGTCTTGGGGAGTTTTAGGGGGGAAATCACCCATAAATAAAATGAAACATTAGACAAGTGACACCTTATTTTAAAGGGTTTTGTTGCGCTGAACACGATGGTACAATCAGATTTGCGATATCTTATTCCGTTCTCAAACTGGAGCTCTTTAAAGATGAAGAAACGTGGTTGATACTTGAGATGTTCTTCATAGACATCATGTTCTTCAATGGAGACATTTTACATAAAACGTTATTTCTTCGTAAATTCGCTCTTATAGCCATGCTGCATGACAGTGTATTCTTTCACGTTTGGTGGGTTGCCGAAATGACGATGTGGGAAGTTGCCGTGAGACCCTCGTAATAAACTGTTGTGTCAAGAATTTGCAGAGTTTTTAAAATTGTCAATGCTTGAACTGCAATTGCAGTCCTTAAATACAATAATTATTCATACGTATTCTCGTCACCAATTTGACTAGGTTCTTGTGTTACACAACTAAGTTGTTACAATAACAACCTCTCGTTCTGTACATTGTACATCTTATTTGCGTTTTATTGTTGACGCAATATCTAAGACCATCAGAAAAATAATTGGAATTGGATAATACCGACTAGATCACTTTATCTACCATTTGGGTTGATTATCAAATTAAACTCTTATCTTATTCAGGCTCGTTCTCGATAAAAAACTTCCGCTTCTTAGTAAAAAGCTTTTTTTTGTATGCGAACATTGACGTCAGTAAAAATGTTTTTCCAATAAGTAAATAATATTCTCCAAAGAAACAATAAGGAAAATAAATGTTACAGTCCGCTTAGATGCGTCATTGGTTATATTTCGCATTTTCGGTTCTTTATTTGTGATAGCAGTTTTTTCACTGAGGGATCATTTTTCAAAATCAAAAAACCATATCTCTTCAAAACGTATTTTTCTCTTCTCCCAACGCCGTTTTAGGTAGTTTTGACCTCGTACAACTCAGAAAAGTGTAAATATCAGGTTCAAACAAACGTCTTATTTCCTCAAATTGACATAATAATAACCACCTGTAGGTGGTATCGACGACATCTCTTTCGAAAATTCAAGTAGGACTATCCTGGATTTGTTCATGAAATTTCATTGAAAATGAAACTCAATATCAAATTGGAGTGACCAAACGAGTCCTGTGGTCAAATTTGAGTAATTTTAACAATTGTTTCAGAACGCAGAATTCGTGATGGACCAATAAAGGATAGAACAAGTATGTGTAACCACCACGGCACAAGGTCTGATTTAAAATAGGAACTGAGCTGATACAATTAACATTTTTATCGAACACTAAAACAAGAGTACATTACCCGAGTATCGTATGTTTGTAAAACGTTTGCTCCTCAAGCCAGTTCGCTGCTGTTAGCCGTTTTATCGATTGTTTGTCGCGCGTTCTCTTCACATTGTCATCCAAATTTACAACATCTAAGAGTCACGCAAGTGTTCAACTGTGAAATAACTCTTTCTAAAAAGTCGTGCTCGCTTCGTTCCGACCTCACTGGCGCAGTCGGTGGGACAAAGTGAGAACGAAATTTAGTGGTTAGTTTTATTACCAACATCTTGTATATACTCGTAATTGTCGATATTATCGCCTGATTATATTTTATTTTCCTTTGTTCGCAGGATTACCTGGAGATGGGCGAGATCAAAGGTGAAAATGACTACTTTGCATTCATAAACTTGTAAATATTTGTCCATTCGTTGATAAAACGGTGGCGACTTACGGGAATCATGATCGATTGAAATGATCGTACGATCTCAAGTGTGCCCCATGTAGGTACGGCTGAAATTATGCCTTGCACTTTGATATCACTATGTTGTGTGAATCACTTCTTTGGGATCATTCCAAAGGACAGCTACTTAATTACGATTTGGTGTCTCATTTCAAGTCTTACTTGGTTTTTACAATAAATTCATACACCACATTCGTTATAATCACTTGGCGTATCTATTTATTGCACGATGAACGTAGTAAACTGGTAGCGAATCTTCCACCCTTTTCACTTCAACATTACTTTCTTTCCTCGAGACAATTACTGTCTGACTGCAATTTGTTACGCTCACAACCACCGCTAGAATCACTGATATCATCACTGTGACCTCACTCTACTATTATGTTTTATTCTCCCAACTGTTTATCAATCTTAATTTTAATTAATATAATCTTAAAAATATATATAAATAAAAATCTTTGTTCCAAGGTATCGGCTATACTTAGCCATCTTCAGGGCTCGTCTAGAGTTCCTTCGTCCCAGGATGATTTTTTGTTTTTTCAGATAAGTTTGTCAACGTCAACCTTCACATTTCATTAAAATATAAGTAAGTAATTCGGTACAATTGCTTCGTAAATTCTCTCCCCTCGACATCTCAACCAAGCAAAAAACCTCTCACCCCGAATTAGCAGTTATTTGCTTACCAACAGATCGCATACTGAGGCAGCTACACAAAGCCTGACATCAGCGCACTATCCCACCAAATGAAACACACTTCTGGAGAAACAAAAAATCATCCTAAACCTGGCGACGGACCTGAAAGCAGAGTTCGTGGCTACATTATGACTAGAGTGTTCCGTCCCAGTCTCTGCTTACAGATTCGTCGCCAGGTTTAGGATGAATCATCTATAGGTATTTAATACCTAATAGAAATTTAGCCAATTCCCGTGGTGGTAGATAATTGAAATTTGGCATGTAGCCTCCTTTGGACTCATACTCTAAGCAGCATAGGGCCGGGATCAGCTGAGTGGCTCCTAAAGCTAATTCCTGTGCTATTCACACTATGAAGTTGTAAATTGGTATGTAGCCTCCTTAGGACTTTAACTTGACGCTGCCCAGGCCCTGGATCTGCTGAGTGGCTAAAACATGTTCCATGCTTATAGAAATAGTTTTTTTTTCTATATTGCTAAGGCATATTTACCTTCTTGTAACCATTGTTGAATTTGAGGTTTAGGTACGTTTGAATACGCTTCAAGTGGTACAACAAGACCGTGCAACTGAGAGGTAAACAAAACATTTCAAAGGTTGTAAATATTAATTGAGGGAAAAACTCGATAACAAGGTCAAGAGCGACATGAGGGTACTGCGACCTCGACCAAATGTTACAGAAAGTAATACCAAGATTACTTGGGATTCAAAGTAAACAGTAAACATGTTTGTGAAAATGAAGTACTTATTTGAACCGATAAATCAATATTAAATCATATTTTGTAGTGCTACTCAAATTACAGCCTGGTAACAGATCGTTCTCAGCCCTTCAGCCAGAAATGTCAACCGTTATGTCAAGAATTTGCACAGTTTTTCAACTTCCCAATGAGCTAGAGACTTGAAATTTTAAATAAAAGGCAGAACTGGATTAAAATGCAATATTCACTCGGTTGCTTGGCTGTAAAATTGTTTAAACAATACCTATTTGTTTAAACTATTTGTTTGGATGATGAGCTAGAGTCCTGACATTTTAATTATGGGTTCAGGATGGATGACAAGGCACTATTCATCAGGTTTCTTGTCTGTAAATTGTTTAAGTAATACCTATATGTTTTTTAAATTTAGATGATGAGCTAATTTTCATCTATCATTTCGTGAATTAGAGTAGGGTGATCTGCTCAAAGAAGACAATAAATGGGTTGTGCCAAGAATTTGCAGTTTTTTAATTCTAAAACGAGTGAAAAATAACATGTCCAACACAGAAGATAATGTCTGATTTGTCTTATCCGTCCTAGTAACGATGATATCGCTTTTGTGTGCGTCTAGGGATCGTTTGGCATTACGGTACCGTTTATTGATTTCAAGCTGCCCCAGTTTTTAATTCTATTGGCTTCGTTAGTAATAACATTTATGCATTGACTGTGTAAGGCATTCTGTCGTTCGTGTGGAACAATTCAGAATGAAATATTCTATGTCACATATAGACTTATCTATCGGAAGGTCATTGAAGTTGGAAAATGTAAGACAAAACTTAGGTCCTAACGGCAGTTTTCCTTGAAACGAGCCTTGATAGGATCAAGTAGAGGCCCAGGAAGATGCGGTGTAGCAGCCTGTATGCAGGAATCTATTATATTTCATAAACGTTTGACGGTGATTTCAGCTGATTTTATCTGTACATTGAGAACAGACATTTTAAATCTACGAATTGCCTTATTAATGTCCCCAGAGAACTCATACAAACTAAAGGTGAACTTAACACTGTCTTCAATAAACGAAGGGAACACGCAGTTGCTGCGACATCTGAGAAGGACAATCCGTCTTTTTTCTTGTGAAGCTAGTTTGTGAAGTGCTGATTTCCAATTATTTAAAACGGCACCTGACTCTGTGCTGTACTGCTGCTGGATGAAACTGAAGAAACTGGGGATGTGAGATTGATCCGTGGTTGCTACCTCTGTCATAATAAGTCTGTGTGATGTGTTGACATCACACACACATAAATTATTTTTTCGATTATGGGGGAAACACGGGTGCTTTAGTTTATTTGATCAATTATAACGACACGACGACTGAGAGCAAAAGGACTGAAGAGGGAAAAAACAAGCCAGTATTCCCACGTCTCGTTACTGAAAGAACTGAGGGGCCATCATGATGACTGGCGCAATTATTTGACAATGGACTCAGCCGATTGCCAATTGCTCGAGTTTGTAACGCCATACGTCTGTGAAGCAAGACACATGCATGAGAAAAGTCCTACCATTTCTCACCAAAATGTGCTTCTCCCATCAGTTCTTCAATCTGACGTTGGATTTCATTGGGATTCGACGAGACGTACGTTTTGCTCTTTACACGCTTCGTTTTATTGTATAGGATTTATCATGTCCCACAAAACATACAATAAGGCATTTAGTTCTCTGTACACGCAATCAAACATTACCGAGAAAGTATTGCCTAATTTACAGAACGCCTTCAAAGATAAGATAATTACCTCTGTGTCATCAAGGTTCGATGATGCCAGCAGTTTTCTTCAACATTGCCCCATTCCCGGCTAACTAGCAACCTCAGAAAACGCAATGCAAAAATAAAAAAACTCTGCAAATCCTTGACACAACGGTTTATTATCTTCCTTGTGCAGATTACCCTTCTGTATAGATTTGAAGTAGGTACGCGAATTTTGAATGTACAGGGTGTTTCATTTCGTGACGGCCACAGGCTAGGAATCGACTCTACAGCTAATTTCAAGTCGACAATGTCATGTAGCAATTTTTGTTTTTACTTAAAAAAATTGAGTTTTTTTTAGTTTTAAGATTTTTGGGTGTTTTCCACTTTATCACACTAAAATGGCCATAACACCCTTAATTTACATGAAAATTCAAATCTAATTACGTCGTTGGAAAGAACACAAAATTTCCTATCCCACTAATGAAAAACAAAACTTATTTGATTCGCCAAAACGGGTGAAAAATCTACGTGAAAAGGAAAATTTGTCAAAACGTAGAAATTTCCCCCTATAATCTGGCACGAGAATTTTAGTCTTAAAAGTTGCGCCTAAATATCAGCTTTCCAATGGTATAAAAGAAAAAATGTTGCAATGCAATTTTGAGGGAGAAAATCACGTTTTAATCAAGAAAAACGTAAGGGTGGGAAGGGGGTAGTACCTAGGGTACTTTACGACCTATCTATTAAAATTCGAATTTCCAAAAAAAAACATTTTCCAAAATACGTTTCAGACTATCCGGAATTCACTGCCAAAAGACAGCAAAAATAATTTTTATATAGGGCAAAGTTCGTGGATGGCCAGAATCAGGCCACTCTGAGGGGTGTTTAGGGGAGTTTCAAGGGGGGGGGGGGGGAGGATTACCCATAAATTCCAAAAATGAAACAGACTGACAAGTGACACCTCATTTTATAGGTTTTTTCAACGATGAACATGTTGGTGAAGTCAGAATTGCGATATCTTATTCCATTCTAAAACTGGATCACTTTGACGATGAAGAAACGAGGTTCACTTGAGACGTTCTTCGTGGTTCATCTGCTGTAATCTGATAACGGGATGAGATATCGCCATTCTGACTTCACCATCGTGTTCAGCGTTGAAAAATCTATAAACTGAGATGTTGCTCGGCAAAAAAGAGACAAAATTTCTTATAAAAACCAGTAAAATACGAACATTTTACATAAAACTAGTCATTTCTTCGAAAATTCGCTCTTATAGCCATGCTACATGACTCTGGATTTTTTCTACATCATTCCGCCATTCGAGTTTTCTTGAGATTACTATATGATAAATAGCTAGTCACTAACCTAGAGTTTCTACAACAGTACCTATACACTAATATTTACAAATTTCTTGCAGACACGAAGACAAAATTTGTCTATACATTTAATGTATAGGTAGATTTATATAAATTTTAGCTAACTACTATCTAATTGTGTAAAATTTGATTTATCTCGGAGTTGAGACGCGGATCGCCCTTGTGGCCCAGATACCGTGAGGTCATTGATCGTACCACTGGAGAACACGATCCTGGCCTGTATCCGTTTCTTTACTGATCTTTCTGACGTCAACGTGTGACTCCTTATGCCTTTGACCTTTTCATATCCTTCGGAACCTGAAAATTAGAGATAGACAATATCTTTATGGGAAACAACGGAAGACTTGAATAAATTGCAGGTGAATATACGAGTATAACGGCTAATCAGTGTTACGCCGAAATATAGACTCTCTCAATATTCCGAAATATTTAAATGCCTTTATCACACTTTATCAAATGCCTTTTCTGTGTCCACGAACACTCCTAGACAAACTTTATTTTTTGCTCTTCTTATGGCGTTGTGCTGGGGTGAGAAAATCTGAGAAATGACTTAGTTCTAGTGGTTCTTCGAGGTGTTTAAGGATTCGTTTGGTAAAATTTGGACTGCAGTCAGGGTTAGGTCTGAACTTTTCACGAATTATACTTGCAAACAGGTCACATTTTTCAGCAGAAGTTGAATACCATTGTATGTCGTGCTTCAGTGGTGGTGTAGATTCTTTGATTTTGGTGGAAACTTGGTTTTCCTCCAGAGTGAGCCATCGTAGGTGCTAAGTGAAGCCAGATCCGAGAGATTAGCTGCACCCGCGTCCTTTTTCAAAGCTCTTTTAAGTTCTCTTGCCGCTCTGTTGTTAGTTTTCTCTTGTCTAGCTTTTGTGAGGTCCCAGCGAGCCCTGCTGCTCTTTTTTATTGACGATAGACGAGAAATGTGATCTGGAGGGTGGTGGAATTTCGTTATAATCTGTTTTCCAGATGCTTCATTTGCTGTTTGAATTATCGTAATGAAGGTCTTAACGGCTTCATCTATGTCTTCGGGGCATTTAAGTGGAATGTTGACGTCAAGTAGGGAACTCGTTGTCTGTATCTTTATATCTACCCCAGTTGAATGGTAGCCTAATTAGTCTGTCGTGATTGATAAGCTCAAATTTGAATTGGAAGTCGACCAGTATCGGATAATGGTCAGAGCTTAGTTCTTTGACGACGGAAGCTGCGCCCACATGTTTCGCCACATTCTTGCCGACGAAGAAATCGAGAATATCAAGGATATGTAATAATATTATTCAGATGCAGGGCACATCCTTGATATTTTCGATTTCTTCGTCGGCAAGAATGTGGGCGCAGCTTCCGTCGTCAAAGAACTAAGCTCTGACCATTATCCGGTACTGGTTGACTTCCATTTCAAATTTAAGCCTATCAATCACGACAGACATAATATCATTATGTTGGCTCGTTAGGGGTGCATACGTCTAACTGTAAGAGGTTGATAGCGTCGTGTAGGTAATTAATAATACCTACATAATAATTAAAATAATGTTGAGGGATGTCGAGGGTCAGTCAAATGAGAGATGTTTTATGTGCCAACGTTTCGAAGAATTTATTTCTTCATCATCAGGGCCTAAAATCAGTTTCACAATGTAAAATTATTTGAAGTTATTGTTATAGGTGTTTACAACCGGGAATATACTAAGTATGTGAATATATTAATACACTAATATTTGTGAATATATTACACCAATACACCAATATTCGTGAATATTATGTGAATACACAAATTCGTAGGTTTGGACATTGAAAATACTTTTTTTTTCTATATTACAGCACAGAATTCTATATATACAGCACAGAAAAATTAACTTTAAGAAAAATTGTTAACAGACGAATTTTGATTTCTTGAAAAATTGTTTACAGAAAAATTTTGTTTTTACATCATATCCTGAGAAAAATTGTTAACAGCCAAATTTTGCTAGAATAATAGTATATGTACCTAATAATAATTGGGAACTTACAGTGGTTGAATAGTTTGAAATTATTGAAATTGATATTAAAATAATATTTTATATTGAATTCGCTATTAAAATGTACTAAAAATTGATATTAAAATGTACTAAGATGGTGTACGGGGCTCGAAGGTAGAATTGGACTACTTTTTTGGCCCATTAGAACTGATTTTGGACAATTGGACCGCAAAGTCCGTGAGCATCCGTGAGTCCTTCAAATTTCTTTTTAGTTTGAGCTCTTTCAATTGGAGCAGGTTGTTTATCATTTTGGTATCTGAAAATTAGAAAAAGAGTTACAAATAATTTTCAATAGTCACCGGGATGCTAACGGAGTTGTTGTTAGAGCTTGATTTGTTGATATATTCAGCTATCGTGGTTTCACATTAATTCACCTTTATCCAAGGATAGTGAGTGACATAGCAAAACATTCAACTGATGAATAATCCTCCGAAATGGAAATGAACTTGTTTACTACCCGCGACCGAAATCCCCGTGTTCTCTCAGTCCCCCCTTCACGTCTCTAGCATTATGTAAATCCTCTGACTCCCACAATGTCTCGGGTTAGTTTCCTCTCATCTTGTTTATATTATGATTGGCACCGAACGCTATCTTGCACGTTGATAAGGGCCCTCACCTCCTTCCCCCAAGTTAGGAGTTATCGTCCGTTTTCACAGATAAACTCGGCAGAGTTAAGGGGCGCTTGTGTAACCAGCTGAGTCAGTTCAGTGCCTCAGGTCAACGAGTGAACACAGTTCTTACGTCGCGTTGCAATTGAACCCGGAGTATATAACCGAGATTGTGAAATCATACTTTTGCAAATCGTTAAATTGACCTTGACATTAACTAAACGCTGATACACTACTGGGTTTGAAAATAACTTGATAGAGTGAATTTTTCAAGCCGAAAATACGATTGGAAAAAGATTTTTCAAAGTTTTTATTCGGATTTTTCGCGATGAATCTATCGTTTGCCGGTTGTGGTTTTCTTGGTGTTTATCACGTCGGAGTTGCGGTTTGTTTAAAGAAATACGCGCCGCATCTTTTGCTGAATCACATCAGCGGTGCATCAGCAGGAGCTATCGCAGCTTGTGGCCTCCTCTGTGACATCCCGATCGGCGATGTCGTCAGTGATGTCCTAAATCTGATTAGGGAAGCCCGTTTGAGAACTTTGGGACCGTTCAGCCCTTCGTTCCACGTCCAGGAAGTCCTTCTTGAAGGGCTGTCTAAGGTTCTGCCTGAAGACGCCCATCTGCGAGTCAACGGTAAGCTGCACATATCCCTGACCCGGGTTTACGACGGAAAGAACGTCATAGTCTCTCATTTCGACAGCAAAGAAGACCTTCTAGAATGTCTCCTAGCAAGTTGTTTTGTACCTATATTCTCCGGGTTTATTCCGCCGAAATTCCACGGAGAGCGTTACATCGATGGTGGATTCTCAAACAACCTTCCGCTGCTCGACGAGCACACTATCACCGTCAGTCCTTTCTGCGGGGAATCCGACATTTGCCCGAGAGATGATTCGACGCAGCTTCTCCACATGAATGTCGCCAATACAAGCATTGCCTTATCCAAACAGAATATCTTCCGATTTGCCAGGATACTGTGGCCTCCAAAGCCGGAAATCCTATCCAACATGTGCAAACAGGGATTTGACGACGCTTTGAGGTTTCTCCAAAGGAACGATCTGATCAACTGTACGCGGTGCTTGGCTGTCCAATCGACTTATGTCATTTCCGAAAACTTAGAAGATTCCAGTTGCGAATTCGATCCTCAGTGTCAGCAATGCAATGAACACCGACAAGAAGCCATGGTAGCGAATCTGCCCGACATAGTTGTGGGCGTTTTTCAAGACTACATAGACTCCGCTAATAAAGGGCTGTACAACTGGTTGCTTTCTCATAGAGGAATGCAGCTTGTCACGCTCCTCAGTCTGCCGTACACCGTTCCCGCAGATTTTGCTATGGCATTTATCAAAAAGATTCGGAAACTCATGCCATATATGACAACCAATTTACGAAGCATGTGCAAATTCTTGATTTGTCAGATGATCGGAGTTTTGGAAACGGTAAGCACTAAAGCTGGTTATAAACTAACCGCAACTTTGCAGATGGAGTACGATTTGGGTACGGAAAATGAGCATATTTTCGACAAAGAAATAAATTTGAATTTCAAAATTGAGGATTCAAATTTAGAATTGGACCAACTAACGTCCAACAAAGTTTTGTCCCGACGCGGTAGCATGACAGCGTCTGAACCCGTTGCTGACGATACTTTCGAAAACATTCTACAAGTGACGGCACATCATGATGCTATCATGGCGTACTACTACATGGACGAAAACAACAAAGTTAGGGTTACAGAGATCTTCGACGTCACTGACATGCCCGTTGACTCCATAACCGACGAGTACCACACCTGGAAGGAGAACAGCACTTCATCTTGGGTGAAGAAGCAGGCGGATGAGAAAACCAACAGAGATTTCGAAGATGAATCAGAAATCAGTTCGACGACCTCTTCAACGGAAAACCAACATTTTTTCTCTGATCCCGAGTCAGAGTGGGTTCTCAAAGGCGAATCCATGCCCACGAACTCAGTAACGATTCCACCATCCAACAGCTTGAGGCCTGAGAGTGACCAGGAAACTTCCTACCGGTCTGACGAATCAAATTAATCAACTTACATCAACCAATGATTAACGGATCATTTTGAACAAAAAATTGCCTATTACCATACCTGATACCATATTGTATTCAAATCTCTGCATTTATGGACTTTCAACTATCAGCAAACATCAACAAAGTGTCTCTTATGAGCCACCAAAATAATGTAAGTAAAGCAGTATTTAAATAACTATTTAATTCATGGAATATGTCATGTCAAGTGAGCATTGTTTGTGACAAAAATTCCATTAGCAATTATTGCTCAACACATAACATAAATAGCAATTTAAATGTTTCTCTTTTACTGCAATATAGAGCATATCTGGAGCTCTGTAAAAAAAAATAAATAAAATAAATAAATAAAATACTCTTTTATTCACAGATATGTCAGATTTCAATTTCACCTGCGCAACATTGTATTTGTTGGCTTGTTAATACGAAGTCTGCAATTAAAATGACAACCAAATAATACCGGGTATTTGGTTCAACATTTTTGTTGGTGATTAAATCGAAGGGTTTGGCAGTATTTAAATCGGAATTTCTCTTCTTAGTTATAGAATGATATTTGTAACACGCAGTTATTATAATTATAAGATATTATTATTATTATATAATAATAATGTTGATTTAGTGGTGTGCATTGTACGAAGGTACTCTTCTTGATCCTTCCCTACTTTACCAATCTTCTCAGTTGGTGATGTGATTTCCATTATTTTTACTCTCTTCGTCGAAACATGTATATAGCGTCCAGAATCGGATAATACTTATACCGTTGATGAGATTTACGTTCGTTTTTATCGTCTATGTATATAAATTCTTACTTGGTAGGTAACCAATATCGCGCTGAAGCAGGTTCAGTTAAACTTGAACCTCTTGAGTTCAGCTTAGCTTAGCTTGAGCTTCAGTTAAACTTGACCTACTATATTTTTTCGGTATTGTAAGGTTTGCTATTTTTTACTGTCGCAATTTTCTGTTCATTGAAAAAAAAAAGAAAAAAAAAGAAGAAAAAAACGTGTCGTTTACCTATATTGTTTTAAATAAAGGAATATGATAAAAATATTTATTTTAAAAGGAAACTTCTGTTTTTTTTATTCATCCCGCAAATCGTCTTCAATTATAATTTCGTATGTAAGTATATAATTTATGCCTATACTGACGTACAGTGAGGTTATTTACATGGTATAGAAGACTATTAGGTTGTTGAAAAACAGTAATAACTGGTTGAACCGATACAGAATGTTTGGTACCATAAATAAATAGAGTTTTTATGTAGGTACATTTATATAGGTAGTTAATATCACGAGTGTACCTTGTTATAAAGTCTCTTATATGAATTATACAGTTACGTTAATATTGTATAGTTAACTAGTCAGATTTCCAAGGGGTGCGTAAATAACCCAGAGTATTGATAAATAGATAAACCAAATTACAGTTTCATATAGTGAATAGCATAGAAATTACCTTTAGGAGCCACTAAGCTGATCCTTGGCCTAGGTAGTGTCAAGTTTGAGCCCTAAAGAGGCTACATACTAAATTACAGCTTCATACTTAGGGAGTTTTTCATTTGGAGGGTTGTAGATTCAGTGATAAGAAAGATGGAACGTTGTCTCCGAGCTTTCGGCTTTATTAAGCCATCTTCAGGGCTGTAACACAAAAAGGATCTATTCACATAACTGCAACTTTCAAAATAAAATAAAAAGACGGTCCTAGACCAACATTGTATTCAACATAACCATGAACCTGATTTCCAAAACGTCACACCCATAACTAGAGAATCTTCATCATTTAAACGTCAAATTTACGAAAATATCCATATCCTAAAGCCACCTAATACCATGAATATTAAAAATGACATCCACCACCTTGGTACACAATTCATACCACTATTTTCAAACAACTACTTAGGCACTGTACAACTCCAACCCCTCATATCTAAGTAAATAAAACCATAAAGACAATATTGCAAACTAGGCTGAAATATTCCCTACCCACCAAGTACTCACCTGTAATCCTCAACCCAGTCTCACTTCGATCATACTCCACAACTACACCACAACATACGAAACAACACCTTCTATAACCTCTCTGTACGGTTCCTCGTACAGAGAAAACAAAATAAATCAGTCTAAACCTGGCGAGTGGACTGAAAGAGGTAGAGACTGGGACGAGGAGAAAATATCTACCAATGTATATTATATTAGAAATATTTAGAATATATTGAAAATTGTTTAGAATTTCAAGTCGACGCTACTGACAATGGTCAGACCTGACAGCAGTTTGTCGCTTCTGTGTTACAACCCTGAAGATGGCTTGATAAAGCCAACAGCTAAGAGACAACGTCCGCTCTTTCCTCTCACTGAACCTCCTACAGCCCTCCACATAAAAAACGGCGAATAAGCCAAGGAAAAAATGCAAAAGACGTTTTGCAAGCTTCATAGAGTGAATAGCATAGAAATAAGGTTTAGGAGCCACTTAGCTGATCCGGGGCCTGGGCAGTATCAAGTTGAAGCCTACATTCAAATTACAGCTTACAAATTGAGCCTACATTCAAATTACAGCCTTAAATCCTACATTCAAATTACAGTAGTATCAAGTTGAGGCTACATTCCAAATTACAGCTTCTTAGAGTGAATTTAGCTTATAGAAATTAGCTTTAGGAGCCACTCAGGTGATCCTGGGCATGAGCAGCGTCAAGTCCTAAGGAGGCTACAATGTAACTTTAACTTGACTTTACCCTGGCTACATGCTACTTTCTCAATGAACTTAGATATCGGATGATTGGACTCGTTGTTCTTGAATTCTTCCCCAGGTTTCAGTAGCTATCTTGATAACTCCTGCTACTTCCCAACAGCTACAAGAGATACAAGATACAAGAACACTCGCATGCCTTCTTCTGGTAGTTGCTTCTTTATATTTCCCGCAATAAGATCATATACAGGACCTTTATTAGTTTTGAGATTGCGAATTTCATTCTTCAGCTCATTGAGCTTTACAGGTCATATGGAGTTTATATTTGTGGAGAAGAATACTACACTCCTTCATCACCATTCCCCAATATCTTTTTTAATGGTAGGTACATGATCCTTCCTCGCTTGAGAGCTCCACTGAGAAAATTGATCTAACTATTATAGTTATAATCTAACCACGAGGATAATAGAGAGATTTATATGAAGTAAAACTACAGACAATTGGAATCATGGTCTACCAAAAAACTGCTAATCATTCTGAAAAAAGGGAGAATATTAATTCCAAGACATCATTGACCAAGAACCAAGAACCTACCTATATATTATGTTCAGGAATGATGATTAAGAAAAAAAAAAAAAAAAAACGCTGCCAATTTGTCCACAACGGTTTACAGATCAGCCTTCGATCGTACAGATCTCTGTTTAGTTCTCCATAATATGTAGGTACGAGATCTGTACGAAAGAAGGCTGATCTCTAAACCGTTGTGCATCTGTAAACCGTTCTGTATAGTATACTGAATGATTGGAGTGATGAGTAAAAATATTGTTCGTTCATAGTGCCTGAATGATTATCATAATCGGTTAGTTCCCAAGGCAACAACAAGAAGTACCAGGTAGATCCTACTGACAAATAATATTATTCGAAATTTCTATGGAAAGATGTACTTTCCATTTGTGGTTTGAGATACTTTTTGTATACTCGAAACAAGAAACTCGATATTACTCACCTATTTCGTTGGATGGTTGAACCAGATATTCGCCAGTACAGTAGCTTGTACCGTTTGTTAACGTTGGGAAATATCTCTCGGTTCTACCTTTAAGTCTTCATGGTTTTACAACGAGACTCCAGCAATGACGGTGAAAGAAATGACCCTGCAAGCAACTCAGATATGAATATAGTGGCATTTGCATGAGGTTCATAAGAAATACTTTTGATAGAAAATGAGACAATTCTAAGTAGGTATAGAATGGGTATATATGCCAATTCTATAACCAGATCTATTAGATAATATGTAGTAGATCTGGATATATATTATATATATTGGTCTGGTATATCAGATGTTTAGATGGTTTAATGACAAATGTAGAAATAGTTACACCGATATTGTCGGTCTATTTTTCATCACTCAGTTATGTATAGCAAGTTCTGACTCACGGTTATCTTGACTCATTTCGATACTTTGTTTACAGTTGAAAAAATAGCCGCTGCCGTAAACCGGGGTCAATAGGAACGCAGCGGTCGTGTTCAGCACCCCAAAAAACAGAATAAACGAATCTACCGTTTGACTGGTTGTACGAACTACCTAGACAGACGTCCAGGAAGGTGTTATTTTTTAGTATGGAGGGCGAACCGGAGGAACCATAACAAACCAAACGGACCAGTACAACAACATCAGTGATAAGGCAATCTCTTCTCGATGTATGGCAAGATCAGAGGCAATGATAAGTGTTATCACTGAAATCAGCTGTTTCACCAAAGTTGTCCTACTTTTGTGTATGCAACAGGTGCCGCGTCGGATATGAGTTATATTATAACTCAATTAATGCCTGTCACGTTATATATAACGGATAATATCCGTTACATTATATAACTCGATTAATGCCTGTCACGTTAAACAAGACAGCTAAGTTGGAGATCATCAACAGGTGCCGCGTCGAGCAAGTGAGTTTTCGCAGTTTTCTTTTATTCACTAGTTGATCAGGAGGAGAATGCTTCAAGAATGCTTCACCGTTCATATTCTATGACGTTTTCCCTGAAAAAAGGCAAATGCTGTAACTGAGTTGGGGTCAATGGAGACATGTTGAAATTCAACTGTAAATCAGTTTAGACCGGCAGTTATGCATTCCAAGGGTGATTTCAGCGCGAGTTAAAGCCAATAGATTGTTTTCACTGCACTCAAACCATTTGTTTCCTCATTTAGTGTACTTATTTGAATTTCTATGAGAATATGTGGTTATTGGAACAACAGTTGGATCAATAGCAAATAGCCGAGTCTGTTGACAAAATAACAAAAAGGCCGTAAAAAGAATTTTCTTGTGGGAAACCAGACGGGTTGTCAGTCATTAAGAGTGAAATGGCGGGGAAGGGTAGATGTTATCGGGGTAGTTCCATTTGCTCATGTGCCAGGGCATGATTTGTTTAGTCCAGATGGAGATAAGTTATCTCCTGTTATAGATCACAAACATCGAACGTCGTTTCCTTTAATGTGAGAAAGTCTTGTTGAAACCGGGGCGATAAGACAAGATGGACCACTTTTTTGTCATTCTTTATGGGCGTACTTTTCAAAGATGGTCGTTCATTAGATACATTGCTCAATGTTGCTGTAGAGAATACAATGTTTTGACTTGGGCATTACATATTTCTAGATTTGTGACTAGATATTTCTGAAGTCCTAAGCAAGGAAAGTATGATTACTATGGGTAGCATTTTGCACCTCAAGAATAGTTACATGAGTTACACAAATACAAATAAATTATGAAGAAATTCTATTTATATCATGATTTATTAATATTGAAACTAATCTGTACTTTACTCAACTCCGGTTGTTGTGAATGTAAAGATCATTCGTAATAGCAGCAGCAAAAGTTGATGATTATTGAAGAAGATTATTGGAGTAGGTCAAGCAATGTTCTTCATCCTCATATCGGATTTCGTAGGAAACTACAATGTCTCGAGTTGTCCATCGTGAGTATTGGATTCGATCTGCACGAAGTGCTGTTCGGCAACGGATTCACCGATGTGTCACTTACACCCGATTCACGGCTCCGGCCAACAATCCCTTCATGGCCAATCTTCCCAAGTCCCGCCAGACCCCACGGAGATATTATCCCGCACTGGCATCGATTTTGTGGGACCTTTCATGATTTGACTTAGCAGTAGGAGGAATGCAGCTCCTCAAAGGGCCATTTCGCGCTATTTATGTGCATGACTGAAGTGGTTTCAGCTTTGTCCACTACCTAATGCCTGTCTAGCCTCCATCGACCGTTTCATGGCCCGCAGAGGCCATCCATCGCACAAATACTCTGATAATGGCCGTAATTGTAGAGGAGCTGCGAGAGAGATGTCGGAGGTTCGGACGATTGTAAACTGAGCCCAAATCCGGGGTAGCCGATGTAAACTGAGCCCAATCCTTCCTACTTGCCCACCCCCTTGATGTGTAAACTCAGCCCAAGATGCACTCATACTCGTAATCTCCTCAACTCGTTCACTGTAAACTGAGCCCAAGGAACCAGTTAAAAGTAGCCGTTCATTCCATCAAATTTTATTAAGAGTACTTATGTTTTTATTACGCAACCATGTCCACTTGATCTATATATATCTATACTTGATCTATTATATAATATAGTACCATATTATGGTACTAATCAGTTGATTGGGGGATGCTTTTATTTTGCAACCCCGTCCACTTGATCTACATGCAAACCTAAAAATGAGGTGCCACTTGCCAGACAGTTTCATTTTTGAAATTTATGGGTAATTTTTCTCCCATAAAACTCCCCAAAACTCCTTAGAGTTGCCCGATTCTGCCCATCTACGAACCTCGCTTTTCGATTGCCAAGACAGATTTTTTGTGCAAATTTGAGTTTTTTAAATTCGCTAAAAATTAATTCGCTTTGTAAAAAAAGATGTTATAATACATTTTTACCTGCACAGTAGGATTGGGCTCTACCCAGTAGGTCCTACTCCCATCACAAGATTTAGAACGTGATACGAGTAGGTAAGGAAATGCGTCAGAAGTCGACACGTTAAAGGAAGTTTGAACTTTGAGCTTACCTTTCACGTAAGGAAATAGTTTTTTCTCATTGCAAACCTGTTCATTGTGTACCCAAGATCCTTCCCTAAAAGACCTGGCAGCGGGAAATATTATTCAACATGGTTTGAAAAGGGAAAACAAGTTTTGTAAAAAATCCCAATGCTCTAGTAGTCGACACCAGTGACCAACATTTTCTTCAGTAGTCGACATGGTTTTGCACTAGTAGTCGACCTACATGTGTTAGAAGTCGACAGTATCTCTTGAGTCAGTAGTCGACAGGTTTCGTCATTCCATCGTTTTCACTTTTTTCGACTTCCATCTAAATAAAATACCTTCAACTGTGAATCAGAACTTGAAAATAGATTAATAAGATGTAATAAAGTAGTTATCAGACTTTGTTTTGCAAACAGCTCATTATCAGTCTCAAATTGCAATAAGTACTCAAGTAAAAAGGTATGAAAACTATAGTCGAAAACGGTAGTCAGAAAATTGACATTACAGTTGGGCTTAGGTACCTATTCCCATAGTTTTTGACATTTTCATGTCTTTGCTTTGGCACATAAACTGAAACGGGAAAAATTTGTTTCCTTGATTCACCCTTTCCCTCAGATCACGTCAGAACACAAGCGACCGGCGGGCCACTACGTCAGAGCCTATGACGCACGAGCGTATGACGTCAGACGGCTGGCAGGAGACCAATTAGTACGTAAGAGCCTATGACGCACGAGCGTATGACGTCAGACGGCTGGCAGGAGGCCAACTAGTACGTAAGAGCCTATGACGTCAGACGGCTGGCAGGAAGCCAACTAGTACGTCAAAGCCTATGGCGCACGAGCGTATGACGTCAGACGGCTGGCAGGAAACCAATTAGTACGTAAGAGCCTATGACGCACGAGCGTATGACGTCAGACGGCTGGCAGGCCAACTAGTACGTCAAAGCCTATGACGCACGAGCGTATGACGTCAGACGGCTGGCAGGAGGTCAACTAGTACGTCTAAGCCTATGACGCACGAGCGATGATAACTGGCGAAGTTAAAGTTCCGTAGCAACGAATCGGTTGTACGTGAAAATCATTAGAAATTTTTCATAACGCTTTCTTCGTCACACCGTAATGTCACACTTTTTGAGTTATGTGCCATAGTAAAGACATAAAATGTCAAAATGTAGAGCACGGTTTTAATTTCAAGAAAAATATTGTCAAGTACTAGAGAAATACTTTGCATGATTCATTACACACTAGCTGTGGACTATAATAGTCCATTATTAATATTAATAATTAATAAATCACATTACGAAATAAATAAAATCACAAGATAAATGTTTAATTAAAATCACAAGTTGGTAACTTATTATTGCAAAATGAACAAAATCACTTGGAAGAACTTGGCAAAATGTATCTCCTGTCCTCATCGTTGTCTTCCCCAATCAATACAGGGTTTAATTTATCTGTAACATCTTTCACAAAACACAGCTAAGAATCTTCTACTTTGGCCTTGAAAGTAGTGGCCAAGTAGAGTGGTTCTAGGAACATCGTTGTTTTTTGCTGCCTCCATGATGCTTACTCCACTTCTTACGTCTTGAATAGCCTTAGCCATTCGGTCCTCTGTGTATGCGCAAAATTTGGGTTGATGGAATTTCGTTTTTGAAGTATCAAAATGTTCGTCTAGACAAGAGCTTTCAAAGCAATGGCGGTGTTTTTAAAATCCAATATGGTGGCTGTTAGTAAATGAGCAGAATTGGATCACTCTAAGGGGGGGCTTAGGGGGATTTCAAGTAAGGAAAAATTAGTCATAAATACAAAATATGAAACAGTCTGACAAGTGAAACCTCATTTTAACGATTTTTCAACGCTGAACCCGATAGTGAAGTCAGAATTGCGATATCTCATTCCGTTCTAAAACTGGAGCATTTTGATGATGAAGAAGAAGAATCGTGGTTGATACATGAGACGTTCTTCACGTTTCATGATATGTTCTAATCTGATAACGGAATGAGGTCTCGCAATTCTGACTTCACCATCGTGTTCAGCGTTAAAACATTTATAAACCGAAATGTAAAATGTCAAATTTGTTATAAAACCAGTAAAATGGAGACATTTTACATAAAACTAGTCATTTCTTCGAGAATTCGCTCTTATACCCATGATGCATGACTGTGGATTGTTATGCAACGTGCGTTGTATTTGTTTTCGTGAAGGAACATTCTCTCTATAATATCTAATTGAAAATTACATAATATTAATTATTATATGTGTGATTTGGGCAATAATAGCTATTTTCCTGCTTAATGTAGTTTATTTGAAAAATTCACTAATCCGAGATAATCGCTGTCTGATATCGGCCGCACTAGCGTGGAACCCCTGTTGTGTGTTGTGTGTAGAACGGTGGTCAATCTGCATTCCCCACATGCTGCAGATTCGGTACATAAGTGCTAATAAAACTAACTTCTGGCCTCGATTGTTGGGATCACCTCAACAATAACAACAAAAGGGGACCCCCCCCCCCCCAACCGTCGTCAGTGTTTAGCGAGTTCGGACAAATGGCGTGGATGCGATGGGATGCAAAGTGACCCGTTGGAAGGCGGATCGGATGATCGGCTCCTGGAGAATTCAAAACAGGTTGATGCCGTTAGGCCCCCAAGAACACGGTCACACGCGCCCTCTTCCCCACGCCCTCCATTCGAACCGGTGAAAACCCGTGTTTCAGCCTTTGAATTAGTATTCTGAACGCATCAACCTCCTGATTGGCAGCTACGGATCATCGACCAAGCAAAGGTTTAACCTCCCCCCCCCCCATCAAAATCGGCGGGTTTTCGTTTCAAGTGCCTAGAATCATAAACGCTCCAAATTTGTTCACGGATCGGTAACTAGATCAGTGATGGCCACGTCAATTTTCCAACTAAATTTTGAGGCGACCTTCTAATAATTTGATTGTATAAAATAGAATTTAATATTTTTTTCATAATTTAATAGTAGATTACACAGGCCCACAAAAAAGTGGTCTGTTCTTTTGAAGAGACCCACCTATGCTCATGTATTTTTCGACGCTGAATCCAAATTTGTACTCAAAATATGGGTCCCAGTCGATTTTGGCGAGATAATCTCGAAAAACACCAAAAAATCCGATTTTTTCATAGTTTTTTTGAGGTAAGGGAAAAAACAAACGGTGGGTAAGCATCTAAATTATCTTGTTAAGGCTGTGTGTATACAGGGACATATTATGTCCGTTGGGTAGTCCACTGGACCTTGAACATCTACCGTTGGACGTTTTGTGTCCTGGCTTGCATATGAGTCCATCAGCTCGTTCCCGACAATACCACAGTAGCTCTCCACCCGATCAGTCTGAATTGCTGCCCTAAAGCCTGTAGAGTCCCACAAGACTTGACTCACCTTCTAGAAAGCTTAAGTTCGAGCTTGGGTTGACATCCTGTAATTTCTGTTGGGCGCATAGTGAATCTGAGAGGAAAACTGCCTGTCTCGGTCTGGGTTGAGCCGTACAACAGCATATTTCATTGCTTCGTGGATTGCAACAAGCTCAGCTGTGTAGATGGAGGCAAAATCTGCCAATCTGAATTGGGCACTGGCTTGATGGTTCGCGTCGTAAGTAATACACTGATTCCCCTTTTCAGTGTACATATTAAGGAGCTGTCCGTGAAGATATGAGAAGCTTCAGGACAGCGGTCATTGAGGAATCTTGTTATGGCTGAAGGGGTTTGAACTAAAGTAAGCGGGGATAGTGATTAGAGGGGCTCTTAAACTTTTGTACTTCAGTTCATACCTTAATTACGGGTGTAGGTAAACGTGAGATGGGTGAGAGGTACTCTCGAGTCACATGAGGGTGGACTTGGTTTTTTGGCCCAATACCTTTCAGTCAGGTTGAGCATGAGAAGTGTAATGAGTGGCGTTCGAATGTTGTCAGTGCGAATCTTTGTGGCAACATTTTCCCCCGAATATCAAGGGGCAGCTCCCCAGCTGCCCAGGGCAACTCTCAAACACATTGAAATCGTCTTCTGTAGCTTTTGAATGGACGTTTTGCCAGATGAACCATAGAATGGTGTAATATTGTATACTGTGGCCTCATACATGGTCGGTGGTTTCATTTGTGATGAAAAGGTTCTTCTCAACGAATTCTTGTTTAGATCTTACGATCGCCATTCCCATAGGTACGATACACACGACAACTGTAGACAAATCCTATGATGTCTCCCGTAACTGTCGTCTGTCAGTCAGCCCGTAACTGTAGACCTCGTGAAAGATCCGTAGAGAGATAAGCCTGCAGGTCTGCTTATTTGTTGGTTCGCCGCGTGAAAGTTACCTTGAACTCAACCGTATCTCGACCTACAAAATGAAAAAGCAGCCGGAGAAGGCCTCGCTCTCGCTCACGGCCGCTGGGATCCGCCGACCGTAAAGTTTTATGCAATTCCCAGGACTCCCTCCCAATGTCAAACGATTTGTACCTTTTTGTTCTGGCTTTACATAACTGTACTAGAGCTGTGACGATAACAAGTACTATTCATGCACTTCGTCGGATTTTCTGTGCTTCTGATTTGAACCTCGAGACTCATGTGGAGCATAATTTCATTCCATAACATTCCCCTTGGGCGTCTAAATCTACATGATTGTCTGTTACAACTTTATTTAGAAATCACAAACGTTTTGTTGGCTCATGGGCACTCAGCATATCTCCTTTACATATTTCCTCTTTGTAGTACCGTTAATACTATAGTTGGTTCAGTATAGGTTGTCAACTTGTTTGCTTTGCTACCTCGTTTCTAGATATTGGCGACATCCAACTTCATTCATACTAATTTTAATGGTTTTGTTTCAGTTATGACGGAGCTGGAAAAGATAAAACGGCAATGCGGGAAAAAAGGCGAACTGTGGGAGGATCCTGAGTTTCAGGCAGTCCAGTCATCAGTTTTCTACCACCAAACGCCGCCTTTCCAATTCCACTGGAAGCGCCCAAAGGTAGAACGAAATCATCGGTACTGACAAGTTTCATGATGAGTGGAGAGACAAAGTATAATCCAGATTTGAACTCAATTTTAACCTTAGACCTAGTTTTCACTTACTTGAATTAAAAACCATTGCAAAACTGAGAAATGTACTACTGATAGAGAGCCTCAGGCCAAGTTGAGTAGAGGCCAGTAGCTACCAACCTCCTCGAAGGATATGAGGCAGCTTCTGGAATGGTACATCTATCCAACGACTTTGGTCTTTCACTCCAAACTATCTTACGAACATAACCGTTGACATACCAAGAAACATCCCATTGTAGCTGTTTGAATTAGCAACTAGCAATGTTCTTGATTCAACAGAGCTCTTTCACGCTTAAGACATTTTATAAATTGAAAAGCGACTTGACTGCCAAAAGTGGGTTATCAGATCTGAAAAGATGAAGCAGTAGACTACACATGATAATGCATGTAGATGATAATTTCGTGATAAAAATCTAGGAATTACTAATGTATATAATAGCAGCTGCGAGTAACAGCATCAAGGAATGCTGACTAACATAACTTCCCTGATAAGCGGAAACTTCTATAGGATAACCATAAATCAAGAGTGCTCTAAGAGCAAGAGGGAAATTAAAGGTGGACTATTGGAAGATGTCTATCACAACTACTTACGTTCCAATTGTAGCCAGAGACCATACATGAGCATGTAGAAGCAGAGTGTAGTCGAGTGTACCATCTTCATGAACCTGTGAAAGTTACTCTGTGATGGGTGTTTCTGGGTTGTGGACAAAGAAGTAAACAAAACAGTTACCTATCACGTTCTTAATCTATAAATTGAGGTGTATAATTGAGAAATTTTACATCAAATCAGCCATTTCTTCGAAAAATTCGCTTTTATACCCATTCTGCCTAACTGTGGATTTTTATGTTTTTGAATCGATATCAATTGTACCACCAAAATATCAATTGTATCAATTGTATTCAATAATTATTGTATTCAATAGGGAACGCCAGTGTGTCAGAGAATAATTCTTTGATGGTCAAAAATGGAAAATTGGTGACTCACAAGACATGTAAAACGAGTAATTTCAAACGAGAAAATTCTTGTTCAACTACCAGATCGAACTGAAGAATGGCGAATTTGAACTTTTCCCGCTCAACGTGGTCGGACAGGGTTGTAGTTGATACAGCGGGTGATAGGGGCGGGCTTTCATGCACCGCTTTTGGGAGCCAATCAGAGAGCGGTTTACGCATCTGGTCTACGTACTGCTCTCTGATTGGCCTGGGAGGTAGATGACGTACATTGCTGCCCTCTTCCCGCTCAATACGACTTCAAACATCTCCAGAAAAATAAGTACCTACTTCCTTAAAAATATTTTTACCACTGTCTTAATTATTCTGAAGGTGTCTTCTCAGAAAAAAAAAAATTTAAAAAAAATCACTGTCATTCCCTATTCATGCAAACTTTCACTTTCTATTTACGGCCCAAGTTTCCTATTACCTACTAGTGGAATAGTTCACCGAGACCTTCTGACCTTAAAAGCCCTGATGGTCAGCGAGATTAACTAAATCTCTTGCTAACTCGTGAAGGTCAAATTACTTAGCTGTCAGAGAAGTTACTTTCAAAGTCTCCCCACATATCTGTGGTGTGTCAGTAAGTTACTCTCTCTTTAAGTTTAAAACCCTTTTTAACTCTCAAGCCGTTCAATACTGAATACCTGAGCAGTAGGAAGCCAGGGCCGCGATTCGGAATCCCTTGAAACAACAGAATGGAGACGTATTGATTTCATTTCGAAATCGCTATCGCCGCTCCCATTTTAATCACGATAATAATATTTCAGACAACAAACTGCCAAACTGAGTTCAAACGGCCAAAATGAGCCCAACCTCCACCATCTCTTGATATTCCATCAAAATTAGTTTTGCAGAGTTATCCGCATAACTGGACCTCATTATGAACAAACGACTGGTCGTAGAAAGCTCCGTCTGGACTTGAAACATTCCTCGAACTTACATTACACGAACATACATTACTCGGACTTACTTGAACATTCCTCGAACTCTATTACATTGTGAACCCGTGCCTACAGGCCTAGGGCTATGAAAAGTTTCAAGGATCATCCTCGGGCTGGTCCGAACTCATAAACCGAATTTCACATTTAAGGGCAAAGTGGCGCGGACGGCGGAAGGATGGATTTTGTTTAAATTCAAGTTACTGATTAACGTTAACGCATCAATTTTGGGGGCCTTGCACAAAAATGATGCTTGGTCAATTCAATCAATCAATCAATAAAGCCGTTTATTAACATAATACGCATAGTACATAAAAAAAAGTATTGGATACTTACCTACTTGAAGTTAAATTATTCACGAGTACAAATTTATGTAGGTAAAACATTTGGCAATTTCTGATCTCCAAAATTTAAAGGAATTGTCTGAAATCGACCTTGGAGAAGACAACGATTCACCTCAAAAACGCCAAGAAGTTGATTTTGAACAGTATCGAGATAGTTATTTGGATTGAAATGAACCATCGATTCATGTTTAAAACGTCGAAAAAATTCCAAACAAGTTGATTTTGATTTGAATCTATAGTGTCGTTAAGGATGAAATAAACCTTCGAGAAATCATCGAAAACGGTGAGAAAAGTTGATTTTGAATCGAATCGAGAAAGTCAAATGGACCTTCAAGAAGACTGCGATTCACCTCGAAATATCGAAAACATCGAAAAACGTTCATTTCGATTCGAGGATAGTCTTTTAGGATGAAATGGACCTTCGAGAAGACCTCAAATCACCCCACAAACGTCGAACAAAGATGATTAGACGCAAATTGAGCTAGTTATTTAGAATGAAAATTTCATTTAATAGACCTTGGAGAAGACAACGATTCACCTCGAAAACACCAAGAAAGTTGATTTTGAACCGAATCGAGATAGTAATGTTGAATGAGTTTCGACCTCAACTCACCTCAAGTAGGTCGAAAACCTTTTTTAAAAAACTCGACAAAAGTTATAATTATAATAAGTATAATTATTATTATATTATATACTTATTATAATTATAACTTTTGTCGAGTTTTTAAAAAAAGGTTTTCGACCTAATGGTGAAGATGATTGATAAACATAAAATAAAGATAAAATTGTACATAACATTAATGGTAGTAACCAAAATTGGGAATGGTAGTAAGCATATATTATATACTATATGCTTAATATTATATACTATATATAGTATATTATATACTATATGCTTACTACCATTCCCAATTTTGGTTACTACCATTAATGTTATGTACAATTTTATCTTTATTTTATTTTTATCAATCATCTTCAATTTTGTTGTAATACTAGAGTTGCCACAATCCTAGAACTGGAATTGAACATTTGGTATAGTGTGCCACCTTTGGGTGGTGTCGTGAAGTCAATGAAAAACCCTTCATCTCACAACTCTACCGTTATTGAAAATATATTATTCCATCCCCCTGATGATCACTAAACGTTGACAATGAGTTAGCTGGCTATCCAATGACTCATAACCCGCGTATGGTGAATGGTGAATTAGGTTAACAATAGCACACCTGAAAACTCCGCTTGTTCCATTCTAAAGTCCGCTTGTTTTCATCTTCCCAGTAAATTAAACAGTTATCAAAGGGTTTTCGCTGCAGCGGTGCAACTGAATTTAATCTCTCGAATATGTTCGACGAGCCAGTTGCCACCATTTTGAACAAACTCGAAAATTCGATTTGATTCATTTGCCCGCTGTAGACTTAATTAAGTCTATTTTCCATCTCCGCTTGTTTGCATGCCCTCAGTACGAAGTATCAGACTTACATAATCGACGGCTTCATTATATTCGAGTACACTTTGCGTAGGATTTTAATTCATTATAACATCCTGAAGCCCCCCGTTACCTACCTAATAGATACCCAACACAATTCATTACTCTACTCAAAATATTGTCTCATTTGATTGGGGATTAGAAGATTTTCCAGTTTGATGTTTAGGAAGAATATATTTTGCTGCAATGTGGAAATATTGGTACTCTTGTCTATCTTCATTCAGTCATTCATTTTCGTACCACGTTTTTGGTACCACTAAGTTTCGCAAGTTTCGTCTTAGGTCATGTTGTTCAGCACCATTTGAGGTAGGCCATGTTGACCAGCCCTATCTCAGATAGGCCGAGTTGTTCAGCCCATTTGAGATAGGGTTGTTGCCACTTCACCCTCGATATATATTATACTCAGGAAGGCTCAGGTGCCTCAGAAATTGTATAATGTTAAGATATTAATTGCTAATAAACGTTTTGGTTTACAGGAGTTGTGTTCGCGCCCTGTATTTGTCCACGACTCACCATCGCAGTTCGACATCAGTCCTGGAAAAATGGGTAAGCTCAGAGAAGTGGGATTGCTCTCAAAAATCTGTCGATAAATTATATTTTTCACGACCTGGCTTTATTTGGTGGTTGGATTCTTACACATTCGCAATGAGAGTTGATTTTGCGCGTGCTTTAGGGGAAACTTGCGAAATAAATTAAGGCGGACTAAGGCCTGGTAAGTTTAAATTGTAAAAAACTCGGTTCCGCAGGACTCGCCGACTACCCCCCCCCCCTCTTCCCATTTTGTTTTGAGCCTTACGGCTAAATTTCTGTTAGTATGGAACATGTTTTTGGCACTCAGCTGATCCTGGGCCTGGGCAGCGTCAAGTTGAAGTCCTAAGGAGGTTTCATACCAAATTACAGCTTCGTAGAGTGACTAACGTTGAAATTAGCTTCAGGAGCCACTCAGGTGATCCTGGGTCTATTCTGCTTAAAGTGTAAGTCCTAAGGAGGCTCCATGCCAAATTACAGCTTCATAGAGTGACTAACGTAGAAATTAGCTTTGGGAGCCACTTTTATAGAATTATAATTGGCTCTATGCTGAATAAGGACTATGTACATCAGGTCTTGAATTTGAAATTTCGAAAATTTCGAAGAGATTTTATTTTAAAATAATATGCTCCTACTGTGAAATGAATAAACCTTCATAGTTACTAAATATTGGCAGGTTTGGTACTTTATTTACGAGTTAGTTAGTTAGGAATCGCAAACGTTTTTAAATTGCAAATCGCGAACGTTTATAGATTGCAAATCTGGCTTTGGGAGTAGGTTGGTGGGCCCTTGTCAACCCATGTCAAATAATCGACTTATCAGAGCTTTATTCGTTCACCTTACATTTTGTTCGTATTGTGGGCGAGAGCGTAAAACTCATTACAGATTTGTCTACTAACGTCTACCATGAAATGTTAAATTCCATCTCTGGTGGCGTGCAAGAGATGTTTCTTTAGACTCTACAAAACTGATTCAAATCCCACCTATCGATGAAATGCCACCAAAACCTGCTCTCGCGGAATTTATTCTTCAAAGAATAATTTCTACCCGTTGCAGTCCGCAGTTTCCTTCTAAATTAATCGGGCGATACCCGCAGTTGTGCCAGTTCCCGGTGGGCGGCCTCAATGCACGCGACTAATTCCGAATCCCATTCCGATGAAAATTCGATTCACCGGAGCAATTAATTATTGCTCATCGCTGGACTGGGGCCTTCAATCCCATTCTGCATCCCTGGCAACGACGTTGATGAACCTCTTTTGACAAACAACTTGATCGCCTGAAGGGAAACGATACACTTTGTAAAGCCAGCAGTTGTGTCAGAATTTCATTTGTCCCACATCCAAAACTTCACACCTTCAATGTTTTTGAGTGCATTTTACCAACTGCTAAAAGACGAGAAATACTTTGGTACAACTTGGTTATGTTGCCCGAAGCCACGCGGCTTATTCTAACTCTTTCGTGTACAAGGGGACTTTGTGGACCAAACTATGTGACTCTCTGTTATTATATGAAATTTCACTCTGATTCTGAATATTCCCTTTAGTTCTTAGGCCTGAACTAGTTATTAGTTGCGACATTCACAGAAAACACACGTAATTGACCCGTTCTTTTTCCTGTATGAAAACTATTTTAATCGGTATCAATAGTCAAAAACATGAGGAAAGAAATAACTCGCCACACAGACCTGTTTGGGACTTGCTCAAATTTAACGGTTCCTCAAATTGAATTGGAGAAAATTCAACACACAGAATATAATACAAAACATGGTCTTTTTTTAAGAAAAATCACCTTATTCTGGGTTGGATGAGTTTTTAGGCAGTATCTAAATTATCTTTTTAAGGCCATGTGATTTATTTTCCCTCGCCCTTTCGCTACCCGGGCTTGAAACTGAAATAAAAATGATCTTCCTAAAGGGAAAAATAAAGTTGTGATGATTTTCCGGCGGGAGCTTTTAGCCAGGTGAACAAGCCTGAATTGGAGCATAACTTCACTGTAGTTGTACCACCATTAAGTACTCGTGACCACCAGTAATGTTTATATAATTCTTAGACGACGCTTTTGCGATGTCGGCCAGATTGCTTCATATGCCTTCCACTGTTCATGTGTTGAAGAAGTAAGTCAGTAATGACTTCTACGACCAATAATTTTTCACCTAACCCTTGCAGTTTCATTGAATTGATCGCTCTCAATAATAGTTTAATGACAGCCCGACGAAGTTACTTCAACTTACGTGTTACTTAAACTTACGCGACACTTACAAATTACTTAAACTTAACAAGTTTACTTAAACCTAACAAGTTAAGTTTAAACTTTACTTAACAAGTTAAGTGTAAGTTTAAGTTAACAAGTTAAGTTTAAAGTCAAGTTTAAAGTTAACAAGTTAAGTTTACTTAAACCTAACAAGGTAAGTTTACTTAAACTTAACAAGTTAAGTTTACTTAAACCTAACAAGTTAAGTTTACTTAAACCTAGCAAGTTAAGTTTACTTAAACATAACAAGTTGAGTTTATTAAAACCTAACAAGTTACTTAAAGCTAAACAAATTACTTAAACCTAATAAGTTACTTACGTGTTACTTACAAATTGTTGAATTCATGTTGCAGGCGACAGATGGTTAGTTTCATGCCTCGGCGTCTTGTACCTCAGCAAAGGTTTATTCTATCGAGTAGTCCCTGCCGATCAGAGTTTTACAGGCGACGGCTACGCTGGGGTGTTCAGGTATGAGAACCTACGAAGTAGGTAATAAATAAAAAGTCACTGAAAGTGCTGAAAGCTACTGATGTAGAATTTATACTAATTCATGACGCGTAGTTAATTAAACATTGAAATACCACTGAATTCAGTTTTAAAATATCTAAAAATTTATTGAACTTGCTTGCCTTTATTCAATGCACTCTTTTATTGTATTTATTAACAAAAACTATCTTAAGATGACCCTACTATTACGAAAGTAATCGGTTAACGACCCACGAGTGTGTTGCTCATCTGTTTGTGTTAACCTGAAAAACCCCGCATTGCCAATAAGGGTCCGAAAAGAAAATCAATGATTCTTATGTGTTGTAGATTTCGTCTTTGGTGGTGCGGTGAGTGGGTGGAAGTTTTAGTGGACGATCGGCTACCAACTGTCAACGGACGTCTCGCATTTGTTCAATCCGTTCACAGCGACCAATTCTGGCCTGCCCTCCTGGAAAAAGCGTACGCTAAGTGAGTATTCGATGAATGTTGAAATTGTAATTTTGTAATCTTCAAACCAAAATAACCCTCGGTGACTAAATAAATATTGAATCTGTAGTTTCATTTCTGCTGGTTTTAAGAAAACAACGTAAACTTACCATGTTTAATGATGTTATAATGATCTGTAATTATTGTGGAGATGGTCCCGTTTGTTGCAGCATTTTTGTTAATTGAGGGAGGTTGGTATTTGAAAGAAAAGTTCATTCAAAAGGTGGGCCCCCCTCTCACAATGTGGCCTTGATACATGCGCAAGAATTCGGTGTCACTTTAGTCTACGTAGTTAACGAGATTTCTCTTGATAAAGACTTAAATCTACTCCACCACGAATTCGCCTGGCGAACCTAGACCTTTACAAAAGAGGTTTTGTAGGTTCTAGTTGATGGGTTGGGCCAAGGAATAACTTATAACTTTGCCGGCTTAGTGTGTTCCCTACTCCCTATTCTGTATTGGCTATAAGGACCTACGAACGCAGGAACTCCTGAACTTATTAATCCCTTCTGTAAGAGCTCATAGTCACCGTATCTGAATTCCTTTGTAGAATTTCACCAAGATTTTCTCATGTTAGTGGGTTGAAGACAAAGACTGGACATAATAATATTCGCAGGGTCCAAATCTACTCTATGGAAGTAGCTTGAATCGTACCTTTTGCAAGGTTCCATAGGTGTATTATATTCAGAGTTTATTTCGATTTCCAGGCTACATGGGTCATACGAAGCCCTCAAGTATGGAACGATGCTCGATGGCCTGTCAGATCTCACTGGTGGAATAGCAGAAAGTATCAGCCTCCGACAAGTAATCACTTCTTTTCCTTTCTCTATAAATTGAAGTATCTTTTTCTAAAGCATTGTATAATTGTACCCCCTAAAAAACACTTCATGTAAAAATTTATCCGCCTCGCCAATTTCATTCTACATCAGCCGGAAAAAGTTATCATATCTACATTCCAACTAAAGAGATGTCCTAAACACTTCACAAGCACCGTACCCGTTTCGAAATCTCCCCTTGGCGCCGTGGAGAGACGCTTTTATTACTTCACTTACCTATTGGTATTAGATGTGTAGTAATAAAAACGTCGTACCATGCCGCCAGGGGGAGATTTCGAAACGGGTGCTTGTGAAGTGACATCTCTTTACGCGGGTCGTTCTATTGGGCGCTTTTTCTAAAGCATTGTATAATTGCACCCCCCAAAAAAACACTTCGTGTAATAAACAGCCTTGCAAATTTCATTCTACATCAGCTGAAAAAAGTTATGCTGGAAAAAATATCATCAAGAACATCGAACTGATTTGTGATTCATGTGGAACCTGCATCAAAAACAAATCAAAACGAAAACCAAAATATGGATTACTGTCACATTTCGGCATTGCTTTTCCAGGACCCTACAGCCTGTGGCCGACTCCTCAACAGTCTCTTGGATATGACGACAATTGTCACAGCCACTGTGCAAGCCCCAAATCAACAGGTACCAGTAGATTTATACGAAAATGACGTGAATGCACTCATACATACCCGCTATAACTCCACGGTGCGTTTATATACTAAGCGTAAATAAGTTTATATTATATAATATCACAGTGAAGTAGGTATCTATTGTAGGAATTCAAAAGAAAGTATCTAGTAGATAAAGCGCCTATTTGGATCCAAAAGGATGTAAAAGTTCAAAGGTGTATGCTTCAAGCTATTTATTACCATTCTTTCTAGCTAATTCCTAGTTTTATGAACAGCTCATAGATGTCATTATATTGGTTATCAGCAATAGTAGCAATAATAGGAGGAATACGTCACGCTTTTTGGAAAGTCTATGCATATGAAACTTTCAGAGTTTTTGAGTTCCAGGAACCGTTCAAGTCCAGCTTTATCGGGAAAGTCCTGCTCTATCAAATCCCCATCAATACAGCGATGTTAAACCATATGTTTACAAAATTAATTTGTAAAAAAAAAAGAATTGACCTGGTTGGGAGGGGGGGGGATTATGCCACTCTTATGGGTAATGTGTCAGCCTGACACTGTCAGGATACTCGGGGTAATATGCCACCGTCAAGGTTAAATGCCACTTGTGATGGTTTTGTTTTTTTCGTTTCTTTGGAAATTACATTACCTTGGTACCATTACTTTGGAGTTTTCCAGTTGTTCTTCCTGGATCGGAAATCCATACTCCTTTCACTCCCCCTTTTTCTCTATCAACAACAGCCTGGCATACCAGATGTTGTTTGATGGTGGGAGTGTGTTGGTTTGCTGAGTGTCCCTTCCCGAGTTTTTTGTTCGACCATTCTTGGGGTAGCCAGGTCTGTGAATGCGTACCTGACAACCCTCTGGGTGGGCATATTGCCTTACCTCCCCGGTTACAGGGGCAACTCAGCAAACCATTCATTAGAAACAGCAGTCGTGAAGTGACTGAAATCCTCGGGACAAACACAAATCATGCTGCATACAATTGGAAATAGTTGATTAAAAATATTTCACTCGAGTTTTGGAGACTGTGGAGTTCGAGGAACAACCACCATTCAGGGGGAATGGAAGAATCTTGAAACAGACTACAGACTCCAGATTTTAACAAAGTTGTACAGGTTGAGTTGGGACAGGATGAAGTAGTGACATTTAGGGTAGTTTTGATACATTTTCATATAAATACACTGAATTTATGCATTGGATTGCCCAAATTCGGGTTAGTACTCATGAATACCTACAATTTAAAAAAAAAAATTTTAACGGTCCCTTACAAGAGCAAACATACCTACTGGACAACCGGTTTCACGTGTTCCTGAGAATGGCCCTAATATAGTTATATTATAACTGTGGAGCAATCAACAGAAGTTCTGAGAAACGTAGGTACCTAGGTACAGACTTGTGGCATATCAAGTGGCGTATTCCCCCAAAACACCCTTTATCTACATACAGTCCACTCGATTACATTTCGATTCATATCGTTTAAGAGTCCAATCTAGATTTTATTACAGTGGATACCTTAACATTTTCTTGAATTATTGAAATGACGTTGACTATGAATTCATAATTGCAGATACGAAACAATCCAGAAAAGTTGGCCAATGGGATCCAGATCGGTATTAATTACAGGCTATACGCAGTTGAAAGAGTGAGTTACTCTCCAGTAATTGTTGTCTTTTGGTCAAAACCTTGATAACTAACTGTGTACGTTCTTTACAGGTTGAGACGATCAGTGGTGAGGCTGTGCAGTTGGTCAGGTTGAGAAACCCGCTGGGTGCAGGCGGTGGGGAATACGTGGGCACATGGTCAAGAGGTTGTACCCACTGGAATCAAGTACCCAGCCAAGAGAAGGAGCGCTTGGGACTCTCTCACAGCCCTGAAGCTGAATTTTGGCGAGTTTTTTTTTTGTTTTTCTTTACAAAATTAAGTTAAACACATGAGTGAAATTGAACTTAATTTGTGCCTTCTTGGGAAAAACGTCTGTTAGATTTGGGAGCCCCTCAGGTGATCCTGGGCCTACTCTGCATAAAATGGCTACATACCAAATTGAAGCTTCATAGAGTGACTAACGTAGAAATTAGCTTTACGAGCCACTCAGCTGAATATTGGCCTGGACAGCGTCAAGTTAAAGTCCTAAGGAGGCTACATACTAAATTACAGGTTCAGAGTGTATAGCATAGAAATTGGCTTCAAAAGCCGCTCACCTGATCCTGGGTCTATTCTGCTCAAAGTGTAACTCCTACATTTCAAATTACAGCTACAGGGAGGCTACATTAAATTTAGAGGAGGCTACATTCCAGATTACAGCTTCATATAGTGAATAGCATAGAAATTAGCTTTAGGGGCCACTAAGCTGATCCTGGGCCTGGGTAGCCACAAGTTGAAGTCCTAAGGAGGCTACATGCCAAATTACAGCTCCATAGAGTGAACACAGACATAAGCTTTAGGAGCCACTCAGCCGATCTTGGGCCTATTCTGCTCAAAGTGTAACTCCTATATTCCAAATTGCAGCTACAGGGAGGCTACATTAAATTTAAAGGATGCTGCATTCCAAATTACAGCTTCATGGTGTGTATAGCATAGAAATTAGCTTTAGGAGCTAATCAGCTGATCCTGGGCCTATTCTGCTCAATGTGTAACTCCTACATTCCAAATTACAGCTTCATGATGTGAATAGCATAGAAATTAGCTTTAAGAGCTACTCAGCTGATCCTAGGCCTATTCTGCTCAAAGCATAAGTCCTAAGGAGATTTCATACCAGATTTCAGCTTCATACAGTGAATAGCATTCAAATTAGCTGTAGGATCCACCCAGCTGATTCAGGGTTTGATGGCACATTTTTATCATGCAAATTCTGGAATGGCCCCCAGACTTAAGATATATCCATGTCATGGACCCATTGCTGTTTATTGGTATCACGTTACATTTTTTCGGGCTGTCAAAAAAGTCACACAACTTTTCCAAAAACCCCAAGCTAGAGACATATCCATGTCAAAACGGGTTGAGAAGCAAAATAAGACTTACTGTATTAGTGATCACATCTGATTCAGGATTTTTTCATTCAGAAAGTTGACAATCTACGAGAGACCAAGTCACGTGCTAAAGGCTTTGCTTAGGTAGGTATTTGAGTACATACAGCCGGTGTATGCCTAACCAGTGTGGTTAACCCCCTTACAACATACGGGGAAACGTTGGTAGGTACCCTTAAGCAATGCACATAACTTCGAAATCATTCACAGAAACTCGTTTACTATAAAAGAAAGTAACAGAAGTAAAATAGATCGCGACTCCATTTTTCAGAACTCAGTGAATAACAAACAATGTTGCGGATTGTGCTCAAATGTTTATTCGGATGGCGCAATGACCTCAGAAAATGGTACTGGGTTACCAGCATCGTAATTGTTATCGACACAGAGGCGAAGATTGCTCGCCATCAATCTAGAATCGCCAGATGTTCCGATTCTCAAAGCCTTTGGTTGGTGAGTCATATGACATACTTGGCCAAATCTCGTTGTCGATATGTACTAGAGACAAATATTCGCTTAGAGAGAACCAGGTAACCCCAATACCCAGAGTTGCCCCATTACTCGGAATGTGCCCTTCGACAAAACGCAATACGCGATATTTTTGGTTTATTATTCTCGATAATGGACCATTGGAATCGACCAAGGGTTTTGACGTACTAGATAAAGAAAATCGAATTAAAAAAAATAAATAAAAATGAAATATCCGTCCAGCCGCGCCATTTTGTCCAGTTAGCTTCGTTAGGACTGTCCTGTTAGCTGTTAGGCTACATGCCAAATTTTGTTTGGTCAAGTTTTCCCATTTCATTATAAATTGAAGGTATACCTAAATAGAACCGATAAAAGTATCAAGTATGAAAGTAGAGGACAAAAAGACTAAGACATGATTGAAGACAAATCGTTGTTGTTATTGTTACTAGGTACCTCAATTGATTCCTTATCCTTATGCATACTTTTCCATGCTTATGCTATAGATATCAGAATCCTAATGTATTCGAAAACCGATTAATCAGTAACAATAATCGATTATCCTTTAAAATGATTATAAATAACTAATACAATAATAATTATTATTATATTACTTACTTAAAACCTTCCATAACTCTAGGTCAATCGGACGAAGGGGTTCAAAACAAAGTTTGAAATTTTGAAAACGTCATATCTCGAAAATTGCAAATTAATCGGTTCGCATTTATAGAGTTTAATTTTTAGAATTTTTTAAGACCATCCGGACGAGCCGTTCGTTCACAATAAGGGCTCAAAGTTGGAGCAGATCAAATGTTGCCAACATCAGGGTGAATCATGCGGCAGCCATTCGGGTCAATGTTCATATTGGTGATTGCTCGTGAACGTACCGCGTCCGCCCTTAAATAGTATTCTCCCTCTACTGAGCATGCCAGTGGCGACGAGGATAATTATAAGTGTGTGTTAAAATAGTTGCCGATCCCGGAAAGAGTAACGAAGCTGCGTTTTAACTCTCGGGAACGTCGACGAAAGTACAAGCTTCAACATGAGTCTGAGTTATGTTGAGTTTCTACTTTACTACAACTTTACAGTGTATTTTTCTGGCCATCACGAACTTCGTATAAAAAAATTATAATGCGGCTATATTTGTAGGAAATTTCATGCTGAATCCAAATATGACCCCAATTTCTCTTTCTCATTGATCCAAATCCCCCAAAAACGTACCTACTGAAAAACTGCAAAAATAGAGTTTTTCGCGTATTTTTCACTTACATTTTCGTTTTTGTTGATTCCAATGGACCTGACAAGAATAATCGGGGGCAACGATTCGGAAGTTTACACTCTCCTGCGTCGAATTATACCAACCGGTACTCTCAAAAGTTGTAATTAGCGACGTTACGATTTTTTAACGCTTGACAAATGGAATTGACTTTAGCGAAATATGGTGAAATGGCCTCGAAATTCGTAATTAAGTGGGATCTCCTGCCTCTGTTAATTTGTGTTCAGAATCCGTACTCATTCTGAAGACAAATCCATAGAGACAGGAGATCGAATTTCGAGGCTATTTCACCATAATATGGTGAATAATATTATTTCGCTAAATAAATGTGATAAACGTGATCTAGCCAAGTCTGTTTTTCATTTTTAGGGTGAACAGTGTGTGTGAGTAGGGTGGGGGGAGGGGGGTTGAATTTACTGCGGTACCCCCATGACTAGAGCCACGCTACGCTCCTGCTAAAAATATATGACCGCCACCTATCTATTATGACTCAATGGAACTCGAAGGCAAGACGCTAATCTCGCCAGTTGAAGAAAACAAATTAATTTTGAAGGATTTGTAGGATTTGGTTTATCACTTTCAACAATGAACCTTTGGGCCACTGCCCATTTAGACATTCTGACCTCCCATTATTTGATCATGATCATTTGGTCGCAAGTTACAACAATATTTTAGCATATTACTGTTGCATAGTTGTGAGACTCACGAACAGTACAGAACAGTGGTCTAGGCAGAACAGTTACTGATTAATTGGTAACTTTATAGTAACTCCAAAATATAAAACTCACAGTCGTGCTGCATGACTATAAGAGCGAATTTCCGAAAAAAACTGGTTTTATGTTGAACAAAAATAAAATCTCCCATGATTCCCATTGACCCATGTTTAAAATAATTTTAAACATGGGTCAATGGGAATCATGGGAGATTTTATTTTTGTTTAACATAAAACCTTGAAATTATTTCAAGTTTCTAGCTCGTCGTCCAAATTTAATTTGTTTCAACAAATACGAGTAGTTAAAACAATTGTACAGACAAAAAGCCGTGCGAATATTGCATTTTCATCCAGTTCTGACCTAGTTATATTTAAAATTTCAAATCTCAACCTCATCAGGAAGTACCTTGCTTGTACCTTGCAAAAGGTGGTGTAAAAGATGTTATTGTTTTAATCGTTCTGTTGGGGACCCAATAATACGAATTCAGTTTGCACACAAAATGTCGGACGGCTAAACTTTTGGTAGCCAAAAAAAGTCGAAATTTTCGGTTTTTGGCTTATAACTCCAAAACTGTCACTCTTAAAAACTGTCACGCCAAAAGCCACTACATAGAACACCAAAATTTGATAAAATTCCGCGTCGATTAAAAAAGAGAAAGTTCGAAATCGGCCGAATAGGAAATGTTTTACGATCGATCAAAAAACGTCGATTTTTTTTCCAATTTTTACAAAAACTAACACTAGGTACTCGATTTCCAATGTGCTGTACTGCTATAACATCAAACCCAATTGCCAACCCCTCGCCCTAAAATTTGTAGAGCATCAATCTGAGACTTAAAAAATCTCCAACATAAGAGTGACAGTTTTGAAGTCAACAAATTTCGAAGCGTTATTGGGCCCCAAACAGACCGATTAAAACAATAGAATCTTTTACACCACCTTTTGCAAGATAAATTTCTCTACCGACTGGGATAATAATGATTCGACACATTCTACACAAGATCGATTCTGCATTAAGAACTAACACTTTTTTTCGTAGTTGAGTCAGTTAACAAGTTACATTAAATTTTAAGAAATTTTCTTCAAATAATCGCTCATCAATTCTTGTGCTGGATGACTGAAACTTTTTGCCTATTGTCCTAGACTTGATATTATGGGAAATGATACGATGATACAAATAGACCTGTTGAATTCCTGTTGAATGACCTGAATTCAGAAATACCACAAAATTGTTTTGGGATCAGATGCGGGTTTATAAACGGTGTATAAATGCTTCCTCAGTATTGAACGTTTCCGCCTCATCCAACCGACAGCTTCCCAATAAATTTCCGGTTTCGAATATTTACACAACGAGGAGCAACATCGTCAACGCGTGTTTGGGCCTTCAACACGTTCTACGTTATATCTGACGTTCGAACGATAGAGCGACCCAGTGGTGAGTCAAAACAAACGAGAGAAAAAAAGAAAAACAGTCAATCCACTGAGCAAAAGGTGGTGGGGTGGGGAAGTCCTGTGTTTATCCAATTGAGCGAAATCCCACCAAGGCCTTCCACTAGCATGCCACGCCACTCTCCAGTTCCGCTTCGGCCTTCGTGATACTCTGGTTGTTTCTTGTACCGCGGTTTAAAACCCAATCAAGTTCTACTGTGACTTTCCTCTATATTTTGTTCAAGTTTTTCTCTATATTTCGTTCATCAGTTTGATAAATGATCGTCGTACACGGACAAGATTGCACACCGAATTTCCACTACTCGGTCTGACCTTCACATCGCTTCGAGAGCCGCGCTGACAAGTCTCGCCGATTTCAACTGCCAATTAAATTAAAAATAGATTTTGAATCGATTTGGACCGCAATGAGCGACATAACACGGCAAATACACATTGTGGGAATATCTCGAGAGCTCAACTGGGCGTCGTTTCACTTCATTTTACGATTTTGAGTGAAAGCTTTTAAAAAACTGCCACAAAGATAAAGCTTCTCGTTCCATCAGGTTCACGGTCGACTCAAGCGAAACTTATATTGGTTTATTCAATCGAACAATGAAAATCTCAAGTGTTTGCGCGGGGCAAAGATATTGCGCTCCGTAATTCTCTCTTTGTTCTCCCAAGGTCTTATCTACCCGATAAATGGTTGAGGCATCGTAGTTACTCAGTTAGTTTATCGTAGCGTCTTTGATTATACCTGTGTTGTTCCGTGCAAAACATCGTGAATTCGGAATCCGACAGCAAACAGAATGAATTTTTGGACCTGTTCACTGTTGATAATTGGGATGAGTTCGTGGATAAGCTTGTGACTGCATTGAGAACTACAGTTACAATCAATTTCTCAAACTGGAAATAATAAATTACAGTGAGATCTTCACACGGCATATCTCCAACTAGTATTGGTAGGTGTATTTATGCAGCATAGCTCTTCAGGTTTTTTTTTCATAACTCACCTTAAAAATGGCGAAGGTAGAAGAAATGAATATGTCCTTCTCAGGATGTGGGTTCTTGGGTCTGTACTACGCCGGTGTGGCGGTTTGCTTCAAGAAATACGCCTCCCACATCCGTTTTAACAACATTTCTGGAGCATCAGCTGGTGCCATTGCCGCCTGCTCCTTGCTATGCGACATGCCGGCGGAGGTGTACATCAACGACATGTTGGATTTGGTGAAAGAGGCTAGAAATAGAACTTTAGGACCGTTCAGCCCATCGTTCAACCTCAATGAAGCTATAAGGAGAAAACTGTGGAACGTTCTACCGAAGGATGTTCACATTCAAGTGAAAAATCGCTTGAGAGTGTCCTTGACGAGGGTTCGTGACGGGAAAAACGTTATCGTCAGCGAATTTGATTCGAAAGCCGAATTGATAGACTGCTTATTGGCTTCCAGTTTTGTGCCCGTATTTTCCGGTTTGATACCTCCTACATTTCGTGGTGTACGATACATTGATGGGATGTTCACAGATAACCTCCCAAGACTGACTGAAGACACAATCACGGTGAGCCCTTTCTGCGGCGAATCTGATATTTGCCCTCAACACGATTCAACGCCTTTGTTCCACGTTAACTTTTCCAATACCAGCATCGCCCTGTCCTTCAGAAATCTCATAAATTTGTCCACGATACTCTGGCCTCCGAGCTCCGAAGTAATCGCCCAGTTCTGCAAACAGGGTCTCGAAGACGCCTTGAGGTTTCTCCAACTTCACGGGCACATCAGCTGCAAAAGGTGTCTATCCATACAAGCCACCTACGCTATATCTGAAGAAGAAGACCAGGAAATGGGTGAAAACGATTCTCAATGTAAAACATGCGAAGAAACCCGACAAGAGGCGACTGATGCTGGGCTACCAGAAAACGTTGAATCTATGTTACAAAACTACATTGAATCTGCAAACAAAGGGTTCTACAATTGGCTCCTAAATCGTAGAGGAGTAACAATTATTTCAGTCCTCACCCTCCCCTACACGTTACCTTTTGAATGTGCTTATGCCTTCGTTCTTCTTGTCAAAAAGACCATGCCCCATATGATCTTCAATCTGCAAAGTATGTACAAATTCCTTATCGAAGAGTTTTTGACGATTTTGAACAACGTGAGCAGCAAAGCGGGTTATAAATTGTCAGCCACGCTCAAAATGGAATACGCAGAAGGCGGTGAAATCAAACAGGGGTCTGACAAAGAAATCAAGCTGGATTTCCACGTTGACGACAAGAATTTGGACGTTGTCCAATTGAAAACTAGTGGAATCCTCTCCAGGAGAGGAAGCCTAGCTGCTACATCGGGTGATTACGATACTTACGATAATATTCTCGAAGTCACGTCACGTCACGATAGTATTTTGGCTCTGTATTACACGGATGACGACAATAAATTGAGAGTGACGGAGATATTCGACGTCACCGACTGCCGTGAACAGCACAAATGCACCGTGAAAAATAATGAGATGTCGGAACTTGAACCGTCTCCGACTGAATCTAATACGCTTAGCGTAGAAATGTTGCCAGACTCGTCCAGCGTATCTGATTGAACTCAACCCAATACCGGTGAGTCATCAAAATTGATTGCATCGAACGTTGAGGATCTGGAAATCCTTCGTAAATGAAATCCGAAAAATTCCAATCGTCCTTTGGCAAAATTGTATCTGATTTCAACACCGTCGATCCATCACCAATCTCATCTCGACGGTTGTCCAGGACTGAAGATGAAACATCGATTTCCTCACCATGCCGTGCGGTTGCAGTAAGATTGTTAGAAAACTTGATGGGGACGATGACAGGGATCTCTTTCACTGGAAATAGTTCGATATTAAATTGTTATGAAGTGCTCCTTTTGTATGATTTATTTCAAAACATTCTTTGGTCCTTTCACTTTATTGCATTGGATTCTTCTAAAGTTGTGTAATTCATATTGATGAATAGTGTTCTGACAACACAAATACTTTCGCAAGTCTTTGCATGTAATTACATCAGTGAATATAATATATTATGCATATTATGCAATCGTTAATTTCAGGTTGGAAATTGATTTTCCAAACGGTTCGTATTATAAACAATTTAGCCTCACAAGTCTGTGATTTGTAAAATTTTATGCCACCATGTAAATTGATGACTGAGTAAATTATTGTATTTGAAATTCAGATAAACACCTTCTTTCAAAACCCCATCTTTCTAGAACCGTGGAGTAATTACTAAGTAATCAGAAAATTATAATTAAATAGTCGTAGTTGACTTGAAAGGCGAATGGGAGAAGAGGCGTGAGTTTTCGCTAAAAGGGTTCATGGTGAGTACGTACATTTTGGGCGTTTTTCAATAAGTAGGCGAAAATGAAAAAAATCCACAGTCATGCTATAAAAGCGAATTTTCGAAGAAATAACTGATTTTTATGTAAAATGTGATTTGGAATATCTCATTCAAATACGGGCAATCTTAAGCTTATTGGGTAATTATAGGTATTTAAATATGGAGCGATTCGGTTCTATCATGCCTGTGATGATTGAGCACTCTTAAGGTTATAAATTTAAACTCTAACAGAATATTCAGGGTGTCTACGGAAATTATGAGACAAACTCAAAGAATCAATTCTACAGATAATTTGCAACAAAAAGTGCCTCGTGGAGTTTTTTCATTACTCAACTAAAAAACCGACTTTTTTCACTTTTAAGATTTTTTCGTGTTTTCGTCTCAGTAAAACGGCCCTAACTCCTTTAAATTAATATGTAAAACAAATGTTGAGGATACCGTTGGAAGGGGCGTTATATTTGCTATCTCCCTAATATAAAATCCGATTTTACTGATTTTATTGATGAAAAAAAAAAAAAAAAATGGCATAAGTCCAAAATTAGAAGATTTTTTAAAAATCACCGTTTTTAGCGAATTTTCGAAGAAAATGTAGCTATTGTTCTCGGCTCCAATAAATCACTGTCATTCCCTATTAATCAAAAATCGCAAGTTCTTTTCCGTCAAAAAACAGATGATATTGTAGATAAAATCATTTATGATACACATTGCATCACAAAGGTGACTGCATAGCTCCAATTGGCTGACGGCAGAATGCATCTCATGTGTGCATTTGGGAAGCGAAGGTAATATGGTATACTGTGCCGAATGCTGGTGTGTAGGTAATGGTTTGCTTCCTTCCCTAAGTTTTGGTCTGTGAACGCAGACCAGGACAACCCTCTGGGTGGGCATAATTGCCTAACCTCCCCGGGTTACAGGGAACACTCAGCTAACTATTCATTACATGGTAGCAGAGCGTGGTTGGTAGGTACGTGCTGGCATTGCCTCGGTACCTCCTCCACTATTTTATTTAATTTTTTTTTTAAATTTTGAGGAGCTTTTCCCGAAGGGACTCCTATTTAGGGATCATCCCCATTTGCGTATAAGCATTTATATTGGCATTTTTCAATATCTTTCTCTCCTCCATTCTTCAATTTTCTCATTTCCATGTCTCTACAATTCATTGGGTTCAATCCTCTATTTTCAATTTACTTTATTTCTATCCCCTGCCAATATCCATGTTGTAGGAGCATCGTGGAGGTTAACCATACTTTGGAGTTTTCCAGTTGTTATTCCTGGATTGGAACTCCATACAACTTTCAGTCCCCTTTTTTTCTATCAACAACAACCTGGCATACCAGGTGTTGTTTGAAGGTGGGAGTGTGTTGGTTTGCTGAGTTTGCTTCCTTCCCGAAGTTTTGGTCTGTGAAAGCAGACCAGGACATCCCTCTAAGTGGGCAACTCAGCAAACCATTCATTGCAGGTGACATATCGTGTTCATTATGGGCAATGAGTGTGCTAGGGCAGTGTTGGAGGACCAGAGACTTAGCTTTGGTGAGTCATTAAGACAACGCCCAACATGACTTAGGGGTGGACTACATCAGGGCTTCAACACAGTATGAGGCAATGGTGATCTTGAAGTGCAGAGGGGAGCTGCTCAATATTAACTGGCAGCCTTGGATCAGAAATAGGACTTACCTCTGCTCACTCTGCAATCTTGGAGCTGACGAAACCACTGAACACTTTCTAGCTGCATGTCCAATCCTTGGGTTTGTTCGGCTCAGATGTTTCGACCGAGTTGTGTTGAGCAGATCTGAATTAATTGGTATCCTGAACGGTTCAGACTGGAGGGCTCTTTGTTCATATTTTCGCGAGGCCTGGTGCTACAGATCGTTTTTAGTCGCGGAGTTCAACGATAATAACAATTAATATAAATATGAATTACCTACCTGTTATGTTGTGCAAAACTGTTCCTGTTCCTGACCCCCGTCGATCTGTCGAGTTATGTATCATTTCTTTTATGCGTTTATTTAGTTATATTTTTTGTTTTGTTTAACTTCCTCGATCCTTCTAGTATTGTGCCTAAGTTTGTTTATAGCCTAAAACGGAACTCCCGATGATGGTCCCAACGACCAAAGCGTACTTATCTTGTTTTGTACCTTTTTTCCTGAATGACATGATATTGTCTAAGTGGGTAAGGTGTCGCTGGATGGACATGCATCTAGTACGTATGTAAGATCATGTTCTGCTACCAATTGTGATAGGTAGATCGTAGTATGGCAAACCCTACTTTTTGCTATCCTGTTGTCCTTTTCTTTCTGTAAATAAACATGTTCTCTCTCTCTCCCCCTCTCTTTCTCTCTCTCTCTCCTTATTAATTTTAAAGGCAGCGAAGTTTACGCATAACTCAATTTGCTAGAAGAATACGACCCACGCCAGCATTATCAAAACGAGAGAGCTACAAGAAGGAATTCGGCTGTAAACTCTCTCAAGGATGACTGAAATGAATCAACAAAACGTAGTTCTCTGCTGTTCATCAAGAACCTATTCAATTCTATTTTGATCGTTACTCTAACATTAGCATCACGAGCTGAGTTTCGGTCTCCCTGTTTCAGGATGTCGTACAATGAATTCGTCAAGACGTTCTCTCACATCGAAGCTGTCCATTTGGACATCGAAACTGCGAGAGACGAACCCTCGCTCCACAACAAGCACCAGTGGCAGATGAGAGTCTACCAGGGAGCCTGGATTCGTGGAGTGTCGGCCGGCGGATGCAGAAACAACCCCGGTAATTTGAACTGGTCCGATCTGTTGAAAATTAAAATTAAAAAAAACAGTTCTTTAACAAGCTCGTTTGACTGTTTAAAACTCTATTGTGGTGGCTGTTTGAGGTATGGGCGCTTTAGGGCCGGTTTTTAAATGCTCGACTAAAGGCTGACTAAGTTAAATCTCTGACTGTTCTAATTCCCAAATGAGCTGTAGGAGCTCCTACTAAATTGGATGATGCACAACAAGAACTTGATGTCGAATTTTTCCTCACTATTAAAAAATATTACTTTCTATACAGAACAACCTTCTGCCTAGGCCTCTGTTCTGTGTAAATTTCCTTGTGGAGCTCAACTGTACAAAATAACAGGAGCAACGAGCTACAACATAGACAAGAAAAAAAGATATAAATTTGTTGGTGAAATGAATTCTGATCTCCAAGAAGTGGCAAAAAATAAATGAATAAAGGTCCGAAAGGAAAATTCTATCTTAATAAATTACAAATAATTAAAATGATAAAATTCTGTGGATTGTGAGTAATTATAGACGGGGCAGTAGCTTTCCACTACTGATAGTCTTTAATGTGCGAAGCGATACCGGCGTGGTAAAAGACTGTCCAAATTTGAGTGAGAGGCCACTAACCCCGACCGGTAACTTGGTCAGTAATTATCTCTTTAGTTTCCTAATTAAAGTCTAGACATATCTAATAATAATTTATTATATAAATTATATATAAAATAATAATATTTTCGATACCAATTTAAAAGTTTTACATATTCATCCGTCGGCAATAATTTGTAACAAGAAGTTCCTATCTTACCAACAAGTATTCGAAATTCGCTTCTTTCAGTGGACACAGGTATCTTGAGGTGCTTTCACACCGGACGATAACATTGTTGAAAACGTCGACAAAGAGGAATTTTGGTAACATTGTAAAGGCTTACGAAAATGTTGGCAACGATTCTTCCCCCTAAATGTTACTGGATACTTTGCTACTAACATTTCTAATAGCATTGTTACTTTTTCAGTAAACATTGTTGGCAACACAATGTTTGTTCACAATGTGAACAAAATGGGATTCTTGGCATGAGGTTCACAGGATTGGGAGTTATTCAAGCGGTGGGGAAAGGGCACAAAAGCTGTGTTTCGCACTTGTCTATTCTGGCTTTCGTTCATTTACGAGTAGTTTTGCTTTGTTGTCGCATGTTTATTGATTTTTTAAAATCCTGGTTCGTATGTAATGTGGTTGTTGAAATGAGTTGGGATAAAGACGACGTGCTAAAACCCGTTGAAGATTATCGAAAGCTACGTTGCCAATGGGATGTTCAGGCCCCTCAATATAAAGACAACGTTTAGTGCTTCGACTAGAGCTTCACATACTTCAGGGATAATGACGGCGATGCTTGGAACAGACACACGAAACGGGAGAATGAGACTGTTGTAGCTGTCTTCTGTGGCCAAATAGCGCGGAGTGATGGCACGCCTACCCTGTTCTCAGATGGCTTTCCTGTAGTTTGTGTCTTGCTGTCGAATACGAGGCCCCTCACGATTCAGCAGAAATTCTAAGCCTGTGGAGAACATTCGGGAAAATCCCTTAAAATCGTCCAGCTTCATCTCGTTTAAATTTATCAGAATTCCATCCTTTAGAGGACATCCTGACCGCAAGCGTTCTTTACGTATTATAGTATTTAATACGTAAAGATTTCAGAATCAGATTTCCTACAACTTCGGTCTCATGGCATTTTTCAATCGGAGCAGTCATTCTCGACCTACCGGCTTTAGAAGTTGAGGGTTGCCAACTTTTTAGCGAAGTTAGTCAAAATCGCCTATCTTCGACGATTGCAGCTGAACGGCTCGACCGATTTCAATGTTTAAAACGTCATCCGGTGCGGAATTTGACGCTCTTTGAAAAAATAAACGAGTGACAGTTTCTGTAGGGTGCGTATTTTTTGAGTTAGGTATACGCGAAAAACTGAAAAAAGGAGACGATTTCCCCCCCCCCCCACTCCACCAAAGAGCTCAAGGTCCTCGTATTCGAAAAACTTAGCAAAATATTTGATATACCTTCAACCATCCCCAAACAACCCCTCAATTTTTAATGATCTTTGGTATTTAGTACAGGTAGAATACATTAGTTCTTTACAACTACCATGACTCGGCACCAACCGTGAAACAATCCAGTCATGCAGTATGGCTATAAGAGCGAATTTACGAAGAAATAACTGGTTTTATGTAAAATGTCTCCATTGAAGAACGTCTCAAGTATCTACCAGGTTTCTTCATCTTTAAAGAGCTCCAGCGTGAGAACGGATTTTGGTATAAAAAGTTTTCGGAAATACGAGTTTTAAAAATTTTGAACCGAGAACATTTCCTTCGAAAATTCGCTAAAACCGATATCAGAGAAAAATCGTCTGGTATCTGCAGCTACAGATTGCTATTTTAAGTGTTGATTGTATTTAGATTAAAGGATCATAATGAGTGCATGAAATTATAATGTACCCTGAACCCTTTATGTCGAGTGACATTAACAAAACATTGATTAGTGTCCTCTGTTATGTTTAGCGTCCCTCTACGAAAATGAAATGCACGTCGAAGTTAATAATTGTACGTTCAAGGGCTTGGACATTCAAGGCATTTCAGGTACATCCTTTGTAGTTCTAACTTCAAATTGACATTCCTAGGTGGATAACGAAGTGAATGCCGAAGAGGCAAGTTGTAGAACCTCCAAACTAATTTTCATCGTCAACTTGGGTCGAGAAATTACAGGCATTCTGAATCGATCCGACCCCTCTCGGTTCTAAGAGAAGCGAATGTTTAAGCTGGTTCTCTGATAATCATTGGCTCAGTAGACACTTCAACCGGTGTCAACTAATCGGACCCCTCTGTAGGTAGATCACTTCTGCTTGAATTCACATTATATTAAATATAAAATGAATTCAAGCAGAAGCGATCTACTTAAAGTGAAATCCGATTAGTTGACACTGGTTTCCTGTTAATATTCCTACGTTCAAGCATTGTTTGCTCAATTCAATCTTTCTATTCGTTCATTTTAACAGCCAATATACAGCAACTAATTGCACCAAGGTGTTATTCGATTGTACCTTGTATTTTTCCAGGTACAAGGAATTGCAATTGATTCTTTTCAAGAATATTTTCATCTGTATCTACATAATGTTAAGAGTGGATAAATGATATTTTTGTTTTGGGTTTTGGTTTTCAGATACGTTTCACATTAATCCGCAACTCCACCTGATTCTCAGCGAGATGGAAGAAGTCATAATTTCCTTGAACCAACACAGCATAATGGAACCTAAAGTACGCCAAAAGTCCTGAGCCTTCAATAATAAAAATTATTAACAACTAACAATTGAGTAATTATTAATCTATCACTAAGTGATCTAGACAGAAGGGTAATCTGTACAAAGAAGATGATAAACCGTTGTGTCAATAATTTGCAGAGTTTTCTTATTCGATTTTCTGAATATTCGTATCTGACGGACGAGTTGTAGTGGAAAGTCAGCTTCAAACCATATCATAAACCCTTGATACCTTTTTGTTCATAAACATTAGAAACTGGTTTTAGTCGTTTACTGTGTCACATGTTGGGTTTTGCTTGTGGACAACGATTAAGACACAAAGTCGAGTTGCTTTGTTAGAAATACTAAAATAATCTATTATATAAAAATGAATCGCAAAATGTGTTGGTAAGCGCATGCGCGAGCGCGAGTTGTAACTCAACAACGCCTGGACCAATTTGGCCAATTCTTTTTTTAAAATGTTCGTTGAACTTCAAGGATGGTTTTTACGGCGAGAAAAATTCGAATAATTGCCGGAAAAACCATAAAAACAGCCCTTTTCTTTTTCCCAAACAAATGTTTTCCAACTAAAACGTAGTCAAGCACTAACCGTTGTCTAAGCAACGAGGATTTTGATTTGGTGGGTTGAAAATGATAAGGCCAAATGAAGTTGATGCAGTGATATCAGCTGAAATCCCTAATGTACAAGTAGGTACATCCTGGATTGCATGAATTAGTTATCAAAAACATGATACATGGTCCCTGTGGAACTCTTAATCAAAATTCACCGTGTATGGTGGGTAAATGTTCAAAACGATATCCACGGACATTAATATCGGAAACAATTACTGGTAATGACGGTTATCCATTGTATCGTCGCCAATCGACAGCAGTCAATGGAAAATCAACAATTCTCAAATTAAATCAACAAGATATTGAAATAGATAATCGTTGGATTGTTCCATATTCACCCATTTTATCAAAGACATTCAAAGCACACATCAACGTTGAATCTTGCCATTCAGTGAAATCTATTAAATACATTAAATGTATTCGCAAATTTTGCGAATATGTAACCAAAGGGAGTGATATGGCTGTGATTGGAATTGGTGCAGAGGATTCCAATGATGAAGTTACCCAATACCGAATGGGTCGCTATGTTAGTATGTAGTAATGAAGCAGTTTGGCGGATATTTTCTTTTCCAATTCATGAGAGACGCCCTTCTGTTGTTCACTTAGCTGTACATTTAGAAAATGGACAAAGAGTGTATTTTACAGCACAGAACGCAATACAAAGAGCTGCTCAGCCACCATCTACTACATTAAAATTTTTTTTATGAGACATGCCAAAACAATGATTTTGCACAAACATTGCTATATTCTGAAATGTCAATATCGTATATCACAAAGCACTACAATGATAACAAAACTGATTTCTGTTATTAATTATGATTCACAATAAAGCGATTACTTACTTTTAAATCCTTATATAACATAATATGTTAAATGAAACATAATAATATTATATTATTATGTTTCATTTAATATTATTATGTTTCATTTAATTATTTTTTATTCACAACGCCTTATCACCAGGGTGACGGTTCTGTTCAGGAGAATTTTTAGCCACGACTATAAAATACGTAGGAACGAAAAACTGCCTCATTACAAATCTTTATGACAGGACGAAGTCTGTCGGGTCCGCTAGTATGTATTATAATTGACTGCAGTACCCAACCCAATAATTTAGAAGTACTCCCAATTAATCATGTCGGATATCTGCTTAATTGCAAATCCTTAAAAGTTTCTTGGAAAATTTACAAGGTACCTCAACTAGAACGCTAACCCCTTTCTAGGTGGAAATTAAGAACAACTTATCGTGCTTTCAGGTTATTGGATTCACAGCCTATTCGTTACCAAAAAACACTACGGAAACCGCTGGAAGGTTATTTTTCAAGAAGAACAAATCTCTAGTCAATTCTCAATATACCAACAGCCGACAGGTAAAGTTTCAACTTTATTTATTTTTAATTGACTGGTGTAAAATTATAATCAGGTTTCTGAATGAAAACAATTTATTTATAAAAGAGTATAAGATTGAGGATAGCAGTATGGCGCGAGACGATTTTGTGAGTGACCTCGTCTTTTGGGAGAGGGTTTCACTCCAGCTTTATTTATTAAAAGGCCGACGAAATCTGGACGATGTGATCTGAGTTGTGAGAGTGTCCTTCAAGATTCAAATGGTGGCCGCAGGACCCAAGGGCTTAGCCAGACTAAAGTTTGGGCCCCTTATACTCAGGCGAGCCATCCATACCACCCATCACAGATCCATCCGTGTTCCAGACAAGTGAACCTGGTTCAAATTGAAGCATTCCTCTCCTCCTGCTTCGAATCCATGGCAACCAGGACTCAGCCGTTCTGGAAGAGCGAGCTAGTGGCGGGATTGTGACTGTAGGAAGTATTTGTAATTTGTTGTGTTGACTATTTGTTTTATTTCAACATCTGTAGAGAACTCTTGCATTATTTGTGAATTGAAAATAAATAATAGTAAAAGTCATCTAGATGGTATGCTAGCGTGTTTGTTGAGTATCTACGGGAAATATTCTCTCGATTGATCTCTGCATCCTTGACTAGCAGGACGTTTGCAGCAGGTTCATCGTCCTCATCTGATAGATAAGATAAGATGTTGGGAGGCTTGCTATATGTAAAACACCTCGACCTGATTAGGTCTATTGTGCCCTCCCTGTAATTAGAGCTCCTCTGTGAGCTCAAAGCTGTTTTACCAACTTCCAGAGGTTGGGATTTTGGAACCGCCTATGTACCAGATTGAGTGAGCAGACACTGGAATCTGATTTTTCCATGCCTCCCTTTCAGGAAAGAGGATGTGGTAGTGGGGTGGCATTTCGTCACCAGGCGTACCTAGTATTGGATCTGCCTGGAATTCCTCCCTGAATTTCCGCTGGATTGACCTATGCCCGGATATGACTGGTGTCCTTGTCCTTGCATGAGTCGGCAGATGGTCTGCTTAGCTGTACTCTGTACAAATTTGTGTGGTGGTGGAAGATTGAGTAGTACCTCTAAAGCTGCAGTTGGGGCCGTACTCATAGCTCCTGTGTATTCCTGTTATGCTCAGGCATGCTAGCCGTTGAGTTTTTTGTAGGAGCGTTGAGACTGCAGCTGCATTGTTTTCGTCCAACAGACTACTGACCCGTATGGATCCTCAGCTGATACACAAACCGTTTCCATTTAGAACATCAAAATTTCCCATTTACCAAAAAGTGGGAGGAAAATACCGTTTGAATACAATTGGAGCAATTTCCGGTGTATGCTTTTGTCCTCAGCTGCCAACTCGAGTCTATAGATTTGGATCAAATCGTCCTCACTTCCTTGCACAGCACTGAATTGAGCCTTCAATCAGAATTAGGTTACCGTAATTTTACGGATAATTTAAAACATTTATTATTTTTGCTTCAGGTGAGTCTAAGATGCCAGTTAGAACAGGGCGCCTACCTCGTATTACCAACGACCTTCGAAACTGGCCAGGAATCCAATTTCACGCTCAGAGTCTACTCTTCAAAACCTCTAAAATTGAAGTTAGTCCCAACGCATCATTTTCAAAGTGATTGTTCAATTAGATCCTCAGTTGTATGAAATAGTAATCTACTTTATATTAATAGCCGCTAGATGTCAGTTTTCTTCTGTTCTGTGACTTCTTCGTATGGGTTTTTGTTAAGACAACGTTTATGTACCACCAGTCCACGTCCACCAAGTCCACGTTGTCTTCAACGAAACCCCACAGGAATAAGTCACAGTGTGTCAAATCCGGTGACTGTGGATCAAATACTCATTAAGATTATGTTTATAGCCTAGTCAACTAGATCTTAAAAAGGTAGGCTGCATCTATAAAAATAAAGCTGGTACCGAGTGAGGATTTAACTTATTAACCTGACATGTTACCTAATTAATTAATGTTATGGTTCCTTTATGTTTCAGATTATTGGATATTGCTCCATCGGTTTTGAAGTCTGCCATTATAAAAGTATGTTTTATTACGGTATCATTATACATGGACACAATGCTATTGCTAACACGGACTTCTTTAAACCTGCATGTCTATAATCTAATATCTGCACTAGAAAAGTACCTACTTGTTGAAATAGAAACCTATCCGCTCCTACCATTGCGCAATCTCACCATTGCAAATTTCGAGATTTCATTGTTGATTGGTTTCATACAAACCGGTTTCCAATTTTCCTAACGTTTCCCACTATACTTCAATTTTTCGATCGTTATCTTGAAACCTTCAATCAATTCGATAGATCCAAAGTTCGTATTTCTCTGACAAATCCCATAAGCGATTAAGCGTTGAAAGCTCAATAACCAGCACTCGAGATTAATTTTGAATGCAATTTGTTTGTCCTTGTAATGCCATCGGGGCAACTCCTTGTCTGAGGGGTTACATCACGTTGCAGATATCAATCACACGAGAGCTGTGTACAATGAGGGTTTCCAGTGAGTAAAAAATTAAGATTATTTTTTGGAGTATTTTAGTTCAAGTGACTATGAAAAGGACTCAGAGTGTGGGAAGAGATCATAGTTCTGGACCTCGTATTATAAAAGAGGAAATGCGAATTAAAGATATACGATGTTATAAATGTTGTCCAACATTTACGTCACAGCCGGGCTTTTGACATATGGGTTGGAATAGTGAAATGTTGCTTATTGGGACATAATATAGTATATTATACCACGCACTCAAAGTTTTATTGAAAAATGGTGAGTCCTTCAGGTTTCATAACTCACGAGATGTTTCCCAATATGACATACATTGTATTGGTCAAGAAATAAAAATATAATATTTATTTATGGCTTCAATTGCTTCCTGGACGGTTTTGTTTTAGCGAATTTTGGGAAAGCTATTGTTCTCGGTCCAAAATTTTTAAAACTCGAATTTCCGAAAAACCAGCTGATTGGCTCCTAAATAGGGTCATAGGGTGTGTCTCCTGACTATTTTACCATAAAGCAGGCAGCGCAGGACGGAGGATTGATAATATCCATGCTATTGTTTGGATGTTCATAGTTTTCATCTTTGTAGAACGTTTAGTCGTTTACATGCAAAATTTTAGTGAACGATTCGACAGGTGTCAGATCTCTAGGGTTCGTCACCTTGAGTGCAGTCGACATTTTAATGTAGGGAAGTACAATAGATACCAATGGTTATCAGGATGTATTTCGAAAAACCTTCCGTTTCCCATGCATTTGGTTCTCGCTCCTGTTGATCCTGGAGACTGGAAGGTGGTGTGCGGGCAAAACTGGAGAAGACATTCCAAACATCTTTCCAGTAGGTGGTTTGCCAATGAGCTTCCATTGCGACACCTCGAGGGATATTGGGAAGCATTTGGCAAATTGAACACTTTGAGCCTTTGGAACATCTGGTGGGCTAGGGAATGGGGGTTGCTGGCTGTTAGGTTCGGCATGCCCAACCGCCTGCCATCACTTGATGCAGAGGTGGTGAGGAGTGACTCAAGGTCTCTACAAAAGAGCTTCAGGGAGGATCGGTGAGCATCTTTCTGGCGTCGGCATCTAGGTACTTCACATTGTATAAAAAGTTGGATCGTCGGAGCCTGTGTGGGAGCCTGATCAGAGATACGGGGGCCTCCTTGTATGTCGCCATATGGGTATTTAGTGTGAGGACGGAAATGCTGAACCTGAATGCAAAACCTTATTCAACAAAGCAGGTGGAGCTTTGCTCAATGTGCAATTTGCAGGAGAGGGAGGATTTAAGGCACTTCCTGTGCACTAGTCCCTGTCCTTGCCGAGTTCCAATTGGCCATCTTCGGCACCTCAACTCTCACCCGAGACCAGACCTGTGCTAATTGGTTAAATTTGGTCGCTTACTGCAGACATGCGTGGCATTATAGATTGGCACTGTGGTTCACGAATTTAATTGGCAATTCTTCCAGGAGAAGAAACATAATAACTAAACATTAAAATATCAGCCTCAGATGTTTAGCTTTTCTTTTTGTCCGTACTCCTCAGCAGACGGTTAATAAAACCAAGCTGGTAAATTGTTTATTTTACTCTTATTTAGTTTTTTTTTAAATGTTTTATCAATAAACTCATTTCTACTTCTTCATCTACTGTACCTGCGCTCAAAACTATAATACGAGTATTTTAAATTCCACAGGCACCCCCGTCATTAGACAACAAGAGCTTCAGTCAGTATGAAGCAGTTTTCCTTCAGTTAGCCGATGAACACAGAACTGTAAATTCCTTCGAGCTCCAAGAACTTCTTGACGCCTGCTTACCAAATGGTATGTCAGTATGCATTCATATTACCATTTTACAACGCTTGACTTTTATCTCTAATACCTTATTAATCGAAGAACTTGTTGAATGAAAATGTCTCTGTTTTACGATTTCAGATTACATTAAGAGCTGCGCCTGCTTGGAAGTTTGTCGTCAGGTTGTAATGACGCTAGATGTATCCTTTTCATAGACAATTTTAACTTACACAAGTAACTCTAAATGTATTCTACCTATACCTATTATATTCTATTTGCCAACGCATAGTGATTGATTTTGCATTGTATACCTACTAGCCAAAAAGAAAAATTTCGTTTTTTGGCCTAGTCTCAAGACTGTTGTCATAATATCAGAAACATAGTTGAACTGGTGAACTTGCCGCAGGAGTGAGTGAACTAGTGGGACATACCTCCTGGCACTGAACTCATGTTACACATACCTAGTACTTCCTTAACTGAACCCAACAGAGCAATGGAAATGGCCGGTTGAAGCTAAGTGATTTCAAAGATTTAATGTGCAGCCTCAAAGCCTGGCAAACAGCTTTCAAAAATCACACAAAAGAAAAGACAGGGATTCTGAAAGCTGAAAGGCTTCGGGATGCGCTTCATGAAGTTGGTAAGTACCTAAGTACCTACCTACTTTCTTGTACCATATTGCGCCAGAAGGTAAGTTGGGATCCAAATCTGGAGGGTATCAATAATGTTCTCCCATTTCACAGAGTTTAAACATTCTTCAAATTTAGGGTCGCCATCATGCACATTTGTCCTAAGTGGTGATTTCCACGTGCGGTCTTTCAGGCAGTAGAAACTACTTCTTTAACTGCGCTCAGTGTTGATCTCCCTTTTACAAAGCCACACTAAGAGCTTGCCAGACCTCCCATAATCAATTGCAGCAGCAATCCTTGGTTTGATAACCTTCTTGAAGTTTCCCTGCAACCAACGGACGTTGAAACAGTTTTCCACTGGCAAGGGAATTCTTCTGCAACAAGCATCTGTGTTACATTTGCTGCAGTAGGTCTGGATCTGTTCTGGTCAGAAGTTTTAAGATCTCTGCAGTGATTCTGTCTGGGGCCGTCATATCTTTGGAGGATGAAACCGCTGTGTTCAGATCATCTTTAGTAACGACTGGAGCCTTTGGGCAACTTCTTAGTCACAACCTTGTAGTCAGGCTCTGTACCTGCCTACCTCTGTAATTCATTATTGAACCTTTATACATTATATTTTCACTTACTACGATCTGCTCGTGTTAAATTTTCAGGGTTCCAGCTTAGCACAGACGTACTGTCGATTCTTATTCTGAGGTACATGAGGAAAGACGGGACATTGAGATTCGGCGATTTCGTTTCCGCCATCCTTCACCTCAGCGTGGCTTTCAGTAAGTAGCATTCGGCCACAACATGAATTTCGGTATTATACAAAATCCTAAATTATACGGATACTCTGTATTATTCATACAGAGCTACATTGCCTAATTCAAAGTTTCTTCAACATACACAAATCCTTTAAAGGAAACTTGACAAGGTAGAACCTGATACCCATCAATACGAAGCGATCGTTTTGCGAATGTCAACCATGCCTTTGTCATCTACTTTCATACTTGATACTTTTATCGGTTCTATTTATACCTTCAATTTATAATTAAATCTCTCCCTTACTGGGAAAAACATCATTAATATGTCTATTAGCTTTAGGAGCCCCTCAGCTGATTCTGGGCCTACTCTGCTTAAAGTGTAAGTCCTAAGGACATGCCAAATTCCAAATCTCTTCCACTACGGGAATTGCGCCAAAAAAGTCATATTTTTTGTATCACGCAAATTTGATCGCGCCAATTTTTGAATGACCCCAGCCATAAGATATATCCACGTCAAAACTATTTTGTGCAATTTTATTCGTTTTGGCAGTCCCTCATCTTCATTAGCCTTGAAATTTAACAATAGGTCGTTACAAGCCATCGGATTTCTAGAAAGTGAAAAAGCAAATAAAATCGTTTATTCAATACTGATTAATTGGTCACATCGATTATTAGCTTATGATTAATCATTTGATGTTATAATCGATTATTTGGTTCCGATGTTGCATCCATAGTTTACATCTCATTCTTCATCTTCATGTGTTACAGATATTTTCGAGTCGAGAGATCCTCTGCAGAATGGAAGCATAAAACTTAGTATAGCTGAAGTTAGTTAACTCTCAATAATTTCTGTATCTTGAGATTAATATCTCTGCATCATAATTCGCGATTATTTAATAATAATTATACCGCTATTTTTTATTATAACACTCTATTTCTTGTTACAGTGGCTTAAATGCGCTCTGATATGCTGATGAGACACCCAAAAGCTCAAGAAAATCGACTTGATCTCTCTTGTCTTCCGTGTAAATACTGTATGATACTTGAATACTGAATGCCAACTAGAACGTATTCACTGTGTAAATTTATTGGTGTAAAAATTGTATTAAACTTTGTGTATTGAATTCGTTTTATTCTCCAAGTTTGATGTTTCGCAACATTGAAGTTTTCAATCAGAGGGCTTGCAACTTGTATTCGTAATATCGTCAAACACACCCGAGAATCAAGGATTTTGATCTCTTGGTTATAATGCCTTCCAAGGGAGGATTGGTAAAATTTCAGCATAAATTACAATTTACAGAACGAATACAGTCGTGCATTTGACTGAAGTAGTTAGGCACTGCATGGGTGAAATTGATTTGATGCAGTAGTTCCAGCAAAGTTACAAAAGTATTTAGGTATAAAATTAATATTAATAAAAACATAAACAATTCTAGAAGATATTAGAGAGTGCCATGTACGAACACCTCATGACCTTCTTTAAGATTTCTTCAGTCATGTAAGTGGTCAAAATGAGTTGCGCCTTTTTGGATGTCACAAACTCTCACCAGGAAATGTTTAAATTAGCTCCAGACTGCTCAAATTTCACAGCAGAAATCACAGCTATTCTATTAGCTTTGAAGTGTGTAACTTCTTCACTTGCAGATACTGGAATATCGGACGTGGTACTATTTTCTGATCCATTAAGTGTCCTTAAATTATTTAAAGGTGGAGCCCGCAATCCTTTGATCGGGGTCATACTTGAGGAATTGGTGAAATTGAAAGAGGTGGGCGTATCAGTTAACTTTGTATGGATCAAAGCTCATTGCGGTATTGGATACAATGAAAAGGTGGACAGTTTAGCTAAAACAGGGGGGATTACTGGTGCATCTGTAGACTTGCGGATACCTAAAGAAGATTTAATTTTCTTTATCAATTCATATTACCGCAATAGATGGAAAGATTTGTACAAGAACTCAGAAAAAGGATTATTTTATAAACATATAAACCCTTCTCTTCCCTTGGTGCCCTGGTTTAATGACATCTCAAGTAGAGCATTGATTGTTTTAATGAATAGTCTTCGTTCAAATCATGGAATCTGTCCAGTGTTTAAACATAGAATGGGTGTCCTGGACACACCGTTGTGCCAGGCGTGTGAGGAAGCAGACGGAACTCTAGAGCACATGGTCATGAGTTGCGTAGCATACAACGAAGAACGAAAAACCTTATTTGAAAATATTACCCCCTCCCTTATTCATCCGTTCAATTATCATGGTTTGTTAAGAAATGTACATTTATACCAAGATATATTTGAATTTTTAAAACCCTTAGAATGTATGTATGATTTAGATTTTATTCGAATTTTCTATCCGAACAATGTACTCGTTCTGAATTGGAGGTCAATTAGTTATCTCTGAGATTATTTGTGTAGACGAATTATATACAAACGTGTTAATGTTAAAAATCAATCCTGTAAATAATGTATGGCAACATGTATAATTTGTACAATGCCAATAAAGAAGAAGAAAAAAAAAAACAGCCCCCGGAATCTCTCAACAGGGCGGTGGCTTTACACCTCCAGGTCATCAAATTCAGGAGCGTAGCGTGGCTCTGGACAAGGGGGTACCGCTCTTAATTCAACAGTGAAGCAGTTCTTAGCAAGCTGTTTGTTCAAAGGATTTGTATGATATTATTTATTTTCTAAAATTATTTTGTTAGATTTAGGTAATTCATAAAATTCCCTTGCAAACAGCCAGTATCCAGGACTTGCCAACGGGGAGGCGACTGCAGGTAAGTCCCCCCAGTCCGCCACTATCACCCAAACGTGGCGAACTGGCAGTAAACTTCTGTAAAGTAGGAGGAAGTAGCAAGGAAAGTAAGTAAACAAAAATGAAAGACACTTGGAACATAACATACCTACTCATCTAAAATTATTTACTCCTTTAGTGACCTATCGATATGAGTATGGTATCGAATATCTTCTTTCGATACCACGTACATTTGGTATCGAATAGAATAGACCTTTATTGGCATATACATTTACAATAGGCCTCTAGGGGCCCTTGAGGTTGTAAATACAAAAAAATTACAAAATAAATAAAATCATGGCCTTTAAGAATTACATAAATTACAGAGTTAAGAATTACATAAAATTACAGAATTAAAATAAAAAAATACAGCAACAAATATGTTGATTCGATACTAGTATACCTAGGTATCGACTATTTTTCCAGAAGAAATACTCAAATGGATAGTCAAAATTATCTACCTACATTATTTATTTTCGATTTTTACCTTGCGTATAATATACCGCAAGGTAAAAATCGAAAATAAATAATGTAGGTAGGTAATTTTGAGACTATCAGTATAATATATATTATTATACTTATTTGCAAGTAACTGGTCTGAGGTAGATTACCATTGGTACCAGTGCCACGATCGTTACGAACCGGGTGGATCTCGAAGCATCTAAGGAAGTATCAATTTACCGTTGTCTTATATCGAGACTGGTCTTATAATCGAACACGACCACTATCGTTCTCATCCTGCTTGAATTCAAATACAGTGATACCTCGAAATACGAGTTTACATGCTCTGTGTTAAGGTACCTATCGCCTTTAAGCTGCTTTTCCGAGAGTTTAATTCGTTCCGTAACCTTGCTCGTATGTCAATTTGTTCGTATCTCTAAGCGATTTTCCGCATAAAATTAACTGAAATGCCATTAATCCGTTCCTGGACAGGCCCAAAAATGTGTTTTTGAATAGGAAAAATTTGCAAGGTGTGCGAAAAAATGAGCAAGTTGTGCGAGTAGCTAACATGGCGAGGTGTATTATGGGCGTAGTCCATCAACGATGTGCAACTGTGGTTGACAAATTGACATTCCTGCGTGGAGTAGGGAAGCAGTCCTGTGACAGCTGACTGAATGACACCGTCGATGTCAAGTTTTCCTTCTTGGCTTATTTTTTGGCTTATTTCTTGGCTTGGTTTGATCTTGTAACTAACTTTTAGATGGAGAAATGCCCTGTTAACCTTGTTGAAAATAAATAAATAACGTAAGGGTTTAATAGTGTTTTTTTCTCTCTGTTATTTCCATTTTATTAAAATTTAATTCGCTGTGTGAAAAAGTACTCATATGATATCGTACGATATGAGTCATATCGTCGTTTAAGATGCAACACCGCCTAACCCACTTTTTGGCGAAAATGAGTTTTTATATGATTCTGATTCAAAATACCGCGCCAAAGAAGTTAGAAACAGTTGTCAGGGCCTAGCAATCAATGGGAGTGAGTTATTCGCCAAAATGATGACACCACCTGGCCCTCTCTTTTTCTCGAATTTTAATGATTTTATTATAATCTATCATAATGTCTTAATATTTTATTATAATCTATCATAGTGTCTTCTCACATACATTATATTATAATGTATGTGGGAAGACACTGGTATATAAAAAAACATCATTCTTCAGTTGGAAAAGGAGGGAACTTAAGGAATAAACAGTTTTTTGTCTCTCCTGAAAAAGTGGGTTAGGCGATGTTGCATCTTAAACGACGATATGATATCTGAGTAGTATCGAATATTTGTTTCGATACTAGTATCGAGTAATGCTATCGAATATTTTGTGGTATACTATGGCATCACTATACACTGAACAAGAGCAAAAGAATACAAGGCGAGACGAGTGAAAAACCTGTAAAGGTAAAAATGGATAAAATAATTGTAATAATGAATAGAGACGACCAGAAATCTATTTGAAAATGAGATCAATACGCCGATTTTTTCGAGGAACTTATCAATAACGAGATCATTGATCTTTGAAGTAGCGAGGGGAGATGTAAGTTTTGCTACCCGAGATCTCTCAATAGGTACAGAGAGATCAGACAAGTTGTTGTGCAAATGAGTTTTGCTAGTCGAGAAACTTCGGATAAAACCCATGTCATTTCAGCGAGATACAAAACCCGCTCATGAATTTCCTTACCTCCAAACTCCGCATCTGTGTGGTTAATCCATTTGTCAGCCCAGTCAAATCTCTTAGAGCCAGTTTAACCAAACACTCTTAACCATGGTTAAAATTAATCATTGATTTATCAAACCAGAGATTTGAATCATTGATTAGGAGAAATGAGATTCACCAGTGTAAGGAACAATTTCATAAAACGTTGTTTTAATAAAACATCGATTTAAGTTTAAATGACCATTTAGCATGAATAGCAAACATGTAAACATGAATAGCAAACACCGAAATGGTGGGGTTGGGAGTGATAACGCGTTCCACCCGCGTTTCCTACTTTTGGTTTACTGTTAATTGTTTCATTTTTGAAAGTTGGTAGAGGAGGATTGAAAGCCTCAATGAAAAATAGTGGAAGAGGGAGCCAAAATTTGAGGCGAATGAGAAACAAAAGGTAGTGGAAATAGTGCGGAACTATTTCCATTTTATAGAAAACAAACGAACTGGTGGTTCGACTACATTTAAAAAGAATGAAGCGTGGAAGCAGATCGGTACCTCGTCCTAAAATCGATTTCGTCGAATTGAGAAGTCTTCATCTTCATGAACAATAATTTCCTCCTCCAACACCAACCGAAATGCCCTAATCAATCCCCTACTCATCTCTAAATAAAGTAATAAAGTTGTCAAGAGTGAAATATATTTATCTGCCCACTTTCACCAGATCTAACTAAAGGGTGATTGATGCCCACTTTCACCAACTGCTTAATGCCTCTTTTACGTTAATACCGAATTGAAAATGGCGGTTAAAGTGGCATTAGCCCCATTCTTCTTTCACCAACACATAACTAAAGCCTGGCGTTAATGAAATTAACCGGTTTAAATCGCCCTTTAACTTGATTCACCGATCCTCGACGAATTAACAGCTAAAGTACCTTTAACCTCACTCAAAGTGGATCTTTCCCCATTTGACATAGCTCAAAACATTACTTTCATTACGAAACGTTGCGTTAGTTTCGGCCAAAATAGCCGTATCCACTAGAGCATGGCTAACTTGAAGGTAATGGGGACATTAGCCAAATCGTTAACAACTTTATCTTTCACAATCAACTATCAGACACCCCCTGCCAGGCACTGAAAAATGAAATCTGCTTCGAAAATCACGTCTATTGACACACTCGGTACAGCTACTAAGAAATAGGGATGTCCCAGTTTCTGACAGGTCCTGTCAACTACTGGATAATTGCGGATTTCATGTACCAGTCCCTCCTGGTAAAACATCCGTTAAATCCTCCAAGTAAATTGAGAAACCGAGGTTACAACGCAAGGAACACAATATATCCTAGACCCTCGAACAGCTAAGAAGAAAAACTTACTCCTGAGTCCTTGTCCAATATGGCAACACAGGTGGCACTACCCACCGTATAGAACGAACTAACCGAACAATTTGTGATGTTAGGCACTATCAACGCCCAAATTGAAGCAGACAAAGCCACCAAATGACAACGGAATGCCAACCGAAGCCACCAATTTTAAAAACATTTTCGAGGGCGTGGATCCTTATTATTTCAGTTTTCAATGACCCTGTCAGCAACTGGAGCAGTGTCAGCTACTGGTATATTTACCCTAATCGTTGATTTATTTACAACGACGTTGGTGAAACTCGACATCGTTGATTACCACCTGAGATCTTCGATTTAATTATTAAACGTTGGTGAATAATATGTTTAAATAGTTTAAACAGACTATTAGTTAAAACTTACTACTTAACCGTGTCATTTTGTATTTTGGCAAGAAGAGAAAAGAAGCTCGTCGCCACAGTTGCCAACGTTTTTTCCACAAAACCCCCTGACCTATACTGAAAAAACCTATACTAAATCCTTGAAGTGAAGCCTGCATCTCAGAACTGGCAAAAAACTCCAGTGATATATTGAAACAAAATTTGTTTCAATTTGTTTCAAATTCGTTTCTTTATTTAATAAAGAAATAATATAACTAAATATTATGGATTACAGATAGGTAGGTACAGACAATAGAATCAGAGAAGTGGTTTATTTAAGAGTTGAAACAGTATATTCCGCATACCAGGTACTACCACAAAACAATTACCTACTATTACACCACAAAACAGTCTAAATCTGCCAATATCTCCTCCGAAATTTGTCTCTCAGTGTCTTTGGAAATATGATCGTAAATATACTCATTGAACAGAGAGAGGAGCATCTCCTCTGTTGGCACGAAGGTGATGAGCTGGATTTGGTCGAGTTCGGATGGTACGACTAATTTGTTTAGAACAGTAGCAGTAAATCTTCAAATGCTCTCTAATGTTGATCAGCAAAACTAAAACGCGAGGTTTCAGTGTCGCTACCTTCGACTCATCAGTGGAATTCACCCCCTAAAAAAACCCTGACTAGGAAAAAATAACCCTAAAGAAAACCTCTATACATTCCTTCCCACCCAAAAAAAACCCTGAATCTAGGGGGAAAATCCCTGACTTGGCAACCGTGCTCGTCGCAGAACTCGGTATGGTTCAATCAGCTGTTATAACTATGACTATAACTCACAAATGAGGGGTCAAGAGCACAAAGGGTATAAGTGACGTTTTTACCAAATCTAGAAAATCGATGTCTAGTTCGATAACCGTGGCAATTCGAGTGTAATGTTTTATGATTTGGCCATGGTATGACTTGAATAAATAAATCCGCGTAATACATCAGGTGTTCATTTCTATACCTTTACACAAAAATGTCACTCAAGTATATCCTTTGTGCTCTGTACCCCACAAATATTGTGCAGAGAACAGTGATCAATTGATTGGGTGTGAGTGTGTAGAAATTGAACTAGTAATGAAATTGACATCACTAATAACGCGTTTGAATACTCCCACAAACTTGAAGTATTTAACTTCAATTAGTAGACTTCAAGTAGCCACGTTAATCAATACTAAGGAGAAAGGTGAAATGAACCAACAATTCTTTATTACATGTTTTATTGGAATAATAATGTAGGTATATCAAACAATTTCTATATCCTTCCCCTTATTCATATAGCGATTCCAGTAATGCAAAATAGAAGAAAAAAATCCATACAAGACTTGTCACTCCCTCGACTCGTTTCTCCCTCCCATAATTGCACATCAGCGATCATTTTCCACACCGAACAGAATCATTTTTTAAAAAATCATATTTTTCAACTGATGTCACTGGAATGCGCGCTAGGGGAGCCAGAAAGTGCCTTAGTATAACAAGCATAACTACATGAAAAACCGTAGCAAGCTTCGTTTCTTTAGTTTTTGTAGTCAAATTCATTTTATTCATGGGTGTTATTGTTACTTTTTTTTACAGTTTTGCCCATGCACTTGAAATAAATTTATAAATAATAAACTAGTACGCACCTACCTATATGTACAACGACACGTACTCGGTTTGAAAAAAAGAATCAATATTCTTCCAAATACACAGAGTACTTGGTATCATTATATCATTTTTCTTCTTTTCAATACTATAATAATTATGCATATTTACGTATCTTTTGACGAACATGACAACACAAGTGCAAGTGCAAAAGCATGTAATCACAAAATCATCTATATATACTTCTTTTTGAATTTTTTTTGTTTTTAAATAATTATGTATTTTTAATATAATTACTCTTTTAAATTTAATTTGAAACGATACTTATATCAATTAACTACATTTTTCTAGAACCCCACTGAATTTAAGAAACTGGGATGCTTTCAATAAGAAAAAGACTTGCCTCCGTCACTTCACTGTTTTCAATGCATACATCAACTCCGTTAATAAATACACAATCGTTAGTTTTTTTTTTTTTTTTTTTTAAATTTACCTTTTAGTGTATCTACAAAGAAGGAAATAACTACCATTACGCTCTATAAAAATATTGTATTGCGGTGTTACGATACCTGAGGATATAAAAACTGGGGTTGTCAGGGGGAAAACAATTTATAGTACAGAATTAGATTACAAGGGAGTACGAAATGAACTAATAACCATTCCTAATACAACATTATCTTTACCGTTCCTTAGTACGAATACATTGTACAAATTACTAGGGTAATATAAAAAATATATAATTACACCATAACTTAGAAGTTTTTTAAAAATGTAAAACTTAAAATTGTTTTTGCTATTTAACACTCAAAGTTATGTACAAAATAAGTGATTTTTTTTAAACCAATATTTCTGTTCCATGTTAATCATGTCATAGTCAGGGTGATTCATAGTTTACTCGTCTATATAATTCATGTATCGGATTCTATTTGTTTACTTATAATCATCAACATCTTTTTTCCAATGATATTTCCGTATTCAACACAAACTGGAGGGTCCAAGGCGCATTCAGTAGAGAATTGCTTAGACCTGCCAACATGAATAATCCGAATTACGAGCTTTGTAATTTGATACGATTACAACAAAAGAGAAGGTTCTCAAAACCGCTTGAAACCGACAAAAAGATTCAAAGTTGAAATGGACGGTTCAAGCGGAAATTTTGATTCGGTGGTCAAAGTTGTCAGCCAGTTTAAAATTCAATTACCTTGGCAGGTTTGGCGGGGGGTGCGGACTGTTGGGGTTTCGTCTTGGCGCGAGCTGGTTGAGGTATTATAGTGATTTCATCGTTTATTTTTAGCGGCTTCAACAAAGACTCGCTCTGAAAAGTTGAGAGAAAGAATTAAACATTGTTATTTAAAGCGAAAGTAGTGAGGAAGATATGGATAAGTGAATCAATTCGAAAAATGTATGAAAAGGCGATGATGTAGGATGAGTATCAGAGGTTGATGGTGTGGAGAGAAAGATTCGGTACTGTGACCAAGAAGATCTAGATCTATTTTAGATCATTTCTCAAGTACGACGCGTGTTAGGTGAGCTCAGGGTCCTCGTGTTCGAAAACTCAAAATTCCCAAAATCCCCAAAATTTGCATCAACTTCGGGCTGCGTTCACATTTGTAATGAATGACTGCTGAGTGCCCCTGTTCCAGGGGCGTTAAGCAATATGCCCACCCAGAGGGTATATCGGGTCTATTCTTCCACAGAACCGTATATCCCCAGAGCGGTCGAACAAAAAGATCGAAAACAGGGGTACAGCAGCCATCACGCCTTGTAACCTCTTTTCTGTTTCGATTTTCTAGCCCTCTGCAGACCGAAGTTGCAGCTGTTTCGTGAAGTGACTTATTCGTGAGGGCTAAGATCGTTGATGGACGGAATCGGGCCACTCTAAGGTGGGTGGGAAGTTTTGGGGGGGAGGGGAATTACCCATAAATTCCCAAAATGGAACATTCTGACAAGTGACACCTCAAATTATAGGGTTTTTTTTTCTGAACACGATGGTGAAATCAGAATTGCGATATCTTAATCCGTTCTCAAATTGGAGCACTTTGAAGTTGAAGAAACGTGGTTGATACTTGAGATGTACATCATGAACATGTCATGGACATCAAGTCCTTCAATGGAGACACTTTACATAAAACCAATTATTTCTTCGAAAATTCGCTCTTAAAGCCATGCTGCATATGACAGGATTTTTATATTCATGATTTTTCGATATTTTTCAATTTCATTGAGGCTCAAGCGATTTTTTGTATTTCTTCTTTTGAAGTTCGATTTTCCGAATTTTGAAATGTAACGGAGGGGAGGGGGGTTTTTATTTTTTGGTGGATCGATTCTAATAACCCAAATAGGTGACAATATAATATATTATATCACCTAAAAATAGGTGGAATGACAGCCATTACTATTATGACGTTTTACATTGTTCCTAAAATACAACTTTTTTTTACGAAACATAATTACGTCAACATTAACGTCCAAATTTCGAAATTTTAAAGGGGTGGGTTGAGGTAACATTGGAACGACGCGCCAGCAGTCTTACATATGGCAGCGGGAAATGAATCAAGGGTTGATTTGTGAACCAATCCTGTAACACAGCCTGTAAAACGCTATTAAACCACATATCGGCTCAACCTAACCAATTGAAAAACGCAGCAAATTTGACTCCGTTATGGTGTTTTTTATCAACTGAGACGACGTCATATTCAATTTCAGCATCCACACCATCATCCTACGTACCAACTCATACACAGCAATAAATTATTCATAAAATGAAAATGATACTTAGGGTTCCGTCAAATGATACGAAGAATACACATCACCGTTGTTACAGCAAACCATGCAGTATTCAGAAACGAAATAGCGAAACGCATGCAATGAGTTGGAGATGAAATTGTTGCATATATAGAAACCAAGTAGCGGTATACATCGAGAATAATTTCATTTATTAGGTACTGAAAAGGGCCAAAGGTTGGGATTGGGAAGGTAACTGACACCATTCTGGTATTATGAAGAATCCTGAATCGAATGGTGAGACTTCCATGCCTCCCTGATAAGGAAAAGACTCGTTTTTTAAAAGAATTATTTATTTTCAAAAAAGGATCAAGAATCAACAATTTAATAAAATGAGACGCCAAAAAACGAGTTTCTTCCTTATCAGGGAGGCAGGAAGTGTCACCATTCGATTCAGCGTCAAAAAAGGCATAAATTGCGAAACAGAACTCACTTCCACAAGGGAAGTTGGCTTTTGTTGGAAAACGTTGATTTTCACTTAATAAACCACGTTTTTCAAAACTCAAACGTCATTTTCTTCACCAACTTCACTGTGAAAAACATTTTTCTTACTCAGCTTTCCACCGTTAGAAAGCTTCTAGTCAAGTTTTTCCGAGGAGTGGACGCCGAAACAACCCCGTACTGATAGCGCAAAAATACGAAAGGAAAACGGCAATTTCAAGGAAATCTTCAAATCTTGGACTTTGACCATTTTTGCAATAAGTGCCATCTTAAAAATCGGATTTTATATCAGGGAGATAGCAAATTTAACGCTCTTTCCAACGGTATCCTCAACTTTTATTTTATATAATATGTAATATTATTAATGTAAGGGAGTTAGAGCCGTTTTAGTGAGACAAGGTCGAAAACTCGAAAAAAAATCTTAAAAGTGAAGAAAAGTCGGTTTTTTTAGATGAGTAATGAAAAAACTCTAGGAGGCACTTTTTGTTGCAAATTAGCTGTGGAATTGATTCCTCGAGTTCGTCCCATAATTTCTGTAGACACACTGTGTAGGCCATGTCTATCTCAATCCTACACTTCAATATCCAAACATTGAGAAAGATACTACACAAAACCCTGAAAATGACAAAGCCGAATAAAGAGGCAATTTTTAGTTCTAAAATAGTTTATTTGTACACTCGGTGGCATAAACTAGACACGACTTTCTATTAAATAGAAATTATAGAGATTATAGAAATTTTCTATAACCGTGCAGATAACAAGGCTGATTCTATTAAACAGGCATAGATTAAAATAGATAGGTGCCTAGATTATATTATTATATTATTATTGGGATATTAGGAACTGCTGAAGGCACGACAGTAGCTCAGTCTGACACACCTCGAATGTGGCCAATAAATACTAAGTATTTATTGGCCACATTCGAGGTGTCACACAAAATACAAAAAAAAAATCGACTAATAAAACCACTGAACTTTTATTTTTTTTAAATTAAATGACAAATATGTTTCACAAACAAGATGGGAAATGGGAAGATTTTTGGTAAGGAGGTTCACGATATTACTGTCCGTCGTTGAATCCAGAATCAACAATTTTCTTAAGGTATCACTTCGGTGTTTTTCTTGCACTACTGCTGCTTTTCGAGTCCTAGAGAATTGAAGAAACATGATGTATTGAGGAAACTTGTCATTTCTAAGTTTGCGTTTGGGTTTCTATGACCTGTGGAGGTGGAGTCGCCATGTTTACATGAATGGCCAGTCACGACGGTTGTGTAGGTCCAAAAAAATTGCAGAAAGCTGATTATTTGGTATATTGTTACGATGTGTCTGAGTAGTATTGCATCATGTGTGCAGCTTTCCTAGAGAAACGTTTTGGGACCCAAAAAATCGACATTTTCGAAGTTTTTCCAGTTTTTGCCTCATAACTTATAAAAAAGGTGGTTTTCTACGAAAAGTCTTTCTAACCTTTATTAAAGTAAATAGTACAATTTAATTTAATTTAAGCTACAATTTAAGGCCGACCCCAGCTCTGCTGTTCTTGATTGCCAGCAACTTTGCGTTTAGGATTTGCAATCTACTTGCACAGAAAATGAGGGTCAAAGCACAGTGCTGAACTTTGTCTCACAGGATGGCAATTTCATGTACAATGCTGATGTGAGTGTTGCCACGATTGACGGGGAAAAACATCCCATTAAATGGGTGGTATAACGAGCGCTAAACCAAGTTCATCCATTCACCCGGACGCAAACATACCACGTTTCAAGTATGTTTCTGCAGAGCCCAATACCTCACAGACTAAACATTCCACTCTGAGGAGAAAACATGGCTTTTTGGAAGATTTGGCAATTTTGCAAAAAACAGAAGACTTTTTGGCCAATTTTCGAAGCCCAATATCTCGGGATCTGTTGGACCGACAGAGCTGGGGTTGGGCTTAAATAGTAGTTTATACTATTTACTTTCATTAAGGTAAGAGTAAGGTAAGTAATTAAGCAAGGTAATTACTTAAGTACTTAAGTATTTAAGTAAGGTAAGTAATTAAGGTAAGTTTTGTAGAAAACCACATTTTTTCAAGTTATGAGTCAAAAACTGAAAGAAGTTGGACGATTTGCGAGGTATTTTAGCTCCCAAAAAGTTTGTCTAGGGATTTCGAAGCGGCAAACTTGGTGTAATACTACTCCAACATGTCTTAAAATCATCTTCATGCAATTTTTTGGACCTAAGGTATTTTTTGTCTGTGGTGACTGGCCTATGAGTATAAGGCCTAGTGTTTCTGAGGGGTTTTTAATGTAGAGTGAGTATTTACGAACAACAGGCGTCCAAGAGTTATGTTATTGCTGTTGGAAAACATTGGCTTTTTTGAACTGGTCAAAACAGTTGGGGGTGTCCGTTCGACGCAGAATTTTACGTTCTTCAACTTTGATACGGGTGACATTTTTCGTCAGATCCTTCGTTTTCAAGATATTTGCGAAAAAAGAGACGACGTCCAAAATTTTGAGGTTTTGGCGTTTTTCGACCTGCCGCAGAAAACTTCAGATTCTGAGTCAGCGACCCAAAAAAACGTATAAAGCAATTGATAATCCTACTCCCTCAGTTTTGTTACTAGGAAACAAACATTTGACTGAACTATTAGAAGAAATTTGGTACGAGAAAGGATGACGAAAGATAACGACACAAAGATGAATCGAAATAGTGACAATACACCCAAACACACATGCACTACAAATTTGGTTAAAATCGGTTCCATGAGCCTCTTGTCAACCGATAGGAGCTGCTTTGCCCGTAATAATTAACCTTTTATTTTTGCCTTGAAACATTAAATACGTCAACGCAGCTGAGTTGACAGGGCTATTTTTTTAGGACATCGAGTTTTGAATCCAATGATGTACTACATATGATAAACACCCAGTGCAACTCAAGATGGTAAAAAAAATGACACTTAGTGAGGAACGTACTAAATCAGGAGGTTCCACTGAGAATGAAGACCAAGGTTATATTTCAAGCGAATATCATACTTAGTTTGTGATCGTGTGGCTCAATAAATAGGACGTTATTGATACGTAAAGTTTCCTTCCCGCTCTGTATGATTGATGTCCTTCTTGATTGATGTATGAAATTCCTCATATGAGATGATCTAGGCGGCACTGTTGTCTAAGCCTTCAAGTTGTGACACCAGGTCAATAGTCCGTTAACATTACCAAGGTATATTATACCTTATTGAGCTAACGAGTATCTTATAGTTTCAGGATGGTAACGAACTCAATTGAAAAAATAGTTGTGTTAAAGTCAAGTACAAAAAACTAGCACAACGTTTGAAGCCGTTCGCGTACATTACGTTCGAATTTGGTCAACATCTTAACGATATATTCGTTAAATTTGGATTCAACCTCGCTTGGTGAGATGTTATGCTTGCTACAAGTGGAGGTAGAAAATGCCGCTGGTTTCCGAATACGTCCTATAAGATCTGACAAGGAAGTGACACTTTCACGATACAGAGAACTGAAGCGATGTGCCAGAATCAGTGTCAGAACTTGGGACGTTAGGCTCACAATGTCACTAGCTATCGTTAGGCATCAAGATGAAAGTAACAGTAGCTGTCTGGTAGATAACATGGGTCTTCTAAGATATTGATTCAGTAGCGTACTGAGTTGCTCCAGGTATCATTTATTTGAGTTCCCGTACAGAAACGGTAGAACTTCCAACTGTTGCACGATACTTTCATCTGTTTGTAAAGATACTGGTGCATTAATCGAGACCCAACCTCAATCTGAATCAAATCAGGCAAGTCAATATTGAAATATGGAAGACAAGATCTTGTAGAGGATAGATAGATTGTCTCGGGGATTGTCCAGTCCACTGTAACCTGGGATTATTGTGTGGAGCGTTGCCCTGTAAGCCAGCCTATAGGCTCTGGGTCCTGTCCACTCCCTCCACCAGACTGATGATACTCCAATCCGTGTTTCCAGAAGCACTCGTGCCCCGTCAGCATCACCACCAGAAGTCACATCTTCCTCCGAGGGACCTCCTTCTGAGATCCTTCTCGTACAAAGTGCTACCATTGTCAACTTTCCAAAACTTTGTACAGAGCATTTGGAGATACCCAAGACTGTCTCCGGGCCCACAAATATTGTGCAGACCACTTTGTCTTGCCGTGCGATCCGCTCGCTCATTACCTTCCACTCCAGTGTGTCCCAGCACTCACGTCAGAGTGACTTTGTTCTCCACCCTCAGGTTTGGGTCTCTGCAAGGGCCTTCAGTACTATCTGGCTGGAGGAGTTTATAAGTACCTTCCTTCCTCTAGCCACGCTTAACTGAGCTCTTGAAAGAAGATCAATATCCCATTCATAATCTAAAATCTCCCAACTTTAATTAATATTTTCTGTTTGGTTATTTAATATTTTAGTCCGTTTCCTGTTGGGTTCTCGATTGGTTAGGTATTCCATCGCAATTGGAGCTCGTAAGGCAACGGGATCGGGCCCACTGGCAGCAAAACGTTTTAGGATCATGTTCTTTTTTGAGTAGAAAACGAGTTCTGTCAGGGACCCCGTCATCGTCAATATTGTGAATGCAATTCCCATTGTTAACCTCCCCCTCCTGAACTTGCAAGCATTCGTCAAGTTTTTTTGATGTCTTCTTTATACCAGTGACAGTTGTAAGGAGGATACCAGGTTGGATGGATTGGGCGATACCAGGTTGGAGGATTCCAACCAGGTTGGATGGATTGAGCGAACATGCAAAACATCAGCAGAATACTCTTCTTCTTCAAAGTAGCAGTTAGCAGCCGTCATGCCGGACCTCAAGTTTGTGATCCTCCTTTGGTGTCATTAATATAATTATACTATATTAGCAATAATTGTGCCATCAGTATGACTTGATTCGATGAGAATAATGATTCAAAATAGTGAATTTTGAAAATTGTACTCAACATGTTCATGCTATATGTTCATTGAGAATGAAACTACTCAGCTAATCACTCAGTCATTATTTCCCAGTAAAAGCATTCAGAACCCTTTTTAGGGTATGCATGTGATAAGGACATAGCCAAAGGTTAGTTAAGTACTTAGAAATAATAGTTGATTGGTACTTGAAGTAAGTACTTAGGTTAGTGTGCAGGCGAGCAAGGTACTAAATATGTGAATATATTCATATATGAATTAATTAATTAAATATTGCACCATTATCCACAACTACGGTTTTCACCGTACCTCGGTGTTGGAAGAGTAAAATGCATGCATGAGTAGATATTTACCTGAGAAGTAGAACTAGTAGAGGGCTGCTGGGCTGGCTGGCCGGGGTTTTTCTTGTCCATAACTCGCTTGGCGACTACGCTATGGGCAGAGTAGACGTGACTTTCGAACTGCTTATACATTCCAAAAGTGGCAGTGCAGACGGTGCATTTGTATGAGAGGTGGGCAGGCTTAAGGGACATATTGTGGTCACGGGCAACGTGGTTCAACAGCTTCCACTGGTACACCTAAAGAGGGCAACGTAAATCAAAATCAAGAACTCTTGTAAAATATGGACAAAGAACAGCAACAAGCTGTAGGAGGAAGATTCTATGGACCTGCATATGGACTGGTATAATATACCAGTATATTATGCGCTTCAACTATTTCACCATCTAACCATCATTCTATCTGGTGTTCCCCAGAGCTCGCCCCTTGGTCTGCTGCTATTGCTGCGGATGACCTCGAGATATTTGCTGTCATCCGTACCCAGGGTGACTGCACCGCTCTCCAGCGTGCATTGGATGAGTTGCTGAGGTGGTGTTCCGATAACCAACTATTTCAGAATGTCAGCAGATGACAGAGCCACATTTTCCTGAGCTCTGACCACACAACGCCAGTAACACTATGGGAGGACAGGCCCTACCCAGAAAATCAGTCTACGACCTAGATATTCTTTTTGATTACTTGCTCGCATTCGGGGCTTACATCGAGTCTACTGCCAGGCATTGGGCTTCATCAAGAAGAACTCTTGTGACTTTTAATCTGTCGACGCTCAGCTCAGGTCATGCTCTATGTTGCCCTGGACAGCCAGTCTGGTCGCCTATACATGAGAGCAGTAAAATGGAGTTGGAGCGAGTGCAGCGTAACTTTTCGCCTCTTTCAAATCCGGTGTTCCCTGAGGAGATTTTGATGTGGACGATGCACTCTGTAACTTACTGCCCCCCAAGAATCGCAGAAGGCGGGTAGATGCGCTGTTCTTGCGTGGATATGTGCGGTGCTTCTTTCTTGCATAGATTTCCATGCTCCCCTGCACAATACTAGGATGCTAGTTTAATTGCTACCTGCCCCATGCTTCTCTGAGTTGGTGTTAGCTTGAATGGAATCGTCTGGATCTGGACAAATTCTCTAGTTCCTCTGCGCAGTCGAAGAGTTGTTTTGTATAATACAATATCAGCAATGTACGTTCTCTTTGCTTCCCGTTCATTAATGTCTCTTTGTTAGGTTTGCAAACAGACTGATTTCGGAGTTTAACTCTTAAAATTTAATATTTTCATATTGGGTTGACTAGGCTACTATGTTTTATAAAAAATAGAATAAAAAGGATTATGGCCACAACATCACAACGCCCACAAAAAAATGAACGAAAATGAAACCAAGAACTCAAGTCCTTTTGATTTAAAGATGAACTTACACGGCCACACACTGGACAGCGGCCTCCATCCTTGCCCTTATTAGCAGCCTCTTGCATGCTCGACGTGACGAGACCGTGGGATCCCAGGAGATGCCTCTCGAGCCCCTGATCCGTGAAAAACCTGAACTGACACTTCTGACAGTTGAGGGGAGGCCGATTATAGATCATCTTGGGATGGATCTTTACTTTGTGAATCCACTGCATATGGTTTCTGAGTTGTTCTAGATCCTGAAAAACGAGGGCAATGAAGATCATGAAACCATTCAAGGGCAATGAATATCATGAAACCAAGTCAAATTTATAATGGAATTCGCACGTTACAATGGAATTTGCTCAATCGTGCTTAAAAAAAAGCCATCACAGAGTTTCTTAGTATTAGCATACAGAAGTAGAATGCTTTAGCCAATTTTAGCGTAAGCGATGTTTCCATATACAAGCTGGGATTGCATAATGTCACATGACGTTAATTTGGAAAAGTGGTCTCAATGATTTGACCCAGATGCAGAAACATCAAATCACAGTTATCAAACTAAGGAACAACAATTCCACTAGTGGGAAGAGCTACAGCAGAATGATAAGATCAGATTGATAAGCAGATCAGATTGAATTATTGAATTTACTTTCATATAATGGAATACATATTTGATTTAAAGGTGTAAAGGTAAATCAATCTCTCTCCCCAGTCAAACGAATAGAGGCAGGTGTGGCGCAGGGCAGTGTCTTGGGGCCTCCCTAGTACCTCCTATTCGCTAACGATCGCCCTGGAGGGACATTAATCACAGCTCAACATGCTGAGCTGCTCTCTAGGTGCTTCTTCAACCACTCCCTGTCTACCCTACAATCTACTGCAGACTTTATATCTCGACGGTGTAAGAAATGGTACATCCTAATGATGATGAACTCAGACAACTTTCCCCACAAACAGGTGACAAGGTACCTTGGGCTTCACCTCAACACCAAATTAACTTGGAACAATCACATTAGCGAGGTTACTGGTCATAGGCTGCGACAACTGAAATTTCTCCTAGAACCAAACACTAGACGGCCTCTAAATTAAAATACATTTATTTGCACCACTCTCGTCTTCAATCCTAGCTTAAAACAGCATTAAAAAATGTTACATAATATGCATCCTAGAGGCATTCAAGATCAGCAGTTCTAATGAATGGTTCGCTGAGGCCCCTGTTCTCGGGGGTTAGGCAATATACCCACCCAGAGGGTTTCCATTCTGCATTCACAGACCTGGCTATCCTCCAAGCGGTCGAACCGAAACTTCGGGAACCAGGGACACTCAGCAAACCATTACACAGTTAATATGCAATTTTCAAAGCTAGAACATGAATTGGTGGACCAGAAAAAAAACTCACTTTTATGTAGCCATCACAAATTTCACAAATAACAAAAGTAGTTTTAGATCCGCCAGCAGGGCGCCCAGGTTTGGCAACGTAGGGCATGTTCTGCGGGGGTGTCGCTTGGGCCGTTGCTTGTGCTGCAGATTGAGCTGGCGAGCTTGACTGGCGAGGCAGAGGCGTGATGGATATGCTCGGCTGTTGAAGGAGTTTGGCTGTGGCCCCAGCAGAAGCCGCAGCGAGGACTGCAGGATTGTTCCCTTTCTAGAAACACCATTGACAGTAATATCACTACGTACTATGTGAGAATATAGTTTTTTCAAGTCGTGTAGATTACAGTGAAACAATATGACTCCACTACAGTTCTCGGAGAATCTAAGTGGGAAACACGAAAAGGTGTCACAGTGAATATGAAATCGACAGTGACATATGGTCCATATCAATCATAGTATCCATATTCAATGATAATTCAAAGCTTGCGAATCCACAAACTCAGGATAGTAGAGAAAAGTGCGAAGCAGAACTTACTTATAAACAAGAACCGTAGGCAGGCTTTAAAAACTCCAGTGCATACAATTTATTAAAAAGAAGCAGATGCAAAGCAATCCATGATCGGAATAAGAGGTACAGATTTGAGGTGGAACCGTTGGTATCTCATTTGCTCAAGATTTTAGGTTATCAATAACGAGAATTTTTGTCGAATTTTTAACGTAGGTTAAGGATTGATTTATAAAAGTTAATATTACAACGCATTTATTGATGTTTTAAAATCTAAACGTCAGAAATGATTAACTAGATGGAATAACAAACAATCCCCAAGGCTTTGCCGGAAATGGGATGCCCCAAGGATGCTGGTAGTAAAAATGTGGTGGAATACTTCCTGTATAACTAAATTCTTGGGTTAGGTAAATAAGTCGAATAACTTAAAACGAGCGTAACATTCTAGAACCACCACTGTCTATGATAAAATTGGAAAATTGAAATTAACGAAGTGTGATTTACACAAAATCAATTTTGAGGGGTTTGGTGTTTTGTAGTTTTTGACCAACTTCAAAGATCATGGAAACTTTGAACGCCTTTCAAACTATAGATGGAATTTGATTTGAGATATAAATTACCTGGTATAAATTGTTATACACTGTCGGGATGAGGACTTGGGGCTGGGCATTGGTGCCGGCTGGTCTGAACACCATTCCTGGAATAACACAGACAGTTGTGAGAATTCGAAATTAATAAGTCACGTTAGAAAGCTGGGAGCAAAAAAATATAATTGGCTTATGTTGTGATATTGCCTGAGTTGTTTCTGCAATATGTCAATGAACGTGGTACGAATAGTTTCTGATATACAATAAACTATTCGTACCTACCACGTTCAACTTAAGGAGTACATACCTAGTAGTTTTATTACGTTTGAATAAAGCCTCTAAAGGATCAACTAATAACAACGCATAATTCATACTATTTTAGTTGCTTTAGTATTGAGGGGCGCATGCCGGGGAAGTGACAAGGGTAGGTTCCGGCAAGTTTCCACCCAACCACCCCTACGGCCCGCTCGCCTTAATACTAAAGGAGTTTGAAACAGACTATAGTTCCTATTCCAAAGGCAAAGTGAGTAGTTTGGTCGAGGATCAAGGTGGATTCGCCATTTCAAGGACTGCTTGTCATTAACAGAAAAGTGTTTGTAGGTACTGCACCTACAAACACTTTTCGGTTGACCGTCCCCCATTCTTCATGTACACTTCAAGTCGTTATAACTACTGTGAAATCCTCAACGTACCTGGCCGTAGCTGCGCCAAAGCCTTCGGATGATTTTGGCGTCCATCAAGAGCAACACCTCCTCGATTGATGTAGATCGGCGGCCGCCCTCTACCCCTAGGAGCCAGGAGGGAGTGCCCCGCCGGAGTAGGCATCCGCCCCAACGGGACACCCCCCCTTGGAACTAGAGTAGCTGCATTGTAGAGGGGGCCCCCTGGTATGCCAGGCCTAGCTCCTTTCACTCTTGGAATCTTGGCCGGTGGCTCCCAATCAAGTGGTGGCTCCTAGAAATAAATCGAACAATTAAAACGTAGAAATTATTACCCTCAACGATACAAAATTCAGCCGGCAGTCTTATCCATCACCTTGATACCCAAAGAATTTATATGTAGCATTCCTAAGTCAAAATTAAATTCACTCTTTTATAAATCAAATTCACCCTCATGCAGCATGATTCTAACACGTTGACTGCGCAATCCGTACTTTCCGCTCCATGTAAACCCGCCGTTACGCTTGTAGGCCAAGAATAACTGCTCTGATTGAAAAATTCCAAAACGCATCAGATGCACATCTGATTCTAATACAGAATCAGATTTCCTACAAATTTGTTCCAATGGCATTTTTCAATCGGGCAGTCATTTTCGGCCTACAGGTTGGAAGTTGAGGGTTGTCAACTTTTTAACGAAGTTGGTCAAAATCGCTTATCTTTGACGGACGATTGTGGCTGAACGGCTCGACCAATTTGAATGTTTGAAACGCCATCTGACGAGGAATTTGATGCTCATAAAAAAGAAACGTCGATATTTTCGGTAGGATGGGTTCTTTCCGAGTTATATGCGAAAAACTGAAAAAAAGTGCGAACATTTCGCGGTTTTTTACCCCCCCTCTCCCCGTAAAAAGCTCAAGGTCCTCGAATTCGAAACCTGAACAAACGTACCCTCTACCATCCCTAAACAATCCCTCAAATGTTCATTGTCTTTGGAATTGAGTCCATGTAGAATGGACAGTTGTGTGATTATTATTTCGTTTATTTATTCATGTTCATTTTTTTTTCCTTCTTCTTTTTATTGCAAACATAGGCTTCATTGTAACATAATTAATGTTGAACAAGACTCCCGGCAGACGGTTACAACAACCATGCCGTATTGTTTATTATTTTTCTTTCCATATACTAGGAGGTTTCTTGTCACGTTCTTTTGTAAATAAACTATTTATCTATCTATCTATCTATCCATGTAGAATGGACTAAACTTGTGATACTTTCGATACTGACCGAACTATGACCAAAACTAAAATGTACCTATCGATTAGAAAGATGCTTACTTGATTTCTTTCGGGCTTGTATTTCTTTGCACAGCTCAAGAGATGACGACTCAACTTCCCTTTCTGGCCATCTTCAAACGGACAATTCGGACACTGGTGGAACGCTGGCGCCCGCTCTAATCTTCCCCGGACGTTATGCGCGCTCTCCATGTGAAGCAGGATGTCATGTGGGCTCCTGACCTCAAGCGTGCAGAAGTTACAACGGTACACATAATTCCGCATGTGAGGAGTCTCCAAATGGTGCGCCATCACCAAGGCAGATTCAGTTTTGAAATTGCACAGCTTACACTTTTCCAATTCCAATTTGTACGGTTTGTTGTTCTCTTTGCTGTATTCGAGGGTTTTCAAGAGAGAGTTGATAGCTTTGTGAACTTCCGGGGGACAATTCTTTTCGTCCTTGTCCCGTTTTCGCTTTTGATTTCTCAACAAGTCAGTTTGGACGTGTTCTTGCACAAGATTCACACCTATTTGCATAAAAAACTTCCCAAGAGGGTTTTCAAAATAGTTTTCACTCTTTTTCCGCGTGTCCCCAACTATTTCAACACTGTCACTATCTTTCTTACTAGAAGTGTCACTCGCTTTATCGTCATCGTCAGAATCTGTATCACTCTTATCATCCTTCCCCTTGACGTCAGGATCTTCCTCTTTCTTTTTGGGAACTTCACTCTCAGCACTTCCATTTTTGTCAACGTCGGGCTTTGCATCTTCAGATTGAACACCTTCAGACTTGTCATCAATTTTAGATTCACTTTCTTCTGCACCTTCAGTCTTGTCTTCAGTTTTTATGTCTTCTTCGGGTTTCTCTGCTTCCGCTTTAGCGGCTTCTTTTTCTTTCTCTTCTCTTCGTTTCTCTTTTCTCTCTTTCTTCTTCTCCTTTTCTTCTTTTTCCCGCTCTCTAATAACCTTCTCCATATCAGTGACGTATTCTTTCAGAGGAGTCACTGGAGGCTTTTCATATACATAAGGAACAATAAACGACGGCGCTTCAACAACAAACATATCATCCGTTAGCGAAGGCAAGATAATGGGTTTTGGTGGAGGAGGTGGAGCTTGGGGCTGTGGAACGGGAACGACTTGTGGCTTTGGGACGAAAGCAGTGGGGTTCAGAGACCTCATGAACGCCTGCTGTGTGTTCGTTCGACCAGCAGGAGTTATGCTCATCTGAGGTAAGGCAGCTGACACAGGTATTCCACCTTTCCCAGATAAAATTGAATTCGTATCTATTATCACTAAAGTTGGTTCTTTTTTACCCGAAACTCGATTCTGTTTACTACCAGCAGCTATTTCAACCAATTTTTTTGTATCGTTAACGACTATAGTCGTTTTCTTGACCTTATTCTTGTCATCTGTTAATGCAAGAGGGTCTGTAGGAACGACTTCTTGAACGTCATCATCGTCCTCCTCTGCTTTTTTGGTATCCAAATCTTCTATAAATACATCTTTATCTGCGTAGGACTTGGTTTTATTTAGATTTCTCGAGCTTCGTCTTGGAGTTACATTAATAGGTTGTGACTTCTTCTTCTTAGCTGACCCTTTGTCAGGAGTGATTTCCACCACGGATTCGTCGTCATCGTCTGACTTTTTCTTTGGGGTTCTATCGGAATCCGTATTCTTAGAGGATGCATCAGTGATCGTGAGTATGGCTGGCTCTGAAGCTCGATCGATTTCGTCTTCTTTGGATTTTGAGTCCCCAGAAGCGTCTTTCTTCACCAACGTGATTTCGAGGGAACCACGAGCGCCGATTTTGGACAGATCTTCTAATTCTTTGCTCATTGGTGTACTAGCATCAACGCCTTTGATATTAGAAATTAGTGACATGGAAACCGACACTGACTCTCCCTCTTTCTCGGAATCATCCTCGTCTTGTTCTTTGGTAGGATCATCTTCTTTATCAGAAAATTCCTCCTCTTTTTCTTCTACTTCACTTATCCTAGGTACACTATCACTATTCTCGTCTTTTCGATCACTGTCACTGCACTCATCTTCACCCAGTTCTTCCTCTGCAGAGCCCGTCTCCTCGACGTTTTGTCCCATCTCCGCAGCTTCATCCTCTTCCACAGGATCGTCCTCTTCCACAGGATCGTCCTCTTCCACAGGATCGTCCTCTTCCATAGGCTCATCCACGTCATTGGCAACTCCGTCCTCCTGCTCCTCAGTCTCTTCTTCTCCTCCTTCTGAAACGTCCTCGTCCACTGCTTCAGCGGCTTCTTCACTACCTTCGAGAGCCTCTTCGGCCCCTTCAGGAGCCTCTTCACCATCATCAGGAGCTTCTTCACCATCATCAGGAACGTCTTCATCATCCTCAGGAACCTCTTCGTGGACCTCGTCAACTTCCATGGTGTCAACGCCATTTTCGTGGGACTCCTCATCTAGGTCGCCAGGAGCAACCTCGCCGTTTGTCTGGTTGTCGGACATTGGGCTTCCTTCTGCATTGTCTTCTACCTCATCTTCTTCTACTTCTCGGATGGAGCTTTCCTCACAAGCCCCATTGACTTCTCCGTTCATTTTAAAATCTGCAACAGAAAACAGAACAAATCTTACAAACCACAATTCAGCTCGACAAACGGCTAATACAATTCTTTATAACGAACCACTGGGCCAACCAGGATCAGAATTTGTTCTGTTTGTCGTGAGAAAGGATCACCCATCCAAGTAAAAAACGCAATCGAGGTATCTTAACATCATTGATGTTCCAGGAACCGGTTATTCCTCTTAATAAGGCCGGTAGGGTTAAGAAATGTTATAGTACGGTTGAAAGTCTGCTCACAACTTACACTGAGATAGGGAGAGGTGAATGTTAGCAACAATAATATCCACCAATGCCAGGAGGCATTCATTGTTAGGCAAATAAATGGTCAAAATACCGAGAATTGAAAGTCCAGTTCTACTCAATATTGGTGACAACGATTTACGCAACAAGTTTAGAGGATTCTGCAGTCACACGATTCCATGGCGATTTCCCTGGACTTCATGCTTTCAACTGATGTTATTATGGATAACCACTAATAGAATCTAGGCACTACTTCAAGAATACAGCTGAAACTTGATGATGTCTTTAGAGATAGATACCTTTAAACTAATAAAATCGATCCTGAACAGGGTAAAAAGATACCTCGTGAAACTGCAGTAATGCCTTCAGTGATGCTCTCTCCTCATATGTAATACATTGATTTATATTGGAACATTGTATGTTGCCGACGTCCACAGCAATATTGTGGTGATACGCAATTTTTGTCAATTTTCAATCTTCTGTCAAACTCCAAAATTGAGTTACTACCTTATTTTACAGGTTGGTGACCTAGGTAACGCTGCGGCTGGTGGAAAATCAATACATGTCACCATTTCGTCCCAACCCACACTTGGCGTAATGATAAGCTCTCAAACACACGTACTGTGGGAGAGTGAAATGATCACGGGTAAATGAACCTACTGCAAGAATATAATGAATCATCGAAAGTCTGGTCATTACTTTTAAAAATGTTGGAAGGACAATTATATTTATACACATACCTATGTATTAGTACACGTATCGTGTTTACCCTTCGCTGCCACCCTAAATACCTGTCTTCTCACGTCTCCTTCCCCTTCATTACCCCCGTCAACTGGCTGGAACTACCCTCAACATAAGGATAATATTTAATTCGCATCTGATACAAAAACAGATTTTCTAAAACTTTGATCCCATGGCATTTTTCAATCGGAGCAGTCATTGGACTACAGAAGTTGTGCTTTGTCAACTTTTTAGCGAAGTTGGTCATCTATCTCCAACGGACGATTGCGGCTGAACGTCTGGTCCGATTTCAATGTTTGAAACGCCATCCGACGGGGAATTTGACGGTCATTAAAAAAGACCGATGTAACATTTTCTGTAGGATGAGTACTTTTCGAGTTATACGCGAAAAACCGAAAAAAGTGCGAATGTTTCGAGGTTCCCCCTAAAACCCCCCACTCCACCGTAGAAAGCTCAAGCATCACTCTACCATCCCCAAATAACCCCTAAAATGTTCAATAACTTTGGAATTGAGGCCAGCACACCCCGATTTATTGTACCTGCAAGGTTCTGGACTAAGTACCTACTGTATGATCTATACAAATTGGGAAATAATTGGGAAAAAAAATTCCTCGTGGCAAATTGAGATAGGTTTCTTTTCGTTTTGTGATCAATATTATATGAAAGTCGTCGATCAAAAATGATCGTGTATGAAAAGGTGATGCTTCGTATCGATGAACGACACGATGTAGGTTCAGAGCCAGAAGGGGAAGATAAGTGACGGTGGCTCACTCTCTGGGGTGGATCAAGAATTACCCCTCCCGTCCCACAACCCGTATTACAGATATAACTGACGCCAACGTCACATCGATAGTGCCTAATGAAAATCGATTGTTTTGAGAAAGGATATGAACGACGCATTGCACTTAGGAAGTCACATGAAGGACGTTTCGTAGAAAACCAAAATTTTACACGTTATGAAGCAAAAACTGAAACAAGTTCGAAAATTTCGAAGCTGCGAACTTGGTGTAATACTACTCAAAAGTGTCCTTCTAACATACTAAGAAATCAGCGTCCTGCAATTTCTTTGGACCTAAACATCCGTGGCCTAATATTGAATTTTACAGACAAAGTTAATTGTTACTTATTGCAAATAGAGCGTTTAGGGAATCACTGAATTTCTACCTAACTTGGACATGGGCAAATCTTTCATTTTGTATCCCCCATTAAAGACTTTTTGCACGTCAATCTTCAAACTCAGCCTTGATAATCTTGAAAATCGAGATATTTCGAGGCTTGGCCATTGGGCAACAGACTGGGCTACAATAGACAACTACCTACTGTACTGGCTCGAGGGAGGGGGGGGGGGGGGTGTCATGACCAAGTATCAAGTATTTCAGTAGATATTTTCCACGCTATTTCACTTAAATAATGATGAATCAGTGGGGTCAACAAACAAGGGTTAGCAGCAAACTCTGGTTTCAATATGAGAAAATGTAAAATTCTCGCGTAAGGAAGCCTCAAATTGAACAGATGTATGAAATATAAATTGAAGGAAATTGAATTCTGAATCAAACAACGTAATCCGTCACAAAATCTGATGAAAAACACTTTGTGTTGTGGGAAAGATTGATTTTTTTCTTCACGATTTCTCTCGTCAACGGTAATATGTTATAAATAATTAAAAAGGAAACAACGAGATCCACAAAATAAATAAAAACATTTGTGTAAATACAAGTAGTGTAACCAAGGTTAAATCCTGTGTATGTGGTATTTGTGTAGTCCACTACAGATATCGCCCGGCCTAAAGACTACAATTCAAGGCGGTGACTCAGTGTAGCTGAAAATCGTATGTCATAGCTGAAAATCTTCATGATTCATAGGACAGCCATAGTCGACAGTCTTAGAAGTCCCGCCCGCCATCAGTCGAACTTTACCCTAGGTACTACTTTTTCCAAATGTCGATTTTCATAACAAGCAACATAAATCCATGTGTCATTTATCGCTCAAGTACTCATATTGGAATTACGCACAAAGTATGTCAATTCTAATGTGATTATGAAAAAATCCAAAGTCATGCAGCATGGCTATAAGAGCAAAGAACAATAGGTTCTCTTCTCTTTTCTTCGAAACTTCGCTAATATGACACGGAAATAACAAGTCGCACCTCAAGAATAGGAGTGTGACAAGTCGAAAAATTCGATTTTCGAGTTATACCACCCATAGGCAGACAAATCTTGACGAACCCTACAAGAGTACAACATATTCACCATCGTGTTCAGCATTTAAGAAAAAAACCTGTAAAATGAGGGGTCACTAGTCAGAATGTTTCATTTTGGGAATATATGGGTAATTTTCCCCCCTGAAACTCCCCAAAACCCTCATTAGAGTGGCCTGATTCTGCCCATCTACGAAATTAGCCTTTCGAATGCCAAGACGGATTTTTTTTTTTGCGAATTTGAACTTTTTATCTCAAATCTATCGAGAATTGTCGTCCAGAGTTACACAACCTTAAATACACAATAATATTGTGTATTATGTACATATTATGTACTGGCCTGCATTGATGTTATTGATGCTGGAATAATGGTTTGCGAATTCGCGCGTTGAAAAGTTCAAAAAAGGGTAAACAATCAGGGAAAATCATTGGAAATGTATATTAAAAAAAAATCCAAGATAGTAATGTACCTAATTTTCAATTTATCCAACAAAATTATCCAGAATTTTTTCAAGTCGCTAGTTGTTGATGGAGACATTTTCAGCAGTATTTGGGACCCAAAACTTCAAATGCGTCTTCCCAACATTTAGGATTTTTGACTTGTCACAATCCTAATCTTAAGCGACGATGTATTGAAATTCTTAACAGTAACACGAAATTAATTCCCGGTTTTTCCGGTCTCTGCCAACCCTTACAAACGTCGAACGTTGAATAGAAAGTACTCAAAACCGAATGTGCGGTAAGCGTAGTGAACAATTTCCCTTTCAAATACTGTCTAATCGGAACCCCTCATCTCCGACCGATCAAATATCGATGTCGGTTTCAAATCGATTGGTCAGGTTTCGATGTATCGAACCGGTGGGGGAGAACCGTTACCCCCTCCCCGCCCATTAGCTGTTATTCCACAGCCACAGCTGCTCCGCTGCGACCCCCCCCCCCCCCCCCGCCTCCAACACTCACCATCATCAAACCATCGTGCTCGTAGCTACGACAAGGGCGGCCATCTTTGCTTGCTACCACGAACGGAGTAAGAAAAAAAATATTCGGACAAAATTTGGAGTGAACGTCGAAACAACGGCGAATTCAAAATCCGAGAATTAGATTTACAAGATATCACAGTACCGGTGATGAAATAAAACTTGAAACTTTCACCCGACCCTTCAGTCCCGTATAAATAATCTTCCACTCCTGCGACGTCATGTAGTTGGCGACGTACGAATTGGTTCCCGCAAACCAAACGCCCGAGTTAATTCCCGATCTAGAAGACGCACGCACGTTTTTGACGCAAAATAGGTCACTAGTCTCCGCGCCGACGTTCGGACATAGCGATTTGCTCACTCATTCACGACATTAATTAATTATTAATCGGGAGTAATTTAATTAGTACAAATATTTCAAAGATCGTAATTTTATTGACCACTTGAAAATCTCCACACGGTCTAATACTACTGGTAAATCACTCGAGAACTTGCACCTTATACAAAATCTAAATTTTCAGGTACATGTTGAGTTCAGAGTTTTGATTCATACGGGACATATCGTCGCTTATACAGCAATACAGCCTAATCCATTTTTCCCAACTTTTCAGTTGAGACAAAATACTGTTAGCGAATTATCGAAGAAAAGGAAGCTTTTGATCTCGTTTCAAAATTGTGTAAACTCGAGTTCCCGAAAAGATTTTACTCCAAAATTCGTCCCAGACCATCCTGAATTCACTGCCAAAAGACACCAAAAATCATTTACACATACAGGGTGTCTATTCATTTACATATACAGGGTGTTCGCCACCTGGTGTAAAACAAAAAAATTGGGTAAAAGTAGACTGAAAATGGAGTAGAACGCCGCCAAACGCACCTTTCTGTCTCAATCCGTTCCCAAGACATGATTTTTTAAAGCTTTTTTTTCTCAGAAAACCACGTTTTTTGCCATAAAAATCCATGTTTCTTTACTTTGAAACAATTTTTTTCTACTTTTGACCACATTGTGGGATTCAGCGTTAATTCCTGTATACGCCTACTCCACATTCGTAATCAAAAACGAACTCCTAAGGACCGCAATTGCAGTTCAAGCATTGACAATTTAGAAAACAAATTTTGAAAATGCTTTAACGTTAACTGCATTCCCAAAAATCGTTCTAGAAGCTGGCAAATCTCATGAAAACTTCCAAATTTAATCAGCTTACTAATGGAATGGTCAACTTTGCGATTCCTTGTCGATTTCATGGAGAAATTTCGTATGCGGAAAAACAGTAGGCACCTACAAAAATACGAGTACCTACCAGAAAATTAACAAATGGATTAACAGACGATAACTCTCGTTGAATTATTGAAAATTCAAATTTGCACACAAAAAATCTGTCATGGCAATCAAGAGGCAAAGTTCATAGATGGGGGGGGGGGGGGGGAGTAAATTCCAAAAATTGAACAGTATGACAAGTGACACGTCATTTTATAGGTTTTTCTACGCTGAACACGACGAAGAAGTCAGGATTGCGACATCTTGTTCCGTTCTCAACCTGGAGCACTTTGAAGATGAAGAAACGTGGTTGTTACTTGAGGTGTTCTTCACGGTTCATCTGCTCTAATGTGATAACGGAATGAGGTATCGCAATTCTGACTTCAGCGTTCTACTAATCTAAAACATGAAATGAGGTGTTACTCGGCAGAAAATGGTTGAATGAGATGTTTATTCCTAAACTACCAGTGATTTAACACTAAAATGACTACATTTTGGCTCCCCAGAAGTATCCTACCAAGATTTAAGATGATTTAAAGCTCCGATCGAAAAAGCGTGAAGATTTGGTGATGCTGGCTTGAGAATGGTAGGATCAGTGGATTCGCTCCAGGAGTTTTTTCATTATCTAAAATTTTATTGTGGAAATAATTGTGTTTACGAGATATTTACTACAGAAACTACAAAAGTATTTACCTACTTGAAACCACAATTTAGAAAATACTGCAATATGGTTTCAATGATCAAACATATAATCAATGAAAGAGAAAAGAAAAAATGTTATAAGAGAAACAAATCAAATTATAACTCAACATGATAAATGGGATCATTGAACACAGATTAGGAACTTGAGGGTTTCGTTGATCCAAAATCCGAGGTAAAAGTTAGACTAAACTTGGTAAACTAGTGTCACAGTCAATTGCATCAGTGTTATTTTGGAGTTCAGCCTCACAAAAAATCACAACTTTTTGTGATTTTTACGGTTTTAACAGCCGATTTTCGACATTCTAACAACGTCACGGTATACAACGCGAAAATTGAAATAAGAAAGTGTCAGCTTCATTTTGGTCCAACTTGTGAGTTAGGCTGTACTGCTTCTTAAGCGAAGGTATTTCGATTGTTTTTGTTTTTATCAGTACCTAAGTAAAAACATTATTGTCTAACTTCATAGAAAATTACAGTAGGGAAGGTGGAAGGACTATAGTAGGTTTCTTCCTCGAATTAATGTAAGATAAGGGTTTACACCCATGAACTGGCCTCTCTAAGAGGTGGGCGATCAAAAAAGTGGTATGAACACGTTTTGGTACTTGTCCTAAATCAATTGAGACATCAGAGCAAATTTGGTTCAATTTTCGAGACTTGTATGAGCTAATCAGTAGAAGAGTCAAGCCACAGCGAACATCAGACATACCAGTGAGCCCAATAAGCGTTTTCAAAAAACTAATGCATTTCGACAAATGCAATTCTGACCATCAGCGAAAGGGTGTAATTTCTGAAGATCAACCTTCAACAGTCAAAACTTTCCACCAGTTCTTCCGAAATCAAAATTTTCGTTCACGTGTAAGCAATACCTGGTATGGCGCCAATTTCACCACTACATGTTGAGTAGTTTTTGTTGAAAGGTTCAGGGGTGATACACTGCCCCAAATCACTTTGAGGTGCTGATCACTTAGTAGTGTCTTTCACTTAGTAGTGCTGATCACTTAGTAGTACTGATCACCTAGTCGTTTTTGAAAGGTTCAGGGGTTATACACTGCCCCAAATCACTTAGTAGTGCTGATCACTTAGGTCAGTGAGAGTCCGCATAAAATGCAATTAGAAGATATCGAAGCTATTTAAATGAAACTTGAGTTTAATATTTGTATCCACTTGCTTTTGATAAATACGCAGCAGTACGTTTGAATTACGCACCATCATTACAGTAGGTATGTGTTGAAATAAGTTTTTTTTAAATCTACCAGGATTGATTGTAGGAAAAAATTGTGATTCAACTGTGACACTTGGTGTAAATCAAGCATTTTCACAAGTCGTTCAAACCAAATATCAATCTCAATGGTGAGATTCCAACTAATTACAAGTCCTTTTCTAATGAGCGACTTTTCAGGGGAGCCAAGAAACATCTGACGTTCATCGTTATTTAAGTAAAATTTTCTACACTAGGAGTGTTTCAATTGGTAGAAGACACCCAGAAGATACCATTAACGAAAAAAAAAAAAAATAAATAAAATTGAGTTATATCTACGATATTGGTGCAGTTGGTTGAGGGGCCCTTGTAGTGTGAGAACTCGAAGTTCTAAAATGTATCACGATGGCTGTAGCCATGTTAATGTTTAAATCAGGGAAGGATTCAACATATTTTCTAATAAGTAACCGATAGGAGCAATTTCACGTCCCTCCTTCCCCGACCACTGAAATATGAACTTGATCATTTAGAACACTCACCATCCTTATGGACTTGATCGTTGACGATTTTGGACGACACCTCCCTGTCCGGATTTTCATCGACAGTGTCCATATCGTCCGAGAGATAAGACCTGCAACGAGAAAAAAACCACAAACTTAGGTAACGAAAGATGCACCAATGACCATTTAGATGTACAAATTTCAAGAAAATGTGAGCAGTTAACGTCGTCACGTACTGCGATCAATTACGACGAGAATAACACCATGAGGATTCTAATTATACTTGAAACCATTTCACCAAACGCCGGGGTATCAGTTAGGCTGCACCAAATTCCATTGGAGGGAAATGTACATTTAGAAATGGTGTCATTCGCCGGTTTTGGATGAAACCTTACGAGAATGCTGAGGGTATAGAGAATTGATCGTTGGAATCAATTAGGATCAGCATCTAAGTCGTGAAATATTCGTTAATGAGGTGATCGAGAATGTAAACAAACGTGATAACGAGTAGATTGTAGGAATTTTGACTGAAAGCTAGGAAGATCTTGAAAAAAATGTCCACGACATTGGAGATGAAAAGGGCCATGAGACCAAATCGGTAATGTACTCGTACTTGGGGGAGTAATTTGGTTCCTACACCTTCAAGTACCAAATGTAGTGGTACACAACAAACTGTGTTACTATTTACACTAGTTGTTTTTAGTGGGTTATTGGGATTCGAGTTTGGTAATTACGAGTGGGTAAGGTGGTACTTGGAATACCGGGAACCAAATAGGTCGGGAACCAAATCCACTATCACCCGGACAACCTGATGAACAACCACGGTGGGTGATGATTTGTGGGAATCGATCGAGTATTTGGTGATTTTTTTCCAAATTATTCGTTGGGGTTCGTCAGGAACCAGAGTACCACCGGGAACCAAATCGCCCAAAGGCACCACTTTGTCCGAAACAACCCTAGAAACTGCTATGGCGGCTACTACCCACCTTGATATCATAACCTTTGTGAGCTGCTACAACTTGAAAGAGAGGATCTGAGAGCGAGAATTCAAACGTCTAAAAAACGTCGAAATTCCGCGGATTCCGGCTTTGGGTAAAGTTGTACAATACTGACCAGAATCGATGATAAGAGATGAAAAATTATTAAAAGAAAAATTCAAAATGGCTGTCCTACTTAATAGGCCTAGCAGAAAAGAACCATGGGCAGGGTCTCCCCCATTCATGAGGGGGTATAAGTCATAAATGAGGGTGGTTAAAAGGTGAAATGAGAAGTGTACACATTACCTGGGTCCGAGTAATTTCGATTTCACGAGTCTCTCCGCATATCATGTAGATTCGGTATGTTGGTTGGTATCACAATTATGATCACTATAATACGGCACAACTTGAACGGGGGGGAAGGGGCGCTACGGTAACCTATAAAGTGGGAATACACAGAGGGAAAAGCACACGGCGGTAAGCAGTAGAGTTCCGGCAGTTGTAGGCATTAATTCGGACAGAAATACCTTCGAAAGTTCACAACGAGCGGTAATTGATGTAATGAAACACTCGGGATGAGATTTCACGACGTAAAACTGAGGGAAAATAACTCTAACAAACAAGCCAGAAAACAGTAACAGCGGAAGGAGACCTCTATACGCGCAGTGCCATTACGTGATAGGGCGCACGGCCGCTACGCAGCGCTGGAGTCGGCGGGAGATTTCAAACCGACAGAAGCGGAAAGATTTTTGCCGGGTCGGAACATGAGGATTTTTCGATACTCGTAACGACGGGGGATTTGGTTTTTTGCGATCGGGTGAGGATTTGTACGTCTGAACGGAACGTTTTTGAGTGTGACGGACGAGAGGAGTACGGATCGGAGACGGTCCGGGTCGGGTATCGGCCAAGAACCACCAGTGAAGGTCGAGGGCTTGGCGGAGATATCGAGCAAATTCGTACGTCAGACGTGAAAAATCTGTTGACGGTCGCGGATCCGCCGAAAGGGCTACACACAAACCGACATACAACTTCGTAAAACTGTTCAATTTGACACGAACGAAATAAGTTCAAGTTGTGAATTTGGATGTCGACAAAAAAAAATCCAACGAAGGGTGGAGGGGGGAACGTGGGTTTCGAGAATACGACGGTGGCGGGGGGGGGGGGGGGGTGCGAGGCGAACGTCAGATCTGGGGGGACGAGGCACTGCCAAAATGGCGGCTGGTCACATGACTGGCAGCGTGACGTTGGGCAAGCAGAAAAAGCAGCAGATTTTACCATGAGGTCGAGGGGGTGCGGAGGGGAAAGTTTCATTTCGTGGGAGGAGGGGGGGGGAGAAATGACGTCATCGTTGATGCGAGGGGAGGGGGAGGGGGAAGAGAAATTGACGACTCTGCCTTTAGAAGTACCACGAGTTGTAAATGTGTAGGTAATAATAAATACCGTAGTAGTGGCTCCTACTTAGGTCGAGGATGATCGACGATATACCGTCGGAAGTAGTAGGTACTTTTAGTTCTAGATTGGCTAGTTAGTATTTTTGGTCTAGTTTGACTGGACTACTAACTAGCCAATCTAGAACTAAAAGTACCTACTAGTTCCAATTTGTTAGTGACTATACAGTTACTCTACAGTAGAGCGTCTATAATCCGGATTAGGCCATTGGGACCAGACCTCATCCGGATTTTCGAAAATAGGCGGTTTCGATCCTTTAAAATTATATCAACTTAACTGAAACCTTGAAAAATCACTTAAATAGTATTTATAAATTATTTGAATTGTATTACATGTATGTATACATAATACGTACGTATAATATGTAATATGTATGTAATATAGCATTTCCTAGTCAAATTCAACCTTTTCCAAGTCAAATCCAACCTTTTCCTAGAAGCATTAAAAAAAATTTTTAAATTATATTTTTTGTTGATTTTTTTAAATAAAACATAATTTTGTTTTATGTTTAGGTGCCTACCTACTGCGTTTGGAGTATTGTTTTCAGCCCAGTCCCCAATCACAGAAAAGCATTCGGTAGGTACTACATTTAGGGCTTGAGCGTATTTTTCGTAATTTCGGTGAAAAGGTTGAATTTGTTTTGGAAAAGGTTGAATTTGACTTGGAAAAGGCTGAATTTGACTTGGAAAAGGCTGAATTTGTTTTGGAAAAGGTTGAATTTGTTTTGGAAAAGGTTGAATTTGAGTTGGAAAAGGTTGAATTTGACTTGGAAAAGGCTAAATTTGAGTTGGAAAAGGTTGAATTTGAGTTGTAAAAGGTTGAATTTGAGTTGGAAAAGGTAGGATTTGTTTTGGAAAAGGTTGAATTTGAGTTGGAAAAGGTTGAATTTGAGTTGGAAAAGGTTGAATTTGAGTTGGAAAAGGTTGAATTTGAGTTGGAAAAGGTTGGATTTGACTTGGAAATGCTGTATATACCTTTGCCAAGTCAAATTGAGAATTTTCCAAGTCAAATTGAGAATTTTCCAAATCAAATTGAGAATTTTCCAAATGAAATAAGCAAGCACCAAAAACTTTCCTTTTAAATCTAGGTAGGTAGTAAGAAGGTATAAATCCGTCCGAGAAAGCTTTCTCCAAGATCAAGCTATAAGTGAGAAACGTTCTCAGTCAGCGCAGAAACTCATTTTGAGTGAAGTGATAGCTCAAAGCATCCCTACCATTTCATCAGCTGATTGTACCAATTGGATGATGGACATGTTCGTACAGTCAACAAACGAAGCTGCTGGGAACCCACTACATTGATTATTCAAGTACATACTAGGTAGCTTACGTAAATACCTACCTGATTTTACTCAAAATATGGAAAATTGAATTTTTTTTAAATTGAAAAATGCGGATTTCTTTATTTTAACTAGGTACCTATACCATGGCTAAATGGTACCTTGTACTATTTTATTCATAATTAAAAGTTTTGATTTCATTTGAAAAATTGACACTTTAGTTTGGATAATTCCTTTCTGTCTTTATTTTTTAAAGAAAATTCTCTTTTGGAAAATTCTCAATTTGGTTTGGAAAATACTCATATTGATTTGGAAAATTCTCAATTTGACTTGGAAAATTCTCAATTTGATTTGGAAAATTCTCAATTTGATTTGGAAAATTCTCAATTTGGCTTGGAAATGCTATTTATGAAGACTACAGGGGAGAAACGGGGTAACTCAATTTTCCCCGAATGTTCAGGAGAGTTAATTTCCCTCGGAAATTGTCTGTATTCTTCACTTGAGCCAATTTTCAAATGACCCCCATTTTTCTGACCCGCTCTTAAAGAAGAAATGCCCCATGTACGCGTTTCGATTGAGAAACGCCTCATCTTCTGGTCTAAACGCCTTACATCATTGTTTATTTCAATAAAATTTGAAGGTGAAACGCCACGTACCACTTAATATTGAATTGAGGCGATTCTCCTTCAAACGTTTTACGCCAAACTGCTGAATTAGTTATTAATAAGTTAATAATTAACTTAATAATAACTAATTCCTAGGCGTTTTGTTATTATTAGTTAATTATTCGTTTCCCGGGGTTGAGGTGTTTCTCCTTCAAAAAACTATATATATAAAACTATATCAACAAAAAACCACTATTTAATAGTGGTTTTTGTGAAAGTGAAGAACCTTTAGGCGAGATGAGGCATTTAAAAAAACCCCAAACAATCGAGCGTAAAATTTGAAAAATTGCGAAGAATCGATTCCTTTAATGGGAAAAATCGATTTTGTCATTATACGTAGGTAAATTATTTACTTATTTACCTCCCTCTTTAAATTTGGGTAGGTAAATAAGTCGATATGCAGTACCGGCGAAAAAATGGGATCACTGGAATGACTGTGGAAACGTCTAAGACTGCTTAGACGTTTCCATTGAGGCAAATTTGCGCAATGTTATGATTTACAGAGTAGGCGTTTCTGTTTGACAGGGCAGTATGATGTTCTGATACAAGGTATCTTACACCCTATTGCTTAATTAAAACGGGGTTTATGTAAAATGGTGTAATGTATCTCCAATTTACTGCTTTTATAACAAATTTTGCTTCCATTTTTTGCTAAGTAACACCTCAGTTTTTACATTTTTCAACGCTGAACACGATGATGAAGTCAGAATTTCGGTATGTCATTCCGTTATTAGATTAGAGCAGATGAACCATGAAGATCATCTCAAGTAACAACCACGTTTCTTCACCTTCAAATGGCTCCAGTTTGAGAACGGAATGAGATGTCACAATCCTGACTTCATCCTTGTGTTCAGCGTAAACCAACCTTTAAAATGAGGTGTCACTTGTCAGACTGTTTCATTTTTGGAATTTATGGGTAATCCCCCCCCCCCCACCAAATAAATGCATGTGGTCAGAATTCAAGTCAAAGACACTCAGTCGGCGAATGTCGTTCAAAATTTCGCTCTGACCGGATTTCAATATGAGAATATACACCGGTCCGGCAGCATTGAATGCTGTTGCGTACAAATTCTGTACTCTATTAGGTATAGGGAGTTCCCCTGTTTCGGCTAGAAGTATGTTTGTTAGAGTGGTAGATAGGTTCCCATGCATTGGCGCAGTCGATAATAGCAAGGATTGTAGCCCTGTAGAAGAAAAGAGAGAGACTTCTAGATCGGCACCCCATTTGACGTTTGTAATCATTTCGAGTACATTATAATAACAGTCCGCTTTATTACGAACGTGGTCAATGTGAGTATTCCACGTTAGGTTCGATCCAGCCATAGCCCTAGGTATATAACAGTCCGATGAACTGCAATCTTGTTGCTTACCAGTTGAGGAGGCCCTGCGTTAATCCTCTCGCTTATTTAAACCATAAATTACATCATCACATTCCACGGAACGAAAAATCTAAATTTAATCTAATTTTGGCCACATTGACGGGTCCACAGAAATTTGGTGTAGGTCGCTAGGTCTGAAGGGAGCGGAATTATATAACTTCAAAACCCCAGTTCCCTTACCATGTTCTTCTTCCTATTCAGTTAGGCAAAGCTACAGCCTAACTGAACAGTCTCCTCCTTTATTCTTGCTTAAGTTATTTATTTCATTAATCAATAAATAATTTATAATTTTATAAATTTGCCTAATTTATTCTTGGACATTGCCTCTACAGGTCTTTTCAACGTCATCAACAAAATCCACAGTCGTGCAGGATGGCAATAAGAGCGAATTTTAAAAGAAATAATGCAGAACATGATGTCTATGAAGAACATCTCACGAATCAACCAAGTTTCTTCATCTTAAAAGTGCTCCAGTTTTGGAACGGATGTCGCAATTCCGAATTCACCATCGTGTTCACCGTAACAAAAAAACTTTAAAACGAGGTGTCACTTGTGAGACTGTTTCATTTTGGGAATTTATGGGAGATTCCTCTCCCCCCTCCGCCCCATGAAACTCCCCAAATCCTTTTCAGCTCATAGATTTTTCAACGCTGATCACGATGGTGAAGTCTATCGAAGTTATTATACGTAAACACGGGCCAAAATTTTTAAAATTCGGATTTACCAAAACGTTTGATGTACCAAAATCCGTTTCAGATCATTCTGAAATCACTGTCAAAAGACAACAAAAATCATATGTAAATCTTATGTGTATGTGTCATTCCAGACGGAAACTCTCGATAGAATTGAGATAAAAAGTTCAAATTCGCACAAAAATCCGCCTTGGCAATCGAAAGGCTTAATTCGTAGATGGGGAGAATCGGGCCTTTCTAAGAGGGGCTAAGGAGTTTCAAAGAAGGAAAAATTACCCATAAATTATCAAAATGGAGCAGTCTGACAAGTGACACCTCATTTTAACGATGATTTAACGCAGAATTGTGATATCTCATTCCATTCTCAAACTGGAGCACTTTGAAGATGAAGAAACGTGGTTGTTTTTTTCACTTTACCAGTTAATTACCACAAATTTTGTTTTAAATATATGATCTGAAACTTCGCAGTTGAGACATAAACTTTGTTTCAATGTGAAAAAGGTCATAAATTGCAACACCAAATGGAACAGAATGTTTTTTTTTTTTTTTTTTTTCAATTTATCAAAGAAAAGTAACATTGTAAATAACATGCAGAAAGCAAGGAGAGAAAGGAAAAAGAAGGCTCGTTATTTATAGAGATGGCAAAAGCTTGGAATGAGCTGGATTTGATCCCGAGAGCAAACCTTTTCATCTAGTTTTGGCTTGAAATGAGCTGGATTTGAGCTATATCCCTTCGTCAGGTTATGAAGGACCCTCTAAACTTTCAAAATATGCACACAAAAAAGTGGATTTCAGAAAAATATGGAATGAGCTGGTTTTGATAGCAAATATTATAATAATATTCTACGCCACACACGGGCCACCCACAGGTCCCAGTCCCAGTTCATAAAGGATCAACTTAGCGCCAACCCGCCTCACCCCCGCCACCATCTTCCTCAGTACCTACAACGAAAGCCCAACGAACTCCACTCCAGCGTTCCAACCGAAAGGGGGCCCCCAGAAAATGCAACCTTCCATTCCCAAGCCCCTTCTGTCTGCACCACCACCCCCAGTCAACTATGAAGTATTGTTATGTTCGCCCGTTCCGCCGCGCATGCGCAGAATGGCTCGAACCATTTTCTTATTATACCTTTTTCTTCCGTTCCTCTCACATCCTTTTCATCACGTTCCTACATACTCGTACTAATCCTCCCTACTCCAAATCGCTTCCTTCTTCAATACGTAAAACACTGAATCGATTTTGAAATATCGATACGAACATCGATAGAATATCAAAATCGAAAGCCTCGACTCTCCGGAGCGCACTTGTAGTAACCCACTTCAAAATTTTACAGGAGAGCTGAAATCAAAACCACCTCCATCTGGACCACATGTCGTAACCCACAAAAAACTTTTTTGCGCACCATATTCTGGGAAAAGCATAAAAAATCCACAGCCATGCAGCATCGCTATAAGAGCGAATTTTCGAAGAAATAATTGGTTTTATTTAAAATGTCTCCATTAAAGAACATGATGCCATGAAGAACATCTCAAGTATCAACCACGTTTCTTCGTCTTCAAAGTGCTCCAGTTTGAGAGCGGAATACGATTCTGACTTCCCGTGTATTCAGCGTGTAAAAACCTTTAAAATGAGGTGCCACTTGACAGAACGTTTCATTTTAGGAATTTATGGTGGGACCTCCCCCCCCCCAACCTCCCCAAAACCCCCCTCAGCGTTTGGACATTTCAACACTAAACACGACGGTGAAGTCAAGATTGAGATATCGCATTCCGTCATCAGATTAGAGCAGACTAACCACGAAGAACAACTACCTAAGTATCAACCACGTTTCTTCATCTTCAAAGTGCACAACTTTGAGATCGGAAAACAGATGAGGTGTCACTTGCCAGACGGTTTCTTGGCAGAGAATTTATGGGTAATCCCCCCCCCCCCCTAATTCTCAAAAACCCCCCTTTAGAGTGACCCGATTCTGCCCATCTACGAACTTAGGCTTTCATTGCCAGGTTGGATTTTATGTGCAAATTTGAACTTTTTATTTCGGGTAGAGGTAGAATGCTAAAACTTATTGTACACGATAATTGGCCGGTAGTCAAGGGTCGGTCAACAAGAAGGGGGGGGGGGGGAGTCGTAATCTACCAACCCGATCGATTAGTTATTGGGTGTTCCAATCTTTGTTTTCAAGTATTATCAATTAATTCGCATTTAACCTTAAGAACACTCAATCTTCCACATTCATAACAGACATGATACCATTATTAATATAAAAAAAAAGAAAAAAAAGCATTATTATAATATTATGAAGAATCAGGGGAAAGAACTTACCAAGGCATTTTGTTTTCGAAATTGAGATATTGGTATCATTGGATTCAGGGTAAAAAACTAAATCGTATGAAGGGCTCAGAAATGGGAAAAACCCACGCTAGCCTTTTAACTAATTTATAAGGTGTGGGCTTTGTAAAAGTTTGAAACTATAATATAGTTTCATACTATAATATAGTATGAGAAAAACGCATTAATAATATAATATATTATATTATATTATATTATTAATGCGTTTTTCTCAATTTCAAGAAAAAATGACTTAGTTCGTTCTTTCCCCTGACTCTTCATATATTGGCGACCCCCCTCCTCCAAATCAAACCTTCCAAAATTACTTTACTTTACTCTTACTTTACTTTAATACTTTGCGCAAAACTACTCCTCCTGTTTTACTCGTACGAATACCTACTGCTTCGAAAATGCGCTCATACGATCATGCTGCATGACTAGAACTTGTTTACTATGCTGGTACTTGTTTACTATTGAAAATGAGAACATAATGATTCCAATGGATCATTATCGGAAATAATATACCGAAACAGGCGAATACAAAACTAATTATAAGTAAGTACTTAGTTTCCAGAACGACTTTTCCATGAAAACCTTACAGCTTAGTAACAAACCAGTGGGACTTTTTTGAGAACTGTTTTTGAAGAATCAGGACTTTTCTTTCGATGTCCTGACAAACCTGGGCCAATATGATTAATGTGAAATTTTCCTGGATGGAAATTGAGTTACAGGTTTAATAGTGGGGATTTGATTAGATTGGGCACGTGGGAACCTATGAATTCAGAACCTGTAAACTCCAGACTGGCGTCATCAGACTGTTCCAACCCATAGGACACTCCCCCGGATGGGATCCACGGAATGGTCACATCGAACCAAACGGTGTTTGCGCGCCACCGCCATCTTGGAATTTTCGTCCTTGTTTCGATCGATAGCGGAGCTTCTCTCCGGAAGGTCCGATCGCACTGAACCAGTGTCTTTCATACCCCACTTCCTTCCAAAGGGCCACCGTGAGATATTCCTGCCCTAGCTCAACAGACAGACAGAAGGACGCGTCGTAAGGCAGACCGAGGGCAACATCGCTCGACCAATTGCCCTACACAGATTTCAAGCGGGGGAGATTAGTGAGAGACATCTCAATTTAGAGACGACTCTAGACAGGGCACCAGACTATTTAATTAATTGTTGGTTGGGAATGAGCAATCCCGCAATTAATGAATATTCCTGAAGGCATTGAAACAATCGACATACGGCGAGCATCTGGTGTGTCCCTGGCTACTCTTTGGGCTGCAAGACTGGCAATTGGACCTTTTCAAGAAATATACAATTGCGCATGCGCAAGTTAGAGGGGCAGAATCGATGGTGACAAATAAGTTATAAGAGTTATTAGAGACCATCAGATTTATACTACAGGTATTAAATTCCAATGTATACTACTTGTATACTTGAATACAACGTGTTAGGATGATCAAAAATTTCCCGAACAATTCGAAAAAAATGTAGCTATTGTTCTCGGTCCAAAATATTTAAAACTCGAATTTTCGAAATATTATCATACCAAAATCCGTTTCAGACCATCTTGAATCCACTGCCGAAAGACAGTGGATTCTCGTCTTTTATGTATGTGTCACTCCAGTCGATGGAATTGAGATAAAAAGTTCAAATGTGCACAAAGCATCTGTCTTGGCAATTGAAAGGCTTAATTCGTAGATGGGCAGAATCGGGCCACTCTAAGGGGGGATTTTGAGGAGTTTTAAGGAAGGAAAAATTACCAAAATTACCATAAATTCCCAAAATGGAGCAGTCTGACAAGTGACACCTCATTATAAAGATGATTTAACGCTGAAAACAATGTTGAAGTCAGAATTGCGATAGGTATCTTATTCCGTTCTCAAACTGGAGCAATTTGAAGATGAAGAAACGTAGTTGTTACTTGGGATGTTCACCATCGTGTTCAGCGTTGAAATGTCAGAAAGCTGAGGGGGGTTTTGGGGAATGGAGGGGGGGGGGGGTACCCATAAATTCCAAAAATGAAACGATCTGACAAATGACACCTCACTTTAAAGGTTTTTACACGCTGAATTCGATGGTGACGTCGGAATTGCGATATCTTATTCCGTTCTCAAACCGGATCTTGAAGATAATGAAACGAGGTTGATACTTGAGATGTTCTTCTTGGACATCATGTTATTCAATGGAGACATTTTACATAAAACCAATTATTTCTTCGAAAATTCGCTCTTATAGCCATTCTGCATGACTGTGGATTTTTTATTAAATGGCGAGTGGGAGTATATTCCGTTCGAATGTTCTAAATATCAGCCGTGTCAAAATATGAACGAAATCGGACAATATTTAGGGGTGGCGAAACCCGCTCAAAGCTTCAAATACGCAGCGAGAACAAAAGATGCGGTTTTACTGGTTCTACAGCCGGAATTAGACTTCAAACGAAGCGAGCTTTTGTGTTCAAAATGTCGAAAACCATCGCATAAGAAATCGGTTTATTCAAAAATTTAAAATTTAGGTTTTACATTGCCTACCTTCCTGGCGTACGTAAACACTTACAAGAAACGGAACAAGAGGCTGAAACTACAGATCGATCTCTCTCACACTTTCACTGTAACCATTCTTGAAAGGTGTATGAAGTCGAGGCTGTTGAGTTTTCAAAAGGTTAATTTATTATAAGGTGATAGAAGCCAATCAATACGGATTCCAAAAGGTAGATCATGCCCTTCTTTATTCCAAGAATTTTGTCTCCAAACAACTTGATTAGTATGTGATTGGAGTTTTTCTTATGTCTGCAGGGACTTTGATTTTGTTAGTTTATGCGATAAATTTCATGCGAGTGCCTAAAATTTAGGCTTTACATTGCCTAACTTCTAAGCCCTCTACCGGAAATATTGTGTTTACGAACAATATTTCCCTTAGTACTCCTGAAAAGTAGGCAATGTACAGCCTAAATTTTATGTTTTTGAATAAACCTTTTTCTTATGGCGATGGTTTTCGACATACTGAACACAAAAGCTTGCTATGGTTGAAGTCTAATTCCGGCTGTAAACCGTTCAAACCGCTCCTTTTGTTCTCGCTGCGTATTTGAAACTTTGAGCGCGGTGAGCCACTACTAATTATTGTCCGATTTCGTTCATATTTTTACATGGCGGTTATTTTGAACGTTCGTACGGAATGGCGAGTACTCCACTCCCCGCTACCTTACAAAGGTGAGTACAATCCTAGCATCGTTCATAGTAGACGGTCTTTTAAACTTTCGATTGAATTACGGACTGAGAAGTGAAATCGACAGATTAATGTAGACCAGATGTTTTCCAGTACACATCCTACAGCCCATACAGATAACAATTATCTAAAAGTAGGAATTTCAAGTTTGATTTCATTCTTGTTTCAAGCAGGATTTGTGTTGAAAATAAACGACATTGCCTTAAAATAACCAAAATTGAAAATATAAGACAGAGACAAATAAAGAGATTGTTTGATCAACCTTAATCTTCCTCGTCTTCGTCGAAGGACAGAAGTTGCTTCTGGTGCTTCCTTTTCTTCTGGGTAGACGTCTCCTCTTCAGAAGACGTCCTCTTCTTGGAGGACAGCTGGTCGTCAGTTCGATCCTTTACGAGCACTTTGGATCTAGAGGATTTTTCCGGCTTTTTAAAAACCACCCGTTTGCTGAGATTTGCCGGAGCCTCTTCAGAGTCTGAAACAAAAATTACCGGTAATCTCAATCATCTGCCAAATTCTGCACTTCCTTCCATAAACGAATATCAAAAAAACAACTCCGTTGTAAAAACTGGCCCGCCAAAAACCTCATCAGCCGCAAAAAGGATTGATATCCATTTTGCCCGCCAGCCGATGAGTACTTAGTTGTGGTACAACAGTAAAGTACCTAATGAGCCATTTCAGGCTTGCTGGCATCGCAAAAGCAAGGCGTCTATGAATTATATAAGTACTAGTGGCGTCACGAGTACTCAGTGGTAGTACAACTACAGTGAAGTTTTGCTCCAATTCAGGATTGTCCATCTGGCAATCTGAAATAGCTCCACTTTTGAAGAAGTTATAATCATTTGAAACTCCTGAAAATAACTAAAAACTAATACCCATGATGCTGCCCACTAATCTTTCTCGCTTTTCGGTAATTGGGGGGGGGGGGGGACAAAATGCACTCCCTGAGATCAAAAAAAAAAAAAAAAGTGTGTGCAAAATTTCAGCTCGATCCGTTTTGTCTGTTGGGCTGTAGCCCCGTCAATGAACGACAAGAAGAACACGAAAAACGTGAAAAATATTTTAAAACTGCTATACCTTCGACACCTGATGGTCCCGAGAATTAAAATTTGGTTTACATCCTCAGGAACGCCTGGAGAGTTGGCGTACAAAAAATCAACTCCTCAGTGGAATGAACCGGGGGGGGGGGGGGGCCAAATTTTCCTTCGTGTAATCAGTGTCTCCCTTTCCCAGGGCTTCGGTTTTCTTGGCGGGCGGGATCCGAAATTGTATAATATAATATATCCGATCCAAAATAAATACCTATATATTATATTATATGAAATGTTAATCAAGTCTCTTAAAATACCCATGATGCTGCCCACTAAAAACCTGTACAGTGGTGAAACCCAATGTTTTGTTGGCCCATTTTTCGCTATAGGTAACTTATTATGAACTATTATTCGAATATTATGAACTAATCGAACTATGAACTATTTTACTATATTATGGGGTCTGAAAGTAAAATTAGCTACCTAGCTTTTACTGAAAAAAAAAAAGAAATTTGGGATCGGACGAATAGTTCGGAGCTGTAGACAAAAGAGACCGACAAACGTGTTTTCGCAGAGAAGAGCAACTTACCGCAGGTGAGCCAATCCTTGAACGCGTGTGGCGGCCAAACTGCTGGACCGAATTGAATGTTTCTGGGGTTCATCGACGCAGAATTAAACGCTCTTGAAGAAAGTAAGGCATAAGACTATGATATAAAACCTCTTTATGACGCGTGCAGATTTCAAGTCAGTTGGGTCCAGAATACCAGTTTCTCGCTTTCTCGAGAAAACCATTCGGTGTAGAAGCACCTTTCTGATCTTAAATTAAAGTGTGTTAGACTGTCTTCAAATCCTTCCGCCACGACCTTTTTGTAAGACCAGTAGTTTGGCCGTAAGAGACTAGCAAAATAACCGCAACATGAATTTTGCACTTTTTTGGAAAATATTGCCGTTTTTTAATCTACTACTTGGTCTACAGAGTTCTACTACCACTGAAATCGTTGGAAATTTTATAGGTACTTACTTGGAGGTACTTTGAAAAAGGACCGAATAACGCCAAGAGCCAACTGCTTTTTAGGTCAAAAGCTAAAACTAGTGCAAAAACGTCGATGTTTTCCGAGCACCACGAAGTTAGTACACGGTTTTTAGGGTTACAAATTTAGGTACATATCTACTAACCGAAGGGGTCCTTACAACATATTTAAAAAAAATCGTAGATACATGCGCATATGCAAAGTTTAATGTCTTTATTGACTGGGAGTTGCAGACTACGCACGACTAGTCGCTCCATCGTCTCGTAACGCCTGTCAGGTCGCTTCTCATCGCTTTGATTCCAGTGGAGGACCAGACCAAAACTAAACATCTACCGTAAAAACCTTTACCGACTTGAAAGAAAAAAACCAAATCATCAACATGTGATCCACTAAATTAATGAATTGTGCGGGTACATTCAAAAGATGCTGCGTAGACCAAGCCTGTTGATCAATTAGGATGTTTGCCTATAATGCGTTTTATCAAGTCACTGAACCAATGTGTAGGTATATACCGGTACTGGCTACGCTGCCGTGAGGGGTTCTGGTAGCTGATAGAATAACGCCCGCCGATCAATGGGGAGACCTTATAACCATGATTTCCCACTCAGTTTGGTATTGATCATTCCCACTGCTTTTGCGGATATAAGAGAAGAATTGATCATATTAAAATAATTGATCTGCTATTATGAATATTCTTCAACGTTGAAATTTGGCTATGGTACTCGTTTTAAATTCCAGAGGTGGAGGGGGGGGGGATGCCATAGATGTTGCGATGACGTAGTATCCTGGGTTGGATACACCACTGGAGAACTCACTATCGATTTTGCGTTCAATTGAAGCCAGGAGTGAGGGGAGGGGATGCCACAACTTCCATCCATGGCTTTCCCGCATGATTCCTGTTGCCAAAGCTGGAGATGGGATTTTCTCTAGAAATGTGCCCATGTTTTATGACGATCCACGAAAACTTTTATGAACACGTCGATTTCCGAACTCGTATTCTTAATAAATTATTTATGTGTAAGGACTATGTGTAAGAAAACCACGGTTAACCAAACACCTGCTGAATATTTCATTCAAAATTCACGAGTTGCTACAAGCTAAGATTGTTTCAGACAGGGGCGGATCCAGACTTTGATTATGGGGAGGGGAAGTGAGGTCCACGAGGTTCATGACCTTACTTAAGTTTTTTAGCGATTTATTTCTTTCTATTGCATAATATAGATATATTATAGAGTCATGGGGGGGGGGGGGGTGATCACTGACAATAACTGAATTTCTACCAACTCCTGCTTTTACATCAGCGCAGCCAGTGGCGGGGGGGAGGGGGTTGTTCCAAAAGCATGTAAGGTCAGGGCAGTGGCGTATCTAGAATTGAACCAAGAGAGGGGGGGAGGGGGCTCACCTTGGGGTCAGTGAAAGGGGGGTTCTCCCAACCCCCTCCCGAAAATCTTTTGGAATTTAAGGGTAAAAAATGGAAGTATTTAGCATGTTTGACAAACAACATGGTAAAAAAAACCAGTCATGCAGCATGACTATAACAGCGAAGTTCAGAAGAAATAACTGGTTTTATGTAAAATGTCTCTATTTTACTGGATTTATAAAACATTTTGTCTCCTTTATAGATGTTTCGACGCTGAACACGATGGTGAAGTAAGAATTGCCATATCTTATTCCGTTGTCAAACTGGAGTACTTTGATGATGAAGAAACGTGGTTGTTACTTCAGTTCTTCTTCACGGTTCATCTGGAGGACCAGGGGCGTCGCGTTCTAAGGGTGCTCTTGCTCACGTCTCCGGGGTCGCAATTATTTTAAATAAATTCCATTTTGTTTTCTTTGGTCACATGAAAATTTCATATAAAATATTTAATATAAACTAGGTTCAAACATTGCATCTCGTCTGTTTGCTTATTTCAAACTCCTATAAATTACAAGTTACATTTTGTATATTCTCAGAAATTTCCCGTTGTATCCAGTGTAAGTTTAGACCCAATGGCTATAGCCCCCTTGGCCCCCTCCCGTAGGTCCGCCACTGGGTCAGGGGTACCCCCCGGAAAAATGTTTTGAGAAACAGGGTACTAAATAGAGGGTTTTAAACTAATTTTAACTCTTTTCATAATCGAAAAACTTCAATCGGCAAAGAAAACTTTTTTAAATGCACGTTTTTCCAATATTTTTCAATACCTATGTCTTATTATAAGGGGTGGGGGGGGGGGGGGAGTTTACCCAATGACTCGCTACGCCATTGCTCAGCCTTAGTATGGGCCTATTGAGCAACTGTTCGAAATTTGGGAGGTGACACTCTCTTGAAAATCGGCCATTGCAATGGGCAATAAGGCTGGGCCTCGCCCAGACAACTGCTAATCTGCCGTTTTAAAGTAACACCAATTATCTCCGAATTCGTCAAAATTTGTGAAAAATCTAATAAACCACTTAATCTTGAGGGTTTTCCTTCTAATTAGGGCGCAGAACAACTTATCGGTGGTAGTTTGCAAGCGAAACCACTTGTGTTGGTCAATTTCAGCCACTTATCGACATTTCACGTCATCCAATTTGCAGACAAAACCACTTATCAGCCAAACTCTGGTGTCAAGTGGTTTTGCCTCGAAATAGGGGTATTCATGGTCCGATTCGACCATCGAATTGTCGTAAATCGAAGACGTGGGGTCCATGAGGCTCCCACTCCCACGTCGATTCGTCGAAAATCGAAATGCGCTAGCGCTCCTTGCGAAACCAAATCAGTACCTACTTATCCTTATTGGGGTCCACCGTTATCAATCCGCGGTTGTTAATGAAAATAAATAGTATTATATTGCATCTCTATTATATTTTATATCTTATATTACATTATATTATATCCCTTCTAGAAGAAGAAATTCTTGAAACGCGTTTCGAGGACCTACCACAGCATCCGCCTCTCCACACTTGATGTAATTAAGTAATGAATGAATGAAGGAAGGAATGGACGAACAAATGAATGAAGGAAGGAATGGACGAACAGTTGAATGATGAAATAATGAATAAATTTGAATGTTGAAGGAACGTTCGAGTTCTTCGCTGCTGCATTTCGATTATTCGACATCGAATGTTGACTTTCGACGCCTTTAGCCGTCGTAAATTTAATCGTCAAAATAGATGGAGTGCATGCGCATTGGCTCCCAGCATGCGCTGGCATTAGAAACTCAAGTTTCGACGTCGAATTCGGCGTACCATGAAGACCCCTATTATCGGAGAGGAAGAACAACTTAACTAAGATTCTTCGAAGCGAATCGATGTTTTCGATATTTAATCGATATGACCTGTCGTTAACATCGAGCGGCGATACGAATTCGTAACCCTAAACTGTAGGCATTTTTTGGACGTTGAAAATCGCAGACAAGTGGTTTTTCCTTGAAACAGTAATAGCATATTATTATTAATGCTATTGACATTTTATGTCTTTACTCTGGCACATAACTCTAAAAACGTTACACAAACTCTGCAAATTCTTGACACAACGGTTCATTATCTTCTTTGTACAGATCACTCTTCTGTCTAGATCACTAGGTCTAAATGTCTAGATCCTAATTGTTAGATTAATTATTATTATCAATTATCACTAATTATTAACAATTTTATCAAGTACCTAGTGAAAATTATTATAATTTATTGTTAGGTATTAATAATTCGTATTAATTATTAATAATAATTATTATTAATTATGATTAATTAATACGATATAATTCTGGGGTTTTTAATACTACGTCGGTAATAATTTTTCTATAAAAGAAGTACCTACCAACAAACGTTCGAAATTACCTTCATTTCCGTAGCACGAAACGCACCTCAGAACAACAAACTCGACATCACTTAAGCCATATGATGTTCCAAAGAGCTTGTTAGTATGAAAATGGACCTGTATTTCAACAGTTTGATACACGATCGTGTTGTGAGGCACAATCTTTGAGCCCTCATTGTGAACGAACGGCTGGTCGTACAAAGCTGCGGATGGTCTTAAAAAATTCTACGGAACAAACTCTATCTAAATATGAAATAAAAAACATACCGTTCTATATGAATTTTTCGAGATATGAGATTTTCAAATTTTCAAAATTCGTTTTGAACCCCTTCCCCTTGACCTAGGGTTATGAAAAGTTTCGAGGACCATTGTGGGGTTGGTCGAAACCCATAAAAAAAATTTCGTAATTTTAACTCAACGCTAACTGGGCAAAGTGGCGCGGACGGCGGACGGACGGATTTTTTTTTATTCGATTTTCTGAATCTACGTATCTTGAAACGTAAACCAACAAATTTTGAGGGGGGGTTAAAATTTTTTTTTCTTTGGGCGATCGAAGATAATAAACCAAAAGCGTTACACGAAATCGTCACGAAAATTTCTGATGATTTTCGCTTACAACCGACACGTTGCTACGAAACTTTATCTTCGCCAGTTATCATCGTACAAAAATCGTTCACCACTCGTTGGATAGCTCTCGATTTACCTAACCATATTACGTTAACCACTGCGGAGTGCGTGGCCGACAAGCTGCGGTATGAGCTTGATTGTTTAAATAATTGTTTACACACAGGTGATCATTCTCAATAATTTATATTGTCTATACGAATGCAAGCTTCATAATTTATGATGAACCCTACAATTAAGTATAACAACTACGCTACTGGGGTAGGTGATGTAGCATTGTTCGAAGGTTCTTGAATCACTTCTTTAAAGACATAAAATGTCCCAATGTGTTGCAGACTGGTATGCAAGCATTTAATTCTCGACTGTATCAACAACAGGATGGAGTTGACATTCTTTTGACATTTTCATGTCTTTGCTTTGGCACGTAAACTGAAACAGGAAAAATTTGTTTCCTTGATTCACCCTTTCCCTCAGATCACGTCAGAACACAAGCGACAGGCGGGCCACTACGTCAGACGCACCTATGACGCACGAGCGTATGACGTCAGACGCCTGGCTGAAGGCCAACTAGTACGTCAGAGCCTATGACGCACGAGCGTATGACGTCAGACGGCTGGCAGAAGGGCAACTAGTACGTCACAGCCTATACCGTAAGAGCGTATGACGTCAGACGGCTGGCTGGTTAGGTGATCGGGTTTTAATAAGCCTCTGGATTTAGCAGGGTATCCCGATTTTCGAAAGCATATAGTACCTATACTACTCCCGATTTTTGGCGTGATGGTGGGGGAGGGGATGAATCCGCCATTCAACATTATAAATATATTATAGTCATCATTATAAATGCTACATTATTTATTCCAACTAATAATGACGAATCTCAAGTTTCGACTTCAATTGTACTCGTACCATTCTTAATCCTGGTTGCTTACTTCATTTCTAACAACTGAATCTCAGATAATTACTTTTCGGTATTGCAGCTTCACGAACAATAAAAGGCAAACGGAAAATAAGAAAAAATCTAGTGAATAAAGTTCGGAATAAGCCACAGAAATAATGCCATCACAATGTAATGGCATTATTTCCAGTATGTCATACTGGAACATAAAATAGGTTTGTAATTATGGGTATTTTGGGAGAATGGAAAAAACACCGATGTCTGGTAAAAACATCGGAAGAAAAACATCGATGCATGATAAACATCGAGGGATTTAAAACATCCGAGTACCCGATACCCATCCCTAGATTCCTCCTTTGGCCACTTCAATCTTATAATGAGGCACTACAACTTATCACACCTCGAAATCCATTGTTAGGATCAATTTTACTAATTAACTGGGTATCACGGAATTATTTGACGTACTCAACTTCAAAATACTTTATTCGTAGAAACAGTAAATGCCCACAGTCTTAGATTATCGTCTTTTTTTCAACAATATGTAACTATATTATTTTAGACATTATTACAAATGGATTAAAGTGAGGGCTCCCATTTGCCTGATACGCCGTTCAAACCCATATCAATTTAAATTTCCAATACCAACATATAATGAAAAACTGAAAAGTCTGGTAATTTTTCATTAATTTGTGTTTTCCCCATTTTGTAATCCATCTTTTGCGCTCAACCCTGTATTACAGTAAGGTAACGTGATTCTCGTGGAATGTGTACAAAGTAACAATTGTTAACCCAATGGCTGCCCTTAACCAAAAATCCCTACATTCGTACCGTTCTCCGGTTACCGTTTCCACCACGGATCGGATTTCCAAAAACGAAACCAATAAAACGTGAGAAACAAAGGTGACTGGATCTTGTTGGAGAATAGGTATGATCAGGTTTTAAAACATTCAGCTCCGATATTAATGGTAATTACCCCGAAAAACAAAAATACCACCAACCCAAATGTCAAAATAGTCGAGTAGTGTACATGAATCTACTTGTGCTAACATGAATCTGCACATGAAACGCTGGAATTGAGCGCAACGCAATTCAACAAATTTACACTGTTAAAAGGTATTTGAACATATTGAAAACTTGTTGATGGATACGTTCATAAAATAGTGAATCATTTCTTCCAACTGTCTCTCTTTGCTCCCGGATGACTACATAGTTGATTTGTTAGCAAACAAATGGAAAGTTGGCATCTCAACCAGTTGGAAGGAATGTGTTTGATGGCGTCGACAGTACCCAGCGTCACTGACCCGCACTCTCGAAGACTCTCGGCGAGGCATACGACGAATTTGTGGCAATCTTCACCGTAGTATGGAAATTCTCTCTCAGCTGAGTCATCGTGAAGTCGAACAACTTCCGCTAGTAAGACAATGTATTTGCCGATATCGCGGCGATATTCGTGTGATATATTCTTGAACACACGAAAGACGTCTTTGACGTGAAAATTATTTTGGATACCGTCCTCGAACTGTCTCCAGATCATATCGAAAATCAAAGACCCGCCAGAACTACGAGATCGTACCACGAAATCGTGTTCAAAAATGTTAACGCAGAAGTTGAAAACGAACATTTGGGAATCCAGTGATTCACCTGGTGGATTCGAAGTTTTTATAGGCGATGCAGATTGCTTCAAACTTTGTTGTAAGAATTCAAAGGCATCAGTATCAGTATTCACGACAAATGGCTTCTTGTCTTGCTTTTCCTCACAGCTTCTGTAATAATTGATTCTTTTGAAGAAATCGAAGAAATTCTCAGTTGTTGAGCCCAAATGTTGGTTGTTGATGGGTTCAAAAAGAGCAGTCAAGTAAAACTTGTCCATCCCTGGACGGCAGGGCGGATGTAGCGACGCCTGTAGTTCCAAGAGCGTCTGAATTTGTCTGGCCTGTCTGGGATCTGTTATGCTCACGAATGATTTCAGAAGGTACCGGACAAGGCCACAGCTCATTCTGATTTCCTGAGATAAGTAGTTGAGCATTGGAGGAGCTATAACGTCCCACAAGCGGAAAGCTGCTTTCACCTCCAAAAACGAATTCAAGTTGGAGGGCAACTCCTGTCCCCCAACGGCTGACTTGATGTCACCGGAGCAGTAATCGCAGCCCGGCCAATCCGACATTTTGTAGCCAATGTAATTTCCGTCGCCCATTTTGCGCAGTTTTCTTTTTTCAGAATCACCCGCGGAATCTGAAAGCAGATGAGCACTTGTCACTTGATTTTACCATACGAAGAATGGTGTCGATTTCCATAAGAGTCTAAACTAAACCCTTATTTGGAGTTGTGCGAGAGAAACTTTGTGATGTTCGTTTACATTGTTAATAAGTACCTTGAAACAACGATCAAAATAGAAATTTAATCACAATCCTCTCTATTTTTGAAGATACAGTTCAAGGATACAAACAAAGAATCCAAATCGAATTAGTTTTATCACCCACCGGTTCCACTCATTCGATTATTTTTTCCCGAAACTAATCGAATAAGAATTTTTTCAGCCAATTTGGATCAAGTTTTGCTCGCACAATTCTTCAAAATGTGAAGGACCTTATGTGTTAAATTGTTCCTTCTAGAATTAAAGGAGTTTTTCAACGTGGACATCGGAAATCGTCAACATTTAACTTGAATGATTACTTTTGGTTTCTGAGTATGTGATTCAATGTCGTATAATTAGAGCCAGAAACAAACCAATCCGAGGCTTTTCCGTAAGTTAAATTTAATGACGATGAATCTGTGTGTAGGCTATATCACCTTCATCATCTTCATCCATCCTGAAAAGTGAATTCCGTTCTCCCTCGACCTTCATAATGGTAAGACTCGTGATGTTTTTACACAAAAAGGTTAATCTTAACCTAGCGAAGTGCTGGACAGATATGAGGGGCCACCCAAAAATAAATGTCCTTAAGCTACGTCTTTTGCAGTTAGCACTCGCATGTTTATTTGAACTGCTAAATACAATAGTGGTAACACTCATGATGAATAACTTTTGTGACATACCTACAAAGTTTTTCGATAAAAAATTATGAAATGGCCAGCCAGCTCTTTCCTGGGAGAAGGCTGCACGTGGACAGATTGCACAAACAAACGTAGCCTGACTCTTTCCCGCCATTTTTTAATGAACTGTGTTCCCAGAACTGATGGTAACACTCGTGATTATTTGTTTTCACGAAAAAGTGGGACACACCTGTTTTTCTGCTTAAATTTAAAGTATTAGAGGTAACTGAAAAAACCTTCATAATTCGAAACAGCATCATAATATGAAACATTTTAACCCACGAGGGATTTTACTGTTATATTATAACAGTGAAATCCCTCGTGGTTCAAATTTTTTCATGAGTGAGTGCTTCATTTCAGATGGTGATAACTTCCCACCCACCCCCTTGGGACAGTAACACTTGCCACGTTTTCCAACTTTACATTGAAATATTTTTTCTTGGGGATAAGCGAGGTACTTTTTAACAATACCGCTGCATTCTTCTCAAAAAAAGGTACTTACACATTTTTGTTTGTGGGCCTGTGTAATTATAAATAATCAATTATTTATTAATGCAGGTATTCTCGAGACTCTCAGTCTTATCCTCTTATGTCGCATTGTCTCCTATCAATCGAGGCCCGACTGTCAAGGAGTTGTTATATTAGCAAATTTTCGAAGAAAATATACCTATTGTTCCCGGTCCAAAATTTTTAAACTCGAATTTCCGAAAAAAATGTCACACCAAAATCCGTTACCGACCACCCTGAATCCACTGCCGAAAGACACAAAAAATCATATGTAAAACTTATACATTTATAAATTTATATATTTATCTATGTGTCACTCCAGCCGATAAATCTAGATACAATTGAGATAAAAAGCTAAAATTTGCACAAAAAAATCCGTCCTGGCAATCGAAATGCTAAGTTCGAAGATGGGCAGAATGGGGGGGGGATTTTAGGGGGGGAAATTCCCCATAAATTCCCAAAATGAGACAGTCTCACAAGTGACACCTCATTTTAAAGAGGGTTTTACGCTGAATACGATCGTGAAATCAGAATTGCGATATCTAATTCCGTTCTCAAACTGGGGCACTCTGAAGATGAAGAAACGTGGTTGATCCTCGATATATTCTTCATGGGGAGTCTGCTCTAATCTGATAACGGAATGAGATATCGCAATTCTGACTTCACCATCATGTTCAGCGTTGAAACATCTTTAAGCTGAGGAGGATTTGGGGAGTTTAAGGGGGGGGATGACCCACAAATTCCCAAAATGAGACAGTATCGCAAGTGACACCTCATTCTAAAGGGTTTTTTACGCTGAAAACGATGGTGAAATCAGAATTGCGATATCTTACTCCGTTCTCAAACTGGGGCACTCTGAAGATGAAGAAACGTGGTTGATCCTCGATATATTCTTCATGGGGAGTCTGCTCTAATCTGATAACGGAATGAGATATCGCAATTCTGACTTCACCATCATGTTCAGCGTTGAAACATCCTTAAGCTGAGGAGGATTTGGGGAGTTTAAGGGGGGGGATGACCCACAAATTCCCAAAATGAGACAGTCTCACAAGTGACACCTCATTCTAAAGGGTTTTTTACGCTGAAAACGATGGTGAAATCAGAGTTGCGATATCTTATTCCGTTCTCAAACTGGGGCGCTCTGAAGATGAAGAAACGTGGTTGATACTTGAGATGTTCTTCAATGGAGATATTTGACGTAAAACTAGTTTTTCTTCGAAAACTCGCTCTTATAGCCATGTTGCATGACTGTAGATTTTTATTCAATACAAACCGTTTTCATACAACCCTCCCCCCCCCCCCCCATCGAACCCCTAGCTACGCAACTGAGTGATTGGAAATAGTCAAGTACTTGGAGTTGAAGGTACACATAGATAAAACAGTTAGAATGTTTCATAGAACAGAAGGGAGCAAGTGAAATTTGATGAAATTCCATCAAAAATCGATTAAATTTGGGCGAGGAGGAAAAATGTACTGATAAGACTTAGTTCGAGCTTCGGAAATAACTGTACTTCAAACATGGCAGATGGTCACAATAAACGTTGGGCAAGTCCACTATAATTTCAACGCTTGAAATAAGGGGAGTATACGGAGTCGAACGTTAGAGAACGGTGGTGATGGGGGAGGTGGTGGTGGCGGTGGGGGGGGGGGGGGTGATCGTGGCTGGGAAGGGCCGTACCCGCTCTCCCCCCCGACGTCGGGGGAAAATGAACTCGTCCATCGACGGGTACTCTCGGATCACCCAGACAGTTCAGATACCCAGGAACACGTGACGTCATTTGGTGGGGTGGGGGGGGGGGGGGGAAGATTCTCGCGAAAATAAGACTCCGGTCAACGAAGGCTCGAAACACACACTGAAGGTATCGAGATGACGCTGAGTAGATTACAGAAAACGTTGCAAAATAGTAGAAGACGGTTTATTATTAAATGATTTTCCAGTATAGATCACTGTTCTGCAATCAATATCCTTGAGAGTCCGTACGAAATAGATTGAGTGCAATGAGGGGGGGGGGGGGGAGTATTTATATAATTGATGAATGCCATAATTAGATGAATAATAAATTATTTATAATTCATTTGAATCGATATAATTCCGGAATTTTACTTGCAGCTGTACCTACTTTGGAAATTATGTATATGTACCAAGAAGTCCGAGCTATTAACAAAATGTCTCAATTACCTACTTGCTATATAGTGTAGGAGTCTTGTACTCATTTCACAAGTTGATGAAAATTTGAGGGGTTGTTTGGGGATGGTAGAGGACCCCGAGCTCATTACGGAGGGGGGGGGGGGGCAAAATCCACTTAATCCTGCCATCTCTATACCAATATAGCAAGGCGATCGATATCTAAAGGAGTTGAACTAATCCAACTCACTAAACTATCGATATCATCTATAGCTGATATTGACGAAACTATCGATAGCTCAAACTATCGAACTATCGACATCCCTACTCAAACCTCCGTTCGTAAGAAGTCAAAGGTACAATTGAGGAAAACTTGTCAACATGAGCGTGAATCACACTGTGGAGCTCTAGGCCGAGGGTTACTAGGGAACAGCTGATTCAAATTACGGTTTTAAATTGATGGTTTTATCATATACTTTTAGTGAGGGATGCAACATCGGAACCAAATCATCGATTATAACATCAAACGATTAATCGTAAGCTAATAATCGATGGGACCAATTAATCGGTATTGAATAATCGATGTTCGATTAATCGAAAGCAAAATTTGCTTTTGATTAATCGAACATCGATTATTTAATACTATTAGATTGTTATATTAGTACTCATTTCAAACACATAATTATTTGCTTTCTCACTCTCTAAAAATCTGATGATTTTCTTCGTCTGTAGGTTACGACCTATTGTTAAATTTTAAGGCTAATGAAGATAAGGGAATACCATAATGTCATAAGGGAATGAATAAAACTGCATAAAGTAGTTTAGACAGTTTGTTTGCATAAAATAGTTTAGTTTTAAAATTGGCGACATACGAAAAATGTGACGTTTTTTGATGCAATTTCCGTGGTGATAGGAACTTTACATTAAATTTACATTAACTTTACATTAAATTAAACTTACAAAATTTAATTTTGGCATGTTGCCTCCTTAGGACTTTAACTTGACAATCTCCTTGATCATAATATGTTTTCCCAAGTAAGGGAGAAATTTTATTATAAATTGAAGGTATTCTAAATAGAACCGATAAAAGTATCAAGTATGAAAATAGAGGACTAAAAGACTAAGACATGATTGAAGACAAATCGTCGTTGTTATTGTTACTTCCCTTTGGATTCCTTATCCATGCTCAGGTATTCTTAGGTATGGATTATCCCTTATTCATGCTTAGGTATGCTTATTTAAAAATCCTGATGTATTCGAAAACCGATTAATAAGTAACAATAATCGATTAACACAAAATAATCGGTAGCTATACATGATTAAATTTAATCGATGGTCTCCCAATGTGATTTCTTCCGATTCTTATTCTTTCGTTACCTTCTCTAGTTTTCTTCCAATGAGCTAGGTATGCGATATACCTACCAAAATAGAAGTTTAGACATTTTTTGATAAAAACTGCCGATAATTCGGCCGAATGCACGTGGGAACACGTCCAATCCACTCTCACATCTGAAGGCCATCCAATCTACTGAACACGATTAGGGACTTTGAAAGCTATGAAGGGTACATGGATGTATACTCTATAATTTCCGATGTTGTTTTCAAACAAGTGCCACTGGTGGTAACGTTAGTTCCTTCGAAGAGGCCGTTTTCTCAAGAGGGAATAATTTTAAGTTCCCTGACACATCACCTCTCCGACTAACTGGCCTCAAAATTACTTTTCCTTCATAAGGATTTTTGTCTACTTTGTCTTGTCTGTTTGTTTTGTGAAATAATTACCATATCAATTTCATTAAAATTTGAATCTGAACGTACGTTTTTCAGTAGGATATCCATTCCTAATTGGGATATAAATATACGAATGCGAAACAACAGGAGGAATCATCGATAGAATCGCAAACAAAACATCGATGTTCAGAGAAAAACATCGATGTATTGAAAACATCGACATCCTTGTTCCAGCCCTAAGCTAGCATCGATAGTACTATCGACCGGTCGACATCCCTAGGTTTGAGTCACAGTGAACGAACGGCCGGTCGTACAACGCTCTGAGTGGTCTTGAAGAATTCTCTTAATGATATTTATTCAAATTTGTACCCAAAAAAATCATTTCAAATAGAACCCCTCTTTTTTTCACACCTTTCCACTGACCCAGCTATCTTGGCCCGGCCCGAGGCCACATCTCGAATTTCCAAATGTTTAAGTCAATTCTAAGTGGGCATATGTATTTTAAGAATTATTCCACACCTTGGTAGTCGGTTTTTGGTTTATTATTTACATCAATGGAATCCAACAAGATAAAAATTAGCCTCAATTTCAAAATTGGAGGGTTCACGTTTCAAGATACGTAAAATCATCAAGAATCTAATCCTACCCAATTGTATCCCTACGAATCCCGAAACCTACGCAGAGATGGGCGTATTCATATTCATAAATATGAATACGACTAAAATTCATAATATGGGAAATATGAATGTGATACGAATAAAGCCATAATCACAGCTTTTTGTAAATTTTCCCAATAATTCACACTGTTTGGTGAATTTTATTAAAATTTACTGGATTTTTTTAGGAGGTCACACAAATTTTCCTATTTTACAATATGTACAGTTTGTAGCAAATTGTCGAAGAAAGGAAGCTATTGGTCCAAAATTTTTAAACTCGAATTTCCGAAAACATTTTATAGGTACCAAAATCCGTATCAGACCATCTTGAATTCACTACCAAAAGACAAAAACAAATTATAGAATATAATAATATTATATTCTATATAATATATATAAATTATTATATATGCATGTGTCACACTGGACGATAACTCTCGTAAGAATTGAGATAAAAGGTTCAAATTTGCACAAAAAATCCCTCCTGGGAATCTAAAGGCTAAGTTCGTAGATAGTGGCTAGATAGTCTTCCATAAATTCCCAAAATGAGGGAATGAGTAAAAAACCGTTGAAATAATATTTTAACACATATTATGTGAACAACTGGCTTTATTACACATTTTAACAATAAAATAATTTTCCGAACGTGATTTTTGTTGAGTTATTTCAGGAATACTTTGACTATTTGAGAAATACTATTTTGAAATTGATAGAAATGAAAACTTGAAAATACTTAGATGAATTTCCGAACGTAAGGACCTACCTACCTACTTAAAAAATTTCGAAACAAGTTCCAAACACAGGAACAAAAGGCTTAGGTAGGTACAACAAGTAGTAGGTTATATCTTCAAGTTATCTTCAGTTCTCCAGTTCTCTGTTTGTCACCCTGCAATCTACTAACGTCTTGCGGGTTGAAAAGGTCAAATTCAGAGCGTGAATGATTTATACTGCAAATAAAGAATGAAAATGGAATGAATAGTGGTGCTACACCTACGAGGTGTTACCTACTTCATTCTCACTACTAATCATCTACGTAGTGAGGTAGGTACCTACTTCTCCTCCACGTCATTCGGCTTTCAAATAAACTCTACAGCATACACATAGAACATGGGCACCAAGAAGGAAGAAGAAAATCGCAAAAATTTTAAATCGGATAAACTTACAAGACTTGTGGCGTAGCACCTGTGGGGTGAAATGAGGTACCACGCAGAGTGACGTGATCGGACAAAGTCTAAAGAGCTATGGAGAAAGGCAGTAAGTGACCATTTTGGGCATATGGACATTTTTATATCGTTGGATTCGTCTCGAAAATCTCTATTTAATGCTACAATGAAAAGCAGCATATTAGAATTAGGAAACGATTTATTAAGGAATGTAGCTCACTGCCTTTTTGGGTTTTTACGCTGCTTACTACCGGTTGTACTACCGGTTTACGCTGCTTACTATTGGTTTTAAATAGATTTTTCTGTCATTAAATAAGGTATTTGGGTTTTATAACTTAACGGAAAGCTCAATTAGGAATCAAAGAGTCACATGAACCAAACATCAGCGCGCACCAATGAACTATACGTGAGGGGCAGGCTCTTAACTTTACCCCTCGATTTCACGAAACTAAGAAATCGCTGTCTACTGCCTTTCTCCGTAGTAGGGCAGTACTGACTTTGAGGGAAACAGATTTTGGGAAGCTACTGAGCCAGAGAGCGCGTCAAACCATGATTGCCAAGTTTGGCACCGAAATGTAAAAATCATGACACCTGTGAGGTGCGCGCCACCACTGGAAGGTTAAAAATGGTTGGACCAAGAACAATAACTGCTTAAAAGAAGCTATAATAGAGAACAATAATTATTATTGTTCTCTATTATAGCTTCTTTTTAGCAGTCTGACAAATGACACCTCCTTTTAAACGTTATTTTGACGCTAAATTTCCACCCCAAATTTTCTCCTGCCTAAAACTACCTACTCATGTACTTATTCGTACGAATACCTAACGTACGATCGATCATGCTGCATGACTGCTTTTTTTCTTAGCGATACACAAAGAATCAAACCATTCAACTTTAAAACTCAAACATAGTCGAGCGAGCATGTCTAGCAGCAGGAGGTTCTAATCTTCGCTACAAAGAACTGTGTATGTAGACAGAATACATGTATGGACAGAATAATCATGTCCCATAATCACTCATGAAAAGATCACGAGGATGCAATACGAAAAGTAAAACTAGGAATTTCAAGTCACCTTTCGCAACAGTCTCAGCTTCTTCTTTGGTCAAATCGCCGGGTTTGAGAACGACCACCTGCGGCTGATCATCACCGTCACTCTCGTCAGAGGAGTTGAGAGTCGGTAGTTGTTCTTTCTGTCAAATCAAAAAACAATTCTCTTTGTAAATCAGTTTTCTCAGCCAAATATCGTCTCTCCAATGAATAATAGTGTAAAACTGGCATGACCATTAGAGGTTCCCGCGCGAACGAGGTTATGGTACTGTGATTACTCGTATATCGGATCATGGCATCGTTCAAGATGATTTGACATAAGTACCTTGGTGTCGACGGAGGGTCCTTCTTTGTAGCCCGCTTGTGCTTTGAGCCTGGCGAGAAACGCGGGTTCTTTAGGTTTGATGTATGCGATGTTCCTTTTGGGCATTTCACCAGAGTTTACTAACTGATAACCAGCAGACGATTGAGTCCAGTGACATCACCGTGTATCGAGTCGAAAAACACGAATGACGGGAAAAATATAAACGAAAGAAACCGGGAACGGAAGCGAACAACGACGAGAACGTAATTTGTGCAAGAACACAGACCGTCAAAAAGATAACACTCGACGAGAAGACAATTCAAAAACAAAACTCTAATGGATCTTACATCGAAATCCATAGGAATAGGGTGACGTTACCCAAGGTAACCGTAGACGCATGACGTCATTGAGGTCTGAGCGCAGTGGGCAACCGTGCATCCCATTCCGTCTTGTGGTTCTTGTTGTGGTTCATAAAGTTGCCTTTCACGATACTGTCAGTGGCAGATCTAAGGGGGGAGGGGGCTATACCCCCCCCTTGGGTCTAAACTTAGATTGGATAAAACGGGAAATTTCTGAGAATATAAAAAATGTAACTTGTTATTTATAGGAGTTTGAAAGAAACAAGCTGAGGATTACAGACGAGATCCTAGTTGAACCTAGTTTACATTTCATGTGACCAAAGAAAACAAAATGTAATTTATTGAAATTACCTAATTGATAACCCGGAAACGACTAATACTGCAAGACCACAGCCGCAATTTAACGTGAGAGACGGCAGACGTGGCACGGGCGGGAGGGCGAATTTTATTCAAGGGTCCTTTCGGTGTGGCCACTTTCAGTGGAATTATAAGAGTAGGTCTAAATAAATCACACGACATTGGTCTGGCTGTTGGAAAAATTGTAGATGAAAATGAAAGTACAGTAAATTTTAGTGAAATTCACAAAAACACAACCGAGTTTGATTGGAAACTGACTTTATTTCGAATTAAAGAAACAACATGTTGTGGATTATAATATAATAAAATATTATTTTGGTTGGAGCGTTTACAATACGTAAATTCACAAGGAATGATACTTGTGAAAATCGAAACAAAGTGCCTAATGAAACGAACGCCAGTGTAAACGCTTGCATACGAGTCTGCAACACATTGAGACATTTTCATGTCATCCCCCCCCCCCCCCCCCACCAGGAAAATGTCGCCGTTTGTCAATCGAAGACATGTTCAATGAACGTTGTTCATGTCTCTTTATATACCTACCTCTTATAAAACACAGAAAACAAAAAAACAATAAAAAATTGTTTTTTTTTTTTTAAGTTTATAATTTTTTACAAAAATAAAATTGTTTACGAATGGTGAACGGTTTTTGTCCGATGACAAAATCATTTAATGACGAAGTACTATTCCCCTAGCAACGACTCGGTTGTACGCGGAAATCGTCAGAAACTCATTTGGGACAATTTTGCTTGCCTGATGGATTTTGTAAAATATGCGTTCTTCTCGCTCCTGCTGAAGCAGGGTTAGGTCAGGTGAGCTGATTTTATTATCTTCTTTGTGCAGATCACCCTTATGTCTAGATCACTAAATCATAGATTAATAATTAATCTATGATAGGTACCTAATTATTACCTTTCATTATTTAAAGTTCGCCAACTTTGTATGTACGAGTATATTAGTTAGGTATGAGAATGGGTCGAAAAGTACTCCCTCAATACTGACTTGACCATCGTGTTCAGGGTTGAAAAAACTATAAACTGAGGTGTTACTCGGCAAAGAAGGAGACGAAATTTGTTATAAATCTAGTCAAATTGAGACATTTTACATAAAACCTGTTATTTCTTCGGAAATTCTCTCTTATGCTAAATAATGCCATTTTTGGCCCTTAAATTCCCGAAACAATTTGGTGGAGCCCCCCCCCCCCCCCCTGACCACCCCAAATCCCCCTTGTCACAGTTCTAGATCCGCCACTGTATCCAAAAATATGATCACAATGTGGTTTAATGCTGAACGCTCATTTTTCCTCTATGAAATGAATCAGTTTGTATGTAGGAGACGCACTCAATGCATTGCTGAATGGAGTTCGGCGCGCGCCTGGTTGTGAGATAAAAAAGCGCGTGCCCGGCAAATCATAGTAACCAATAATTATTATTAATCATAATAAATAAAAATTATTAACATTTAACAATAATAAGTACCTAAATAAAAAACGGAGGTATAGAGTGAGAGAGTCTATTTCCACGAAAATAATGAGTACAATTGTTAAATCGATTTCGACGATTAGGTCATCATCAGTAACAAACATGAACTGATGAACATGAGTTCATGTTTGTTACTGATGATGACCTAATCGTCAAAATCGATTTAACAATTGTACTCATTATTTTCGTGGAAATAGACTCTCTCACTCTATACCTCCGTTTTTTATTGAAATGGGTTTCCACAACCTCGTCGCGAGTGATCTAATTCGTAATAAGTACCTACGTGTATTATTAATAAATTTATTAATAATAATTTTCACTTCCATGAAATGGGTACGTACTTGATACAATTATTATAAATAAATGATAATTCAATAATAGTGATCTACACAGAAGGGTGATCTGAACAAAGAAGATAAACCGTTGTGTCAAGAATTTGCAAAGTTTTTCATTGGTTATCCTTCCAACTAGAAATGACTTGGACATCGATGATTTCTGAAAATATCGGTGGTTTTAAGACATCGATGTTTCAATAGTCGATGTCATCTATGTTTCTGCTGTACGGGAAGGAATATCAAAATAAAATCTCGAGATTGATATCGGTGTCCTAATATTGATAACGATACTATATCGAAATGATTATTGATATTCGGTAGTATTGAATGACCAATATTGAAAATTGAAAGAGTGGAGGACCCACTCCTTCCACCACCCACCAGCCGTCACCCACCAGCCACCACCCACCAACCACCAGCCACCACCCACAACTCACCAGCCGCGACCATCAAAAGTCACGTTGTCGATCCGCGGTTGTTCAACATACCCATGATCTTAGGGCCGACTTCGGATCAGGTGACACTACTGGAACGCCCACCAAGGTGCCGTGGTAACAGCCACCGTGGTAACCTGGAACTCTTTTCTGACACCCTCCGCCCCCTTCCCGCCAATCACTTCCAAGTTGGAAGCAGAGGAACGCTATTTATTTCAAGGTAATAACAATGAGCCGTTTGCCAATTTCAGCGATGACGGTGAGAGAGAAGATGAGCAAATGCAAGTTGCCGATCATTCAAGTGGCAGCGAGTTGTCGGAGGATGAGGATGAAGTCTCCAAAATTTTGACTTTGACGTTTTTTGATATATTAGACCTAATACCTGTATATTATATCATCATTCGTGTAACACGTATAAACAGCTTTATAATATAATATTATAATATATTATACAGACTTGAATTTGTTTTGGTTGTGGGAATTTTATACGTATAAGTTATTTTTGGTTTTTATTAAAATATATCAAAGTTACATTCACGAATAGTACGGTAACGCTGATGTCAGCAACCGAGGGTATATAAGCGAGCTCCCTTCGGCTCCAGCTCAGTTCCGATCCATCCGTCACTCGTGTAGTTACTCCGTGTCACGCTCTGTACTCAAAGTGCTAATAAAGTCTCTGGTAAATTTCGAAAGTCTTTTTTAAAAACCAAGTGTTACAAACTTGAAATATAAGTGGCGCAGTCGGTAGGACAATTTTCGTGACAAAGTGCGAAAACGACCCGTTTACCCAACCAAACTTATCGACCAAACTTTTCGATCCAAGTTCGACTCGAGACATTTTCATTCGCGAGCTTGCAGTGAGCTCGATTCGTGTGTGGAAAGTCATCTAGTGTCAAACCCGTGATTCAACGTAGTATAGCGGCTGTAGTGCAGTGTGCTCACTCCGCGAAAGGATACGTTTGGACGCTTGGACCCGGAACTCCTGAACCTTCGAAAGGGGATGCCCTGCGTACTGGTCTGGTGAGTGATTCAACGGTTAGCTCGTGCCTATACCCTGCTATCTCTCTTAGAATCTACTCCCGACAGTGCCCCCCGATCGAGATTCAGTAAATCTTGCTGCCCCCGCAAGATAGAGTTTGCTGCCCTGTCAAACTCTGTCGTCCTGCCCTGCGACGACCCCTAGATTAAGAAGAAACAGAACAATTAAACAAGAAACTTAACAAGAAGTTAAGTAGAAAACTAACAAAAAGTACGCAAGTAAAGCTACTCAAGACAATCGTAATATTATAGAACCCTTTTGTTTTGCTTTTATTCGTTTAAAAGGCTACCAGAGCCGTCCACCGGAAGACCTAATCTCTCTCCCTCCGAGAAAGATAAGACCAAGCCGAAGACCTTGCTTGATCAGCACTTGCCCCCACACCTAGTAAGCGACACGTGAGGAACACAGCTGTCGTAATACGTCATCAATTCATCCGTACGAACAGCATTCAACATTCCGAAAGATCCGAAAGATCGTAAATCCCGACCCTCGCTTAGGGAGTTATTCCCCGTCATTCCGCGAAGACTCCTAGACCCCATTCCGGAAATCCCCAGTTCCGAGATGGCCTATGCAGGAGACGCAACCGACGGCGCAGGAGCGCAACTTCCTCCGACTCCAACCCCAGCAACCCCGCAACTGGTATTCTTTCAGCCCTCAGCCGAGAACAGTATTAAACGGGAATACCTAGACATGATTCCCATTTTTAGAGGAGAAAAATTATTATTAACGAAATTTTTAGAAATTACCGATCACTTGTACAATCAGTTTTATGACACAGCAAATCCTAGTAGCTTTAATAATTTTGTTTTGTTTGCATCGATTCGAGCAAAAATTCAAGGTCCAGCCTTAGACCTAATTTTAGGTTATGGCTGTTCCAATTATTTAGAATTAAGATCTGCTTTATTGGAAACATACAGCGATCATAGGGATTTGCAAACTATTTTGATAGAATTTGGCAGACTGGAACAAAAGCAAGGCGAGACATGCTATCAATTTCACACTAGGGTAGTGTCACTAGTGAATGACGCGGTTGCTTTCATACAAACCAGGGAAAGGGATAATAGGAAGGAAATCCTAACGGATTTAGTAAAATCGTTAGGACTGCGAGTAGTTTTAACGGGTTTACAGGATTCAATAGGTAGCTTGATTCGAGCTAGGAACCCCTCTTCACTAGGAGAGGTGCTAAACATCCTCACGAATGAGATGCAATATCACAAGAAAATTGCGAAACCTCCACCAACCAACATTCCTCCAAGACGACCCTTGCACCAACAATTTGTGCCCAGAACACCCCTGTACCAACAATTTGTGCCCAGAACACCTAATCCACAACCCAGAACGTTTCAACCATTCCAACCTAAAGGCCCATCAACCTTCCAGAACTCAAATCAACAAACCTTTTCCCAACCGTCAGGAAACCAATTCCCTCAGAAACAAAATTCCTTTGGTTCTCGTCCCCCCTATTCGCAGAATAGTGGAACAAACAGGACGCACAATTATCCCCGTCCGATGAGCATGTCTACAAGGCAAACAAATTTCAACAACGTGGAAATTGATGACATGACGGAGACGAACGAACGAACCCCGGATCAAATAATGATGTACGATAGTGAAGGTTATGCTTATACCCTAACACCTGTTCCCATCGACAACACGTACGAACCTCCCAATGACGAAAGTCAACTTCCAAAGCTACAAAATCTTGCGATTTCAGATGTGACAGTGTCTTCAGCGACCCCAACCTACTCACCTGATCCTTTTTTAGGATCACAGGAGGGTCAGTGAACCCTCAACTGAAACCCACTATCACACATAACACTACCAACACGGCTAACATAACACTACCAGTAATCGACTTTTATAACATTAGTAATAGTTTACCATTTATTATTATGCCAAGGTTTAATTTGAAAATATTAATAGACACAGGCTCCTCAAGAAGTTTCATAAATCCCCAAGTAGCTGAAGCCTATTTCTCGAGGAAAATAGAAAATGACCCATGCAAGGTTAGAACAGCACATGGAACCTCATTAGTACAGAAAAAGACCCATGTACCATGCGCTGAACTATTTAACGAGAGGAATTTGACTCTGCCTTTCAGCCTTTTCAAGTTTCACGATTTTTATGATATGTTAATTGGTTTAGATAACTTGAAGTTAGTAAAAGCAAACGTTGATGTAGGGGAAAACATACTAAGAACCCAACACATTGCCCTGCCTTTATTTTATCGAGAAACCGACGACCTGCATGACCTATCTAAAACTGAATCATTTTTAGTAGAGGCTAGGACCATCCAACAAATTCACGTGAAAGTAAAGGGAGTACAAAATGGAACTGCAATCATTTGCGGACAAAAGTTCCAAGGCGTAGAACTGCCCCAATGTGTAACTAACGTCGATAATTGCTATGCACATGTTCAAGTTACTAACCCCGATGAGACACCCATAAGAATTCACCTGAACACAACATTTCATGCTGAACCTATTTCTGATAGTCTATTTATGGAAGATAATCAAAAAATAAACTCACATACCCCAGTGCAATCCCGTAGACAGTTGGATATCACAAAATTTAGACTTAACCATTTAAACACAGAAGAGCGTGCAGCTATTCAAAAATTGCTGTACGAGTACCGAGATCTCTTCCATGATGATGACAGCCCTCTAACTTTCACTCACCAAGTCAAGCATCACATCAGTACCAGCTCACCATCAGAACCCATTTATGTCAAGCCATATCGCTACCCTCACGTGCTTAGGCACGAGGTACAACAGCAAATAGAGTCAATGTTAGCACAAAAAATAATTCAACCTTCTGAATCCCCGTATAACGCCCCTTTGTGGATTGTCCCTAAGCGATCAGACGCTTCGGGTAAACAAAAATATAGAATAGTAATTGACTTTAGAAAGCTGAACGAGCGTACTGTTGATGATAAATACCCCTTACCGAATATTTCAGATTTACTGGATAAATTGGGTAGATGCCGTTTCTTCTCCTCCCTTGATTTAAAATCAGGCTATTACCAAGTGGAACTCGATCAGGACTCAATTCCAAAAACTGCTTTCTCCACCGAAACTGGACATTACGAATTCCGTAAAATGGCCATGGGATTGAAAAACTCCCCGGCAACATTCCAAAGATTAATGAACAACGTCCTGCGAGGTCTGCACGGAGAAATATGTGTGGTTTACCTCGATGATATTTTGATATTCAGCCCCAGCTTGACAGATCATCTTATCAGGCTACGGCAAGTATTTGAACGACTCCGAAAGGCCAACCTCAAGTTACAACCTGATAAGACTGAGTTCCTTCGAAAGGAGATTGCTTACCTCGGTCATGTTGTAACTCCTGAGGGTGTCAAGCCGAACCCCGACAAAATCGCGGCCGTTCAAAACTTCCCGATACCAAAAACTAGAACTGAAATCAAAAGATTTCTAGGACTATTGGGATACTATAGGAAATTCATCGACAAATTTGCAACCATTACAAAACCCCTTACAGCTGCTCTAAAGAAAGGTGCCACCATTAACGTTAATGACCCCGAATATAGGTCATGTTTTGAGTATTGCAAAACGTTGCTCTGCAACGATCCTATTTTGCAATACCCAGATTTTGAAAAACCTTTCAGTGTCACCACGGATGCAAGCGATGTTGCAATAGGATCGGTGCTTTCGCAGAATCATAACGGAGTTGACCTCCCGATTGCGTACGCAAGTCGTACTCTATGCGATTCGGAGAAAAGATACTCGACAATTGAGAAAGAACTACTTGCTGTAGTGGAAGCGCTAAAAACCTTTAGACCATATTTATGGGGAGTAAAGTTCACGCTTTACACTGATCACCGACCCCTTCAATGGCTATTTGGATTACGTGATCCAAATTCCAAATTGTATCGATGGCGTCTAAAATTGAGCGACTACAACTTCGAGATAAAATACAAACCGGGCTCTGCCAATAAAGTAGCTGATGCTCTCTCTCGAATAGAATCTCATGAGCTCAATAATACTGATGATGTCACTACACCAAGTCCTCTACCAATTAGCTTAGAAGACTGGAGTGAAGACTCAACTTCTGAAGAGTCCGCAGCAATGCGAGCAATCATTGATGACATCATCCGGGCACAACAATCTGCAATCAATGTTGAACCACGATCACCATCAGTAGTAGTTACTTTGGACGAAACAGAAGTCCCACTTGATATCGACGAATTCCTAAACGAAACAGCCCACTCGTTAGGCTTGAACCCCAACATAGATCCAGTTGAAACCAGCAGGAATCCTTCACCATTAAACGTTGAACCAATAGTGAATTCTAGATCAGTTGTACCGAACTCCCCACAACCTGGTCCATCCCAGCCTGCCGCTGATGATTCATCATCCTTAACTACCGTACATTCTAATGCAGACGGAAATGTAACGGTAACCATTCCAATAAGAGACGTAGCTGTAAATCATGGCATGAACCAAATTATTCTCAAACAAGTTGCATTAATCCCAAAGAAAGTAAAGTTAGAAAGCCCATTTCGCAACAGGAAACGGATGTCGGTAGAAATCTCGAAAGACTCATTTCAAGCCGATGTAATCAAGTTTGTTAAGGAATACGTTAGGCCAAAGATTAAATACCACATCTACTTCCAAAACGACAATGACGGAACTATTTATCAGAAATTCGCTACAACCCTAGCGGGTACTTTTAAAGAATCCAACATACACATGACGAAATGTACAAAATTCCTGGAAGATGTTGAGGACGAGGAAAACAGAAATGAAATCATACGAAGTTACCACATAGGAAAAACCAACCATCGTGGAATTACGGAAACTAACGCACAAATCACCCGACGATACTACTGGCCAAATCAACTACAATTGATACAGAAACTGGTAAACCAATGTGAAGTATGTCAACAAACGAAATACGACCGAATCCCACTCAAAATCAAGTATAGAATCACCCCCACACCAAACAGACCTTTTCACACTCTACATATCGATAAGATCACCCTTGAAAACACCAAATTCTTGTCAATTTTTGATCCCTTTTCGAAGTATGCTCAGGTTTATTTAGTTAAAAGTAACTCAGCCCTGGACACGGTAAAAGCCCTGATGCTCTTTTTCGCACATCATGGTGTGCCAGAAGTAATAATTTCGGACAATGGGGCCGAGTTAACTTCTTCATTAGTTAAGGAATTCCTGACATCCCATAAAATAGACATTCACTACGTTTCATCCCAACATCCTGACTCGAATGGCCCGGTAGAGAGATTTCATTCCACCCTGGTTGACCACATCAAAATTCTAAATTGTAGGGACGAATTCAAAAAGGACGACATAGACACGAAAGTGCGCTACGCCGTATTGGCTTATAACAATTCGATCCATTCTGTTACTTCACTATCCCCCTTCGAAATAATACAAGGCCATATTTCTAATGATCCTCTATTTCGGGTAAATCTTGAGGCTCGCCTAGCAAATGACTATACCTCAAAACACCGGGAAAAGATGGTCGCCCTCTATCGCGATGTTCATGAGGCTATTGCCCAAACTAAAGACAAAGTCATTGGAGCTAGGAATGAAGGACGCGAAGATCCACCAGATCCTCCCTCTACGATATTCGTCAAATCCAAACAACTTCAGAGTAAAACCCGGCCAACATATACCAAAGAAACATTACAATCTGTTAACCCTGCCACCGCCACTGCCAACATTGTACCTCGTCATGGGAACACTCAGACGAAAATCCATTTTGCTAATGTGAAACGACCTCGTAAATTACCGCCATCTAGCGCATCTAGCGTATCCAGTTATTCCCCATCTAGTGAATCATCTGGTAACTAAAATCAAGCGTGTTCATTTTTACAGCGTCAGCTTGGGCCTCCTCGCGATAGTGCGGTGTGCCCAAATCACGAATATCACTACCAACTTAGGAATCGTCCCCATACGACTTGGACTGGCTAAGCAGACTGACTTCTTCCATACCATTGTACACTATTACAGAACAGGCGGATTAATTCAAGAAATCAAGACACTACGTAACCACTACGAAGACATCCTCAAAATTATTGATGACGATAAAGCAGTAAGAGACGCAGTACACTCCAGATCACAACTTTTAGAACACATGATGAAATTAGCAGAAAATAAAATCCAAGAATCAATTCTCCCCAAACGTCAACGTCGTGGTCTTATCGATGGCTTAGGTTCAGTTGTAAAATTTATTACAGGAAATCTGGATGCTGCAGATGGTCGAAAGTACGATAGTATTTTACAACACCTTGCGAAAAATCAATTAAATCTAGCAGACCAGATTAAACAACAATATTCCATCAACTACGATTTGATAAATCAGCTGAATCGCACACTAAGCGAAATAGATTACAATCATGATATCTTAGCCAAAGAAATGACTAGGCTCAAACAAATTAGCTCCTTAGAAACTCATATTAGGCAAGTAGATGCTGCTTTAGAACACAACCAAAACCTTTTGCAATTACTGTTAGACATAATACAGGATATTGACAACTCGATTACATTTTGTAAGTTAGGGAAACTCCATCCCAGTATTATCAGGCCCCAGGCTTTGTACGAATCATTACGTGACTTGACTAAATACTACCATGACCGTTTGCCAAACTTTGACGGTGATTCCCTTTGGGAACTCCAGACACACATTAGAGTACGATGCTTCATTGGAGTTGAGGAGATAATATACTTTCTTGATGTCCCCATCCTGAAAAATGAGAACTTTGACCTAATCTTACTGCAATCCGTACCCACTGTGTACCAGGAAAAATATGTTACCATTATACCAGCAGCTCGCCTCGCCTTAAAATCATTATCATCTGATAAAGTCGTTCTCTTAAAAAGCAATTGTGAACCAGGTCCTCATTTTGCGCTTTGCCCTAACAGTCTGGAACTGATTGGCGATAATAAATGTGAACACGACATTGTGTTAAGAGGACTCAATGACCAATGTGATATTATCTATCTGGAGATCAACCAGACGCATATTGAGTTCATTGAGGAAGCAAGGCAGTATATACTAATTTTCCCCCATGAAGACCAATTAAAGATCACGACCCAAAACCATGTGGAGTATCGTAGTGTTCAAGGAATATTCATGCTATCCCCCGACAACAGCACAGTTCAAATTCATGATCAAACTCTTGTTGTCCCCTCTACATCCACTTCGTATACCCCAACATTAGTTCTGCATATGAACGTCTTCTGGAATGTCACTAAGCGGCCATCAGCCGAAATCAAATTGAAAAATTTAAATCTTTTGTCAAATCCAGCCCGTCCTGTTGTACCGCCTACCGATGTCATACTTCAATTAGCAACCCCTAGCATTTGGACTATAGTTCTGTATGTTTTACTATTGTTAATGATCGCTAACGCGGCCTATCGTTATGTCAAACACTCAAAAACACTGACTGTAAACCAGTAGGCAACTTTCTGAATTATATACTTTTATTGAACTTGTATCGAAATCATATTGTAGCGTATGCTGTGTTATGCTATGAAATGTTATGCTATGTTTTAGTTATGCTCTGTTATTATAACCGATGTTTTTTGTCTCTGCGATATGCTTTATTGTTTATGATATTCTTTGTAATGACGGATTATTCTTTTATAAACTTTGTAAACTTTTATGAAACTTTTATAAACTTTGTAAACTTTTTCGATCTTCTAGTGAATATCGAAAAAGTCCTTATGGAAAGGAGGAGTTACATTCACGAATAGTACGGTAACGCTGATGTCAGCAACCGAGGGTATATAAGCGAGCTCCCTTCGGCTCCAGCTCAGTTCCGATCCATCCGTCACTCGTGTAGTTACTCCGTGTCACGCTCTGTACTCAAAGTGCTAATAAAGTCTCTGGTAAATTTCGAAAGTCTTTTTTAAAAACCAAGTGTTACAAACTTGAAATATAAGTTCAATAAAAATCTTCGATAATGAACCATTGGAATCGCCCAAAGAAAAAATTTTTTTAACCCCCCCTCAAAATTTGTTGGTTTACGTTTCAAGATACGTAGATTCAGAAAATCGAATAAAAAAAAACTCTGCAAATTCTTGACACAACGGTTCATTATCTTCTTTGTACAGATCACCCTTCTGTCTAGATCACTAGGTCTAAATGTCTAGATCCTAAATCGATACCTTACTTCACAAAGGGAATATGTCCTTAATAATTTATGATGGACATATTCCCTTTGTGAATTAAGGTATCGAAATGTTAGATCAATTATTATTATCAATTATCACTAATTATTAACAATTTTATCAAGTACCTAGTGAAAATGATTATAATTTATTGTTAGGTATTAATAATTCGTATTTACTATTAATAATAATAATTATTAATTATGATTAATTAATACGATATAATTCTGGGGTTTTTAATACTACATCGGTAATAATTTTTCTATAAAAGAAGTACCTACGAACAAACATTCGCTCGTGCGTCATAGGCTCTGACGTACTTGTTGGCCTCCTGCTAGCCGTCCTACGTCATACGCTCGTGCGTCATAGGCTCTGACGCACTTGTTGGTCTCCTGCCAGCCGTCTTACGTCATACGCTCGTGCGTCATAGGCTCTGACGTACTTGTTGGCCACCTGCCAGCCGTCTTACGTCATACGCTCGTGCGTCATAGACTCTGACGCACTAGTTATCCTGCCAGCCGTCTTACGTCATACGCTCGTGCGTCATAGGCTCTGACGCAATATTTGGCATCCTGCCTCCTGCCAGCCGTCTTACGTTATACGCTCGTGCGTCATAGGCTCTGACGTACTTGTTGGCCTCCTGCCAGCCGTCTTACGTCATACGCTCGTGCGTCTTAGGCTCTGACGTAATGGCCCGCCGGTCGCTTGTGTTCTGACGTGATCTGAGGGAAAGGGTGAATCAAGGGAACAAATTTTTCCCGTTTCAGTTTATGTGCCAAAGCAAAGACATGAAAATGTCAAAAAAATGTGTAAATAGGTACCTAAGCCCAACTGTAATGTCAATTTTCTGACAATGAGTTTTCGACTATAGTTTTCAAACCTTTTTACTTAAGTACTTATTGCAATTTGAGACTGATAATGAGCTGTTTGCAAATAAAAAGTCTGATAACTACTTTATTACATCTTATTAATCTATTTTCAAGTTCCGATTCACAGTTGAATGTATTTTATTTAGATGTCGTAAAATTCGAAAACGATGGAATGACGAAACCTGTCGACTACTGACTCAAGTGATACTGTCGACTTCTAACACATGTAGGTCGACTACTAGTGCAAAACCATGTCGACTACTGAAGAAAATGTTGGTCACTGGTATCGACTACAGTAGTAACTACCTAGAGCATTGGGATTTTTTACAAAACTTGTTTTTCCCTTTTCAAACCATGTTGAATAATATTTCCCGCTGCCAGGTCTTTTAGGGAAGGATCTCGGGTACACAATGAACAGGTTTGCAATGAGAAAAAAACCGAGTGAATATTGAAATGTCATCCATTTCTGACCTATATTTAAAATTTCAAGTATCGAGCTCATCATCAAAATTTAATTTGTTTAAACAAATAGGTATTATTTAAACAATTTTACAGACAAGAAACCGAGTGAATATTGCATTGTGATCCAGTTCTGACCTATTTTTAAAATTTCAAGTCAATAGCTCAGCATCAAAATTTAATTTGTATTATTACAAAAAGGTATTATTTAAACAATTTTACAGATGAGAAACCGAGTGAATATTGCAATGTGGTCTATCCCCGACTGACGGTTAAAATGTCTAGACTGTAGTTTACCTGGAAGATGAAACACTAGGTCTAAATGTCTAGATCCTAAATGTTAGATTAAGTATTATTATCAATTTTATCAAGTACCTAGTGAAAATTATTATAATTTATTGTTAGGTATTAATAATTTGTATTTATTATTAATAATTATTATTATTAATTATGATTAATTAATACGATATAATTCTGGGGTTTTTAATACTACGTCGGTAATAAAAATTATTTTTCTATAAAAGAAGTACCTACCAACAAACATTCGAAATTACCTTCATTTCCGTAGCACGAAACGCACCTCAGAACAACAAACTCGACATCAGTTAAGCCATATGATGTTCCAAAGAGCTTGTTAGTATGAAAATGGACCTGTATTTCAACAGTTTGAGTCACGATCGTGTTGTGAGGCACAATCTTTGAGCCGTCATTGTGAACGAACGGCTGGTCGTACACAGCTGCAGATGGTCTTAAAAAATTCTACGGAACAAACTCTATCTAAATATGAAATAAAAAACATACCGTTCTATATGAATTTTTCGAGATATGAGATTTTCAAATTTTCAAAATTCGTTTTGAACCCCTTCCCCTTGACCTAGGGTTATGAAAAGTTTCGAGGACCATTGTGGGGTTGGTCGAAACCCATAAAAAAAATTTCGTAATTTTAACTCAACGCTAACTGGGCAAAGTGGCGCGGACGGCGTACGGCGGACGGCGGACGGCGGACGGCGGACGGCGTACGGCGTACGGCGGACGGACGGATTTTTTTTTATTCGATTTTCTGAATCTACGTATCTTGAAACGTAAACCAACAAATTTTGAGGGGGGGTTAAAATTTTTTTTTCTTTGGGCGATTCCAATGGTTCATTATCGAAGATAATAAACCAAAATCCGTCCGTCCGCCGTCCGCGCCACTTTGCCCAGTTAGCGTTGAGTTAAAATTACGAAATTTTTTTTATGGGTTTCGACCAACCCCACAATGGTCCTCGAAACTTTTCATAACCCTAGGTGAAGGGGAAGGGGTTCAAAACGAATTTTGAAAATTTGAAAATCTCATATCTCGAAAAATTCATATAGAACGGTATGTTTTTTATTTCATATTTAGATAGAGTTTGTTCCGTAGAATTTTTTAAGACCATCCGCAGCTTAGTACGACCAGCCGTTCGTTCACAATGAGGGCTCAAAGATTGTGCCTCACAACACGATCGTGTATCTAACTGTTGAAATACAGGTCCATTTTCGTACTAACTAGCTCTTTGGAACATCATATGGCTTAAGTGATGTCGAGTTTGTTGTTCTGAGGTGCGTTTCGTGCTACGGAAATGAAGGTAATTTCGAATGTTTGTTGGTAGGTACTTCTTTTATAGAAAAATTATTACCGACGTAGTACTAAAAACCCCAGAATTATATCGTATTAATTAATCATAATTAATAATAATTATTATTAATAATAAATACGAATTATTAATACCTAACAATAAATTATAATAATTTTCACTAGGTACTTGATAAAATTGTTAATAATTAGTGATAATTGATAATTATAATTAATCTAACATTTAGGATCTAGACATTTAGACCTAGTGATCTAGACAGAAGGGTGATCTGTACAAAGAAGATAATGAACCGTTGTGTCAAGAATTTGCAGAGTTTTTTTACCTAGGTCTTTAGCAATCAAATTTCAATCCTGATTAAAATATCTGGTTGTTGTTGAATCGATATCATGATATCGAAAATAAAATATCGATATTGACCCAAAATATCGATATCAACCCAAAATATCGATATCAATATCCCACCCCTAGTTACTAACTAGCAGTTAGCATCCATCCACACCTTGTTGAAAGTGGTGCTGGCGCGTTATCCCTTCTTCCATGCCCATTCTTTCTTCCATGTTCCATGCCGTTATCCGTTTCAACGTACCGACCGTTGAAAAGTTGAGCTAAAACGTATCTCGTAACGGATATCGGATAAACAGTCAAAAGCAGATAAATCCTTCTTTCCAAGGTGTTTCACAAATATTTTATTTGAACTAGGTACTTAAATGTGTTGTTTTGCGTCCATAGTGGTTTGTTTGTTGATCAGCTTGGAACCCACTGACAGGAAACTGTAGAGGTGAGAATCTGATACTACTGTACCTGTCTCCAAATTACTTCAGTATAATAATTGCTACTGCTCTCTACCTCCAGTAATTGTGATAATATCAGTATAATATTATAATTATATTATAATATTATACTGGTAAGAGTAGAGTATGACATACACTGTGTAGGTAACGTTCTACAGTAGAGATACATCTGCATCTTCAAACCTTGTAATAGTCCGGTACACTTCGGTGCTTACAAAAAGTCAGATGCTTTGTTTCTCAATTTTATTTGGTGTCTCGTCACCCCAATAGTCGAACACTAAGCGAATCCAACAGAATGTTTATCGAGAGAACATTGGATGCCTGTAAACTTCGAAATGATCGACCCTTTTCAGTTTTTCGCTTATAACTCGTTAAGGAAGCCTCCCACAGAAAACATTATTCCCTCCTAATTTAAAGAGCAATACATTTTGCGTCAAATGATCTATTGGATCATTAAAATCGGTTCGTCCGTCGAGGAGCAATCGCTGGTTGAAAAAGGGATATTTTTCCAACGTTTTCAAAAAATAAATTTTTTGGAGCTGTAACTCCAAAACGGTCACTCCGGGTTTTATAATTGATCCAATATTTAGGTACATACCGATATTTTTCCATTTTCCCTCAAAAAAGTCAATAGTGTAACGTCAAGTACATATTTCAATAGACCACGGTCCTGAATCCAATGGTGGAATCCTCGGTCAAATGTCTTACTAGGGAACAGGTGGTAGTTTTGTGATATACGGTCCCTTCAGGATATTCTATAGGTACAGAACGTCGATCTTCGCAGAAAGGTGAACCGTTGTGCACATGTGCATTCTTTAGTTTGGTTTGTACATTTGATGCTCTGGATTGCGTTCACTGAGTTTAGAAAAATTCTTATCCGTGTATCGTTGCCATCCCCTTTACCCCCCCCCCCCCCCCCCTAGTAAAGAGGAATCGATATCATACTATTGTCTTGGATCTCTTTTGTTATGGTATCACATCGTAATATTTCGGTTTGGGGTGGGATATCGATCTTAGACTATCAGTATAATCGTTCTGTAGCTTTGTTGATACAAATATAAAAATAGCGCCAAATTCACTGTTCAAAGAATTGTCAAAGAAAAGGAAGCTGTTCTCGGTCTAAACTTTTTAAAACTCGAATTCCCGAAAACTTTTTATAGGTACCTACCAAAATCCGTATCAGACCATCCTGAATTCACTGTCAAAAGACACCACAAATCATAATATTATGTACCTACTTATACCTACTATAACTAAACTGCTCACAAAATTTAATTGAAGTGGACCACTCATCAAAAGTTAGGTAGTAGGTCTTTTTTTTAACCATACTTCTGGTTATTTTTTTTTATTTTTATCTTTGTGCTCATATACCTTACTTATCCATTGGTAATGGTATTTGTTCAACAAAAATAAATACACCAAACGAAAAATAATACAGAAAGAAAGTCTTACTATGCTGAGCTGGATATTGGACTTTGTGTCATAAGGTCATGTTTGTTTGTTCCCAGTTGCGTTTTGTAAACATTATTTCCCTTTTATCGTCAGTATTACTCCAACCAGTTCACTAGACAGTGTTTTACAATGCCTTTACTTCAAGTGTTGAAAAACTCTGGAGGGCGGATTCTCGTTACTTGTTGAAAAGAGCTATGCATTTGATGAGCTTTAAACCTTGTTGCCTAATGGTTGAGATTTTCAGAGGTCTTGCTGAAGAGTAGTTTTCGAACTCGACCTCCTCCATGTGTGTACTGAGCAATTACTGTTGCCTAGTATTGAAACCATGCTCGTCCAATAACTGTGTGCGAGCACTGAAGCCTATGATTAACATGACGTTGAGAATGACCTAGTGGTCCACTTCAATTTGTGAGCAATTTATATATATTTATGTATGTGTCATTTCAGACGATATCTCTCGATAGAATTGAAATAAAAAGTTCAGAATCGGGCCACTCTAAGGGGGGTTTTGGGGAGTTTTGAGGGGGGGAAAATTATCCATCAATTCCAAAAATGAAACAGTCTGACAAGTGACACCTCATTTTAACGGTTTTCTTACGCTGAACACGATGGTGAAGTCAGAATTACGATATCTCATTCCGTTCTCAAAGGGGTGCAATTTGAAGATGAAGAAACGTGGTTGTTACTTGAAATGCTCTTCACGGTTCATCTGCTCTAATCTGATAATGGAATGAGATATCGCAATTTTGACTTCACCAGCGTGTTCAGCCTTGAAAATTCTACTATTGATGTGTTGGAATGAGATATCGCAATTCTGACTTCATCATCATGTTAAGTGTTGAAAAATCTATAAAATAAGGTGTAAAGTGGAGACATTTTACATAAAACCGGTTATTTCTTCGAAAATTCGCTCTTATAGCCATGCTGCATGACTGAGGATTTTTCATACTGGTGTCAACAAAGCTACACACAATTTTTTATCTCATTATTTCAATTATTTTGAATATTATGGGACTTCGGTGTCCAAACAGTCCCATAGTATCCAAAATAGTTGAAGTAAAGAGCTAAAATATTGTGTGTTCGAATAAGTGGCCAGTATGGTCATGTCTGAATGGGGAGTGGTCAGTAACTGGCTTACGTGTTCTTCATTTAATTTCCTATCAAAAGTATCTCGTACACTCAAAATCCGAGAAGAAAAGAGAGAAAAGTAATATTCTGTTGGTTGTTGCAATATTCTGTTGCTGTCATTTGCTTGATTTTAGCTAATTTTCGAAGAAAATGTAGCTATTGTTCTTGGTCCAAAATGTTCAAAACTCGAATTTCCGAACAAGTTTCAGACTATCCTGAATCCACTGCCAAAAGACACCAAAAATTATATTTATATATTTATGTATGTGTCACTCCAGACGATAACTCTCGATAGAATTGAGATAAAAAGTGTAAATGTTGAGATGTTCTTCATGGACATCATTTTCTCTAATGAAGACATTTTACATAAAATTAGTTATTTCTTCGAAAATTCGCTCTTATAGTCATGCTGCATGACTGTGGATTTTTAGTTTTTAGTTCAAGTTCCTTTTACCGAAGAATAATAATAATGTTAACAATATTACTGAACGATTCCTTCTTAATTTACAGATGTCAGACGAGAGCCTCAACACGTCAGCAGATTATTTTGCAGATAGTAGCGCTGAGACCGTGAAAGAGTCAGTTAGACTAACAACCAAAAAGGCCACAACACCCAAGAGCGACTCTGCGTTGATGCAGAAAACGGAATGTACCGAAAGTGACTACATGGAATTGGTGCCTTCGCCCGTCATAGATGAGCAAACTGAGCAGTCGTTGCAGAGCGTGGATACATCACATATCGCAAGTGATATCGTCAGAAATGTAGATTCTCTCAGGATATGCTGTCCGTTCTGCTTGATTGATTTCGGGTATGGGGAGCTCCTCAAAGAGCACATCAAGGAATCTCATGCTCGGGAGTTGAAATACGTCTTCAGAGCTAGACCTGGCGAACTTGATTTCTACGAATGCCCATTCTGTACTGCAAAATTCTACTCTACAGGGCTTCTTCCGATGCACATCATCCGCAATCACGAGCTTTGTGTTCTGAACATGTTCAGTGGTTTCAGCCCTGAAAAGTATGTTTACTGCAGGTTTTGCCCTCATAAGATTCTGCGGAAGCACTATAAGCTGATTATGATTCATATAGAAAAGAAGCACTTTCAGCAGTTCGAAAAGTACATACTTCTCAAGTATTGCAATCTGTCCAAGAGTTTGGAGGATCTTGTTGGAATTAATGAAAATGCAATTTACGACGTTCCAATAAAATCAAGTGAAGATAGTGTTCCTGGAACTCCAACTTCGCCAAGGCCTATACTGAAGTCACGAACTGCGTATCCTTTAGAAGAATCCGAGTGTTTGGAATACAACCAGAAGATGCCAAATTACGCCAATTTGAATGTTCACACTGAGCACAATGCGCAGCGCAAACTTCGTTTCGATTTACCAGAGTCTCCAGAAAACAAAGCTGGGAAGAAACGCAAAGTGCACATGCCGAATTTGAAAAATTTCGTCTCCAAAAAGGTCAAAATCTCCGAATCACCGATTAGCTCCCCTCAGCCTTCCGCATCCGGAAGACCGCTCCACCAGTTCAAATGTGGTTTATGCTCCGAGGCCTTCGATCTGAATGAGCAACTGATTGATCATTTGAAATCGAAACATCGAGGACTCTGTTTTCGGGCCCAGTACAAATGTGGACTTTGCTCCGCCAAGTTCTACAGGAACAGCTACTTGGTGAAGCACTGCTGGCACCATCACGCGCCCCTTTGCCTGAAGACTCCGGTGGGTGACAAGCGAAACAAATCCAAAGTGAGCCAATTTTGAATCCTCATCCACAGGAGAGGGCAGGAGGATTGGTGGTATATCCAAATATGGATCGGCAGCAAACCTTCATTTTCGAGACATGAGTCCCAAACCAGTAAGAAGGCAGTTCAAGCTAAGTACCTGTATCATCGTAGCTCTGACCCAAGTGAATGTCGGCCATCCAAAAAATAGGGAGCGACTCTATCTCGATTTTCGTACTTCCAGTAATACGTCTGTGCACAGGCCATATACACGTCAACAGAAGCCGACAATCGACTACATTACATGACATTAAATTATTGTGAATTCTTGATAGGCGACATCAAACACAAAATGTTCAGGTACCTTCTCTACGACGAAGAACGTCGTGATTTGAACATCCCAATCTACCCAACGCAGTCAAGACAGCCTCGTCTCAGGAATTGAAAAGTGCTGGTATAAACCTGTTGTCACCATGGACAAAAGTCAGTTTGGTAAATAACTGTTATATGGGTCATTCTCCCAGAAAGCGACATTTTCAAATCTCAATGTCGAATACTATTTATTTTGAAAAAAAGAAAGGTAAAAATTAATTTTAGAATCACATTTTCGACACAAAGAGTTCAATTTCCCCTTTAAAGTCATGTTCAGTTAAGTAGGTGGGTAAGCTTCAATTGTATAGAATGACTAATTAAGACAAGAGATCATCGTAGTAGATTTTAGTAATTAACTCGTTATTTCGCTTCATGAATGCAGAAGATAGGAAGTACATTTAAGTATTATACGAGTACACTATTTTTTAAAGACGTATCAGCTGTCAAATACTTGCACCTTCAAACGTTTAAAATTTAAACGTTATTATTTAATAATTAGTTAAATTTAAACGTCATTATTTAATAATGACTTATTACGTGAATTATTAATTTTAGATAGTCAACATTGTACACATTCAGTCTTAAAAAGCCAGTCGAGCTTCAAACTCATTTTAAAAGTCAACGTTCTTGAAATTTAAAAGCAAAAGTCACGTAGCTTTTAAAACTACAGCCGATAAAAGTGATTATTTACATCACATTGTATAAAAAGATATTGACATTTAAATATCAGTACAAACTATTTTTTAAATTAAACCACCCTGAAAAGACTAGATGCCACATTTTCACATATGTGACAGCTGAATATTATATTGTTGTAATCACTACTATTTCCGGGTCTATTGCTTCTTACGTATGAGGGAAAACATCTCTCATGGTATATAAAAATCTCCATCGTGATAATTATTATTGTCTTTACCGTCATCGTCGTCATTCTCCGTCCTTCAATGAAACAGGGGTGGACGGAGAATGACAGGAACATATGGATTTTCCTGTATATCTTAACGTAACTTTAACAGATTCTTTATTGTTTGTAGTGAAATTGAAACTATTCCATGAGCTCTTTCACACCAAAACGAAGAATAAAATTTGTTGACAACACTTACCGTGAAATCACCGACGGGAGATAGTGAAATCACGCCCAAGACGAGATAGTAACACGCTGACGCTTTGAAAGAAACTGAAACGAACTGCATGCCAGTGTTCTGAACAGCTGAAATGCGCGGGAATCGAATGGCGGGAAAAAACTGCTGTGTCCGTCACAATTCAAGAAACATCTTGGACGAGGTTACACGTACAATAGGTCCGGACAAACATATTCTCCTCTTGATTTTCGAAAGAAATTAACTTAAAATTATGAGAACCCTTTAGGAAGAATCTCAAAAGGTTGCTGTGAGGGCGCGAATTTTCAATTAACCCTCGAAAAACCCTTTTTCAGGACATCAAAGTTGGGAAGGTCGAGCCTGGACACGGACGGAGAATGACAAATTGACTATTTAAACTTTTTTTCTATTGAATGAACTCATTAATCGTAAAAATGAGAAAATTTGTTCTAGGTAAAGTCAAATACAATAAGTAAAAAAAACAATGTCAGCTCAAAAAATTATGATGGGGCTTGGAAAACGCTCCAGACATCAAAATGTCGCTTTCTGGGAGAATGACCCAGAAGTATGCACCTTGATAAAGGAGGGCAACCAAAAGGAAAATTGAAAAAATTGGCTCTAGTCATATTTGGTATTGTGTTAAACTTACTATACAGGGTGAAACCGGTAGTGACGAACATTTTAGTCTGTTAGTCTGCACCAAAAATTTAGTACAACCCCTCCAGAACGAGTGTCCTCTATTTGTTCGAAAGTTATGATTGTTTTCCGTGTTTTATCGACTAAACCCGACCTTATATAATAAAATTACTATTTCTCAATTTGTGCGTCACTTATTTCCCTTTTTCACCCCATTTTTGGATTCAGCATTCAATTTCCTGTAGTAGTAGATCATTAAATGATCTAAAAATTTTTCTTAGTTAACCCTAGGAGTGCATTGTGGGGTCGAATCTGACAGCCTCTAAGGCCATTTTTGTCCAAGAGCCTAATTTTTAAAAAATGCATGAATTATTAATGAAAATTCTAGCTTCCTAAAAAATTAACGTTTGTATTAATACATTTTTGGATTCCTAATTAAAATTCCTACAATAATAGATCATGTTCCTGTATATATGATCTACGAGTATTATTATAGAAAATTTAATGCTGAATCCAAAAATGATATGAAAAAAATGGAAATAAGTGACGTACAAGTTGAGAAATAGTGATTTCAAGACGTAAGGTCGTGTTTAGTAAAAAAAATCATAACTCTCGATCAGATAGAACACTCGTTCATGAGGGGTTGTACAACATTATTTTCGTCACTTAACCGGCTCCTGTATAATAAACAAGGGTCAAGTAGGAAAAGGTAATATAAAAATGTGTGCTTAGTTTAACTCATTCACATTTTATTGTAATTTTATAATTCGTTCTATTCATGTTTAAACATACAAATTCAGAACTACAATTTATAATCCCCGAAACTGGAAGAAACCAGTTGGCAGTGAATTCGTGTTTCCATTACAGCCATTGAATCGTTTTTGATTACTTGAAAACGAAAACCTAATTATCATGACATATTTATCCTACATCGTTAAACGAGCTAATTTTTGTGTGTAAAAGGCCTAACAGACGTATTAAATACAATAATCGCTTAATCTTTGGTTCTAACTTTATTGTTTTACGTTTCCTATAATTACTTGGAATTTATCTCAGGGCTGAACCCAACTTGTTCAATGAGCCAGTGATCAGATGACACGAAGCTTCAACTGGAAGTCGTTCCTGATGGGCGTCTGTTTTGTCAAGACCTCATTTTGATTTCAATTCTACGTGTAGGACCTACACGTAGAATTTAAATAAAAATGAGTTACCTACACGCTAGGTACGATCATTTTGAAGAGAAAACTTGGGTTTCATGTGATGAATCGTGAATTTAAATCATAATATTATCAGAAGGAATTATTAAGATTTTGTAACTTCTACGTTCTACAAAACCAGGTTATGACACTTGACGTCTGGTGAGTACTTGAATTCAATAATAATCGATAATGCACAAGTTTTGTGTTGGAGGCGAAGGGGGGGCGTTCGGTGGTTCATTTCCGGTATTAGATACTAGTACCAAGGGGTATGCAAACTCACCCCAGGGGTGGGGCTAGTTGGCAGACTTCGGGATATGGGCTGAATGGCCCCCTCAGTTATAGGGGATCTTGAAGCCAAGGTGTTGTGCGACCACCAGCATCAATCGGAATCTCTCTAAGTATCGTTGAAACAAATGAAAAATGAAAAAACCAAAATCTATGCCAACCCGCCCCGGTCTCCCGTACATACGATATTATAATATAATACTATATTATAGTATCGTAAAAATATTATTTATACGATGCTACATGATCAGATGTATATATTTTTATATGATGGTCTAGAATGGATTTAGGTATACCTACATTTTTCAGAAATGCGAGTTTAAAAAATTGTGTGTCAGTCAGACGATAACTCTCGATATAATTGAGATAAAAAGCTCAAATTTGCATAACACATCAGTCATGGCAATCAAAAGGCTGAGTTCGTAGATGAGCAGAATCGGGCCACTCTTAAGGGGAGGTTTTGGGGAGTTGTAGGGGGAAGAATTACACAAAAAATCTATAAACTGTCACGGCTGACACCTCGTTTGAAAGGTTTTTTTAATGCTGAACACGATGGTTAAGTCAGAATTGCGATATCTCACTCTGTTCTCAAACTGTAGCGCTTTGAAGATGAAGAAACGTGGTGGTTACTTGAGATGTTCTTCACGGTTAATCTGCTCTAATCTGAGAACGGAGTGAGATATCGCAATTTTGACTTCACCAGCGTGTTCAGCCTTGAAAATTCTACTATTGAGGTGTTCCTCGGCCAAAAAAGGAGATAAAATGTCTTATAAAAACTAGTAAAATTGAGACATTTTACACAAAACCAGTTATTTATTCGAAAATTCTCTCTTATAGCCATGCTGCATGACTGTAGATTTTGGTTGTTCCAGTCTATCTTTCCATAACGTTGGAAAAAGCTCCCGTCGTCCCTCTTATGACATGGTGTTGTTAAGGCGGGTTTTTGGCACACTTTTTGGAGAGTAGTGCAGAATTAACATAGTATTTTTTTGGTCCTTCCTCATGTAACCCATCGATTCCCTCTATTAGCGGTGAGCTATCAGGACAATATTGATCAAGAGGAGAGTCTGTAGAATGTAAGTAATCAGAGCCTTCGGGATCGGGAGGAACTTGATCAGCAGTGACTCTTATGAAATGAAGAACCTGCAGGTCAGACAAACATCGCTAATCTGCTCATTTGAATTACTTTGAAGGATCTTGAGGAATCTTCAGGGGAAACACCTACAATAATATCTAACTCTGAAGGAGTGCTCAGAGGACGAGAAGCATACAACTGCATATATTCAGCAAGGTGAAGGGGGATTTCAACTGGAACCCAATGGCTAACGAAATCATCACTAGGAGGCACGATGGTTATTTTTGTGTATAGATAGCATGTAGATTAGGTTATCCCTTATTTTTTGACTTTATTCTTCTTGAACGCATACCCCCTGAATCTTTTCTACGTGGCTCAAAACACTCATTCCAGAAATTGTTTCTCCGTAGAACTACCCTAACCTGTGCCGAATTCGCATGAAAGTTACAATACATGGAAACTCCATACATATTTAAAATTCAAGTCTTAGATGGCTTCTTGAACATAATAATCCACTTTGTAATCATGAAAACCACCCACGCCCCTACACTCCCTAACACCGAGAAGGAAAGTAAGGAAGCTAGTGATCCTCTTCAGACCTGCACCGTCCTGTTCTTGCCGGGTGAACTGGATCATGTGTCGTGCATTCAAACCCTGTCTTGATTCCAGAGCAGGCCAATTGGTTAAAATGCCCAAAGACTACCTCACAGTGCAGATTCTCTGCTGTGACACCACTGCTTTAAACACAGGACGTCTTAATGGTGTTTTGTTGGGGCAGAAGTTGGACAAGGACTTGATAGTCTTTGGCTGCCGCCATCATGTCTACGAACTTGTTCTGAAAAGTGCATTTGAGTTGGAAATTCGTCGTTACAACGAGCCCTGACATTCCCCTTTTCAAAAAGTTCAAAGAAAACTGGAGAAACAGCAATTCAAGCAAAATTCAGGATTCCAAAGAAATGTTCAGCAACCACTGGAGCAATTGGGATGTAACCCCTCAACATTCGAATTGCTCCAGTTTTCCTGGAGTTCCTGCAGGTTTACCAAGCTCAGACCCAGAAGAAAGCAGGGATGATTGAGCTTTCCATCATATTCTTAGGTAGAAATGACCACTTTGAGTTCAAGATCAGGCCTCCTGGAGCCATCAAGCTCAATTGATGGCTAGAGCACTTTACTCTTTAAAAATCACGCTGTCCAGCTCACAGTAAAAATTAAATCCGAAGGACCAGAAGAAGCGTTTTTATTGTTAAGTACTTGTTACGTTCCGGTGCACTTCAGCTGTAAAAGCTCCTAACCAAGATTTGAAGTTCCTGAAATCGCCGAAGGCTTATGAAAATATCGACAGCATTATTGCGAAAGCAGCTCTGCAGAAATTTTGCCCCATTTATGGTATTCATTTCTTACGGCCAATAAAACATTAAAAACTTTGATTCATTCAATTCTGCTCAAAAGCCCTTCACCAGAAGCTCTCATTTAAGGATTTCAGCAATATTTCCTGGAAGACCCCGTACATTAGTAGCTCGTTACGCCATCTTTTGCCTTGATATCAATACTATCAAGTTCAAATACTTCCCCCTAGTCATTTAGATAGTATTCCCTGTCGCCACCTGCACTTTAACAGTCAACAGTTGGAATCACATCCCTACTGGAACCTGAGCAGTACATCCCGAGTCACTTCTTCGCAGTCTGTCGTCCCAGTTGAATCCATTTGCATTGTAAGATCACATTTATACGTCAACTGTGCTGTCAAGTTTCTAATTTTCGTAATACAAGTTTATTCTTTGATCCATCCATTCTTTTCAATCATACAGTCCACATATTCCTAGGCCTTAACATGTCCTTTATGTAAACTTCAAAAAGATTTCGGCACGGGTTAACGTCGTCCGACTGGGACGAAACTTTGTACCTGTGTCATTTGGATCGTTTAGAAAGGATTCAGAGGGTATGCGTAAAAATACGGGAATTTGAAGATAGCATATTATGTAATCTGACTAGGCGCCCTGTGCGCAAAAATAACCACATTACCTATGTTGCATCATCCACTGTCAGATAACACATTATTATATTTGTTTACGGTTTGAGCCCTTTATGTTGGTTTATTACAGAAACTAACTTAATAGATCAACGAAACACGAGATTTCGCTTCGGAATCTGTAAACATCCCATTTTGCCCAAATGGCGAGTTGTTGCATATTCAACGACGATATCCACCCCCCCTGAGGGCGATCTGTACATATGATAACCTGTGTGGAAAAATTTTAAGCGTTTTTGTATTGTGAACTACTAGTTTGAAACCCTCATATTTCTGTTGGGCCATTTGTAAAGTACAGGCTTCAAAGTTATTTAATGGTGGAAATAGTGTGAGTTATGGTAGGTGTACATAATATTATTATCCACCAATAGAATGCTTAAGGACTACTGAATTTATACGAAATAGCAAATTTAGATTTTTCAGAAACTACCTCAATCAAAATGTACCTTCAAATAAAAAGTAGTCGATGTAAAGATTCACAACTAATAAGAACTACAAGTATTGTGTGTAGTTTTTAGTTTGACCAGAGTAAACGAATAACCATTGTTCCATACAACAGAATTCTAATACACAGTTGACGTACTTGAAGGCATCATCAAAAAGAATATATACAAAGGTACTAAAGGTACTCTGTCTTCTAGACATAAACTTAAATAGGAGGTACCTGAATCTGGTGAACGTGGTTCGAAGGGAACCACAAAAAATATACAAAGTATGCAAGTATTTTGAGATGTACTTTCTATTGATAACTCATTTGGCATTTTTGCTTTTCGTAAAGCATTATGATTTTTTTCGACTAGACAGGTGTGGAATTGACTAATGTAATCTCGTGGTATCACAGTCTTGTAATTTCAGGGGCCTGCGGGACGTTGACGTATTGGCGTCGCTCAGTTTGGCTCGCTTTGTCACGAACGTAGAACGGTTCGATTTGTGAAGGCATCGTGTAGAATCGGGGTTTCTCCGTTGGAACAGGCGAAGCAGCGTCGAGACATTCACAGCTCAAAGACGAATTGCTCAGACCTGGATATTCCGGCAGGAGAAGGAGCGACTCCGAGGATTTGGTCGGTTGAACGAATTTCGGAGGTTTCCGGGAGCTTTTGGTGCTCTGTGAAGACTTCTGGCTCCGGTCTATGTACCCGTAACCGAAACCGTAACCTCCGAAAGCCTTCGTCGTGAGGTTATCCCAGGATTTGGGTTTCGTTGGCTCTCTGGGCAGCGAGGAGTTGGATTTGATCGAATGCTGCCGAGCCATTTCGACTCCGCTTGGCTCCCAGTAGAGCGTATCTGTGCTGAGGGAGGTCGTGTACGATGCCGCACTACTGTCGTTCCCCACAGCTTTCTCCGGACCGCTGTTCACTTCGCTCGAGGTGCACGAATGAAGACTGCATTGGCTCACCAGATTCAAATACCTGAAATCAAGAACAAGCAGCGTGAGGTAAGAGAAAAGAGCTGATGGGCCAAAAACCACCATCAGCAAGCCAGAGAAAATGTCATGTTATTTTCGTTAAAGAAAACCTGTCATACAATAGAGAAATAAATAGTTATGTAGGTACGAAATTCCTACAGTGTCAATCACACAGTAAAATCACCAGCTGATGCAAGTAGAAGCAGTAGATGAGGAGCTGAAACGCAAAACCTCCTTTTCCCGAGACTTTTCCGCATAATCAGATTTTTCGGGTATCGAAAAAAAATTGTTTTCTAATTAAGTATCCACCCTAACATTCAAAATTTGTTTTGATTGAAGCAGTTTCCAAAAATGCAATACGTGTATGATTTGGTTGTAAATCAAATTCCGTTAAATTTATGAGAAATTTCCACTTTTACTTTGAATAAAGTTGGTTTTGCACCAACGAGTCTGGATAAAGAAGGTTTTTCGCCAAACACTCCATCTTAGCGCGGGTTTCCCCTTGAAATCAGACATTAATTAAGCTCTAAAATACGTACTTTATAACATTGTTAACATATAACGTTCTTATTTTTTATAATGACATCACATTGCTCTTGATTGTTGTTTTGGTTTTCTCGTTGAGGAATAACCGACAATATTAAAAACAATGGGTTGAGGTAAAGCTGATAGGTACATAACAAGAAAAATAAGATGTTTGTGAATGAAGTTATTTTGAGAGCAGTCTCTTCTCGAGTGGACGACAGCCAAATTCAAAACGATTATACGACCCGGCTCCAGAACGATAAGATAATTGATTTCTCAAATCATTCGATTAACCGATCACTACTGGAAATGGGATACTGTGGTTCACACACTGTGATTCAAACACTGTGAATCACAGTAAGCTACGGGCTTCTTGATTGGATAAGCCGAGCGGTGGATAAAGTTGAGTTTGCATCAAACCCTACTTTTCAGATAGATTGCTCTACTGTCTTATCTATAGATCCTATTCGGCTTAAGGCCATATTGCTAACGGCACCAATAACTTATTTTCGAGAAAAATGGCATAAAGGAGGTTTTGCATTTCAGCTCCTCAGATAAGATGAACTGGAGACATTTTGGTTCATCATTTTCAATAATTATCCATTAGAATCGACCAAGATGTTTACCCCCCCCCCCCCCCATTTCGCTTTACATCACCTTCTCAAAAGAACACAATTATATTAATCCATTATTCCGATCATTTCGTACAGCTGTGGGGTTCAAAAGGATATTGTACACCCTTGCGAAAAGTTTGCAGCCCATTCACACAATCAAACTCGTATTTAAACACAATAATACTAGTCCAGGGGCCTTGTACAAAAAAATCTGGGTGGGCTGGATTCCAAAGTTAACGAACATTTGAGGGATTGTTTGGGGATGGTAGAGGGTATGTTTGCTGAGTTTCGACCTTGAGCTCTTTACTAAAATTTTTGACCAATCGATTTCAGAGGTAATTTAAAATTTAATCCTCTTTCATGTGGATTTTTTTTCTAAATCGCATGGTTTAGAAGATATGAGCAAAAAAACCAATAACAGTCCGAAAAAATCGCGTTTTCCCCCTTTTGTGAAGATCTCAAGGTCCTCGTGTTCGAAAAATCACCAATCATACCCTCTAACAATCAGAAAAACTTTCTTCAACTTTGGAATTGAAGCCAGCACAACCCGATTTTTTTTTACGAGGCTCCTGGTCTAAAGCGGAAATTGACGCTAAGACCTTTTCTGGTGGTGGTCTCAGCACTGGAGTCAGCGTATTTCAAATTTCAAAACGCATCTGATTCAAAATCAGATTTCCCACAACTTTGGTGTTATGACATTTTTGAATCGGAGCAGTCATTCTCGACCTACAGGCGTTACAAGTTGGCGGTTGTTAACTTTTTGCGAAGTTGGTCCAAATCCTTTAAATTTGACGAACGGTTGCAGGTGAACGGCCTAACTGATTTCAATGTTTGAAACGCCATCCGACGCGGAATGTAATGTTCTCTAAAAAAGGAACGAGTGACATTTTCTGTAGGATGCGTACTTTTCGAGTTATACGCAAAAAACTTTAAAAGGTGCGAAAACGTTTGACCTGAAAAAAGGGTATAAGTACTCATTAAAATGATCATATAAAAACTACAACAAAACCGAAAACCGGTAGTTATACAAATTGATGCACAAGACAGGGCGAGGTGGTAAAGAAGGTTGACTGTTAATTCATACAATAATGGACACAGTAATACAATAGTATACATTATTAATCCATATAATCTATAATATATACAATATGGATTAATCCACATACTCCTGTTTGGAATAGCTAGAACCACCGACATGTGACGAGTCTAAATATTGAAAATTAAGAACATTCAGGTCATTCACTTCTATGCTGGGTAGATGCCATGCGAAAAATAATGGGAAATATGTCTATGCTCAGTAAAATCAAGGAAATTCTCATTCGTGTTTTCATTTCAAATTTTCATGCGAGGCGTTAGGGAAATACAAACCAAGTTTACAACATTAACGAGGGGCGGATTGATTTATCCTTTTCTCCCACAAATACAATAATGAAAATTAAAAGTATAATTCGGTCGGTAAGTGGAATTGGTATAAAGTAACGAAACGAAGTAATTGTAAGAACTAATAAAGCGCTGCTATCATACGAGTATATGAGGGGCTCAGAGCACAAGGGGTATAAGTGAGATTTTCACTGAAATCGAGTCAAGTGGTAAAATGTATACTTTATAATTTATACTAAAATAAATCTTGTTTACAAGTGTTGGTGAGGTCCGAAAAAATGATATGCCAGATCATCCACGAAGAAAAGCCCCTGAAAGAAAGATCTGAAAAGTTTGGCGCACAAAAGGTTTATAAGCACTTGGATCCTCAGTACAGTCAAGTGCTCAAACATGGGACACTGCTCCAACTTGGGGCAATTAAGGGACATTACGTAATATTGTGTTGGCAACGCTGTAGCCTTTTGTGGTTACCTCAGGGGCAAGTTTTCCCATCAGCAAGGTGTTGATATTTCGTTTTGAGCTGTTTTCCGAGTAGCAGGACAGTGGATGTAATTTTATTTTACGAAATCCACGGAAATTGGTACCTATGTAATCATAGTGAATTACTAACGCCTGACGCACATATATTGTGTTACCTTAAAGATTTAAGGCTCCTAGAAAATGGTTTGTCATTTTTTTTACTTCAGAATGCCGTTGTAACCTTTTCGTCATCTTCTTCTCTGCTTAGTGCATCCATGTTTGAATACAAAAAAGTCGAAAGTTGCCAAACTTGGGACATTGTCCCAAGTTAAGGACAACTGTCCCAAGTTTGGTTCATGAATTATTGTTAGTCAATTATAGTTTACAATGTTTTATTTCCATTCAAAAGGTGAATTATGTAATAATAAATGTGTCTTTTTTGTAGTAGACATCATGCCACTGGCATATAAGTACTACAGCAAAACTTTACTGGCTAAGGCAGCCAATGCAGTACAGAAAGGATGGAGTTTGCGCAAGGCAGAGCAGCATTTCAACGAGCCCAAGTCATCAATTCAATGAAACCTAATAGGTAAGCAGCAACAGAAATGTGGCCGTCCACCTGTATTCAGTGCAGAAGAAGAGGAAACTATTGCTGACTTTCTTGGGGTGGCTGCTGACTGGGGATTTCCCCTTTCCAAGGCTGATCTTAAGAACATCGTTCAACGTTTTTTGGACGCCAAAGGCATTGAAGAACCCCGATTTGTTAAAAACAGGCCGGGCTTAAGATGGATACAATTTTCCAAAAAAGACAGAAGGATTCCCTGAAGGGCCGTTTGTGCCAGAACATGAAACGTACACGAGCAGCTCACATCAGAGCTTATTTTGCTGAGCTCCAAGATGCTCTCAAAGATGTCCCACCCGAAGCATTCATAAACTACGATGAAACTAGCATGCAGAACGATCCAAGTAGAGAGACTTTCAGTCAGAAGGTCATGCAAATATTCGGATCGAATCTTCGACTCCTTAAAGTCTAATGTTAGCGTGATGTTTGCTGGGTCAGCAAGTGGCGTTTCACTGATCCCAAATGCTTATAATGTTTCCTCACTTTGTATTCTACTAGCCTGTGATTGCTTTACACGAGTTTTGTACTAACAAGTGATGTAATTTTACTGTTTTACTGAAATAAAAGGTTGTGACATGAATTAAAATGTGCATTTTGGCTGTTTTTCAAGTAAGTACAAAAATTATTTTCAGAACTTTTTTATGTTCTAATTTTATTGTGGACATTTTTTAAAACCCCGATGACTGTCCCAAGTTCAATCTAAAAGCTCTAAATACAGGAAAAGGTGAAAAATAGACGACTGTCCCAAGTTAGGTCTCATGGCTCTAACTTGGGACAAACGCCATTTTATTATGTTTTTAATATACTAAATGGCCATGTAGAACTTTAAAAATTTGGGTATGTAGAGCCCAGAGGCCCTTTGACATGTGGGTATTTTTAGCTTGGGGGATAACGTTCATTAAGGGGTAGTTATTTCTGATAAGGGATAACGTACATTAAGGGGTAGTACAAAACTGTCCCAAATTAGGGCACTTGACTGTACTTAAATACCTGAAACTCGATCAGTGACCAATGTGTACTTAACTCCCTTGTGCAGCTGACGATGTTTGTACATATAAAAATGTCCCCAGTTCACTAGGTAATATTGAAAACCAAGCAAATTCCAACTATTTATGAAGTAATTGAGTAAATTCTGAGCTACAACAACAAGCATTGCATCTGGTGAAGCATAGTAATATAATATATTATAGTAAATAACTTGACAAGGCTCGACAAACTGTACCAAATGTACACGTTTGAAAATATTGACGGAGATACGAGGGGGGGGGGGTTGAGGTCATTTAAAACAGTGCCACTGAAAATAAGTCCAACTTCGCATTGAATTTGTCTGTGGATGACGAATGAGATTTGACGAATAATTTATCGAATTTTAAAAAAAGTGGGGGTTCAAGGAAGGCGGGATTCTGATCATTTAAAAGTTCACCTCTTCAATCTTCCCATAGTATTTGATCCGTATGTCACTCGTAGTCTGAAATTCACTGTATACAAAAGGCAAATGATAATATTGTAACATAGCAGTAACTGTCATGAAAGAGTTTCATTTAAAAGTTGAATGAAGGGAAAACGGAAGATGTAATTTAATTTTGGAGTTTTTGTCAAGTTTTTCGCGTTGAATGTAATTTTGACTTTGTAGTTAAGTCACTTAAGTTTATTCAATGCGATTTCTACGTTATTGCAATATGTATTCTACCAAACCTAACAAGTTCAAGTCTGTTGAATTCGCAACGCTCCCCTCCGAGGAGGGCGAAATCACACCTGCTAAGATCATCAGGAAGATGATCTCCAACCAGCAAACTTGGGAGAGGATTGTGTCCTACATAGTCCGAATCCTCAAGACAAGAAAGCTGGACGACCCATACCATCGACTCGTCAAATTCAGTACGGTGTCAGGGAGTGACTCTTGACTGTAGGCAAACCTACTGGGAGCACATCAAGCGAGCAGGCCAATTTTAGCAGACACCGCAAAGTCCTTGTACTGCAATGCACCAAACGATGATGCTGAGCACATGTATTTCCATTGCGCCAGATGGACAAGAGAAAGAGAAATCCTGGAAGAAGAGGAGTGGAATCACTCCTGCTAACCTGATCAGGAAGATGATCTCCAACCAGCTAACTTGGGAGAGCCCCATCATTCAGCATATTGTTGGATTGTTTGGAGTGCAGATTTTGCGGGAGGAGGACGAGACTGCGCCTCATCTCCTCTTTGAGTGTCCAGCACTTGAAGCTCGACGATACAGAATCTTCAGGTCTTTATTACCAGTAGAGATCATACCGGTAAACAAACTGGTAGGAGGGATCCTCAGTCTGGCGGAGGGAGTGGACTGGACCCAGAGCCTATAGGTTGGCCTACAGGGCAACGTTCCACACAAGAAGCCCAGGTATCAATGGACTGGACCCAGAGCCTATAGGTTGGCCTACAGGGCAGATTCAGTGCGGCGGTTGGGGATCGGTCCCATCCTGAGTCCCTGACATAATCTAATCTAATCTTGGGCAACAAAATCATGACCTGGTTGTTACCCTAACGGCCACACCCTAGTATATCACTCGCTAAGCCACACGCAGCAAACAGGTATACTTTCAATATATAAGGCTCATAAAATTCACGTAAGTCTCATACTTTCCTATTAAGACTTCATCTCACACACTATCCATCACTTCTTTTTTATGAACTGAAGAACAAAGAACGAACCTAACTTTAGGATTTGCTTAGGAATAAAACTACTATAATAAATTCACAGTAACTGTTGTCAAATTATAATCTGGACTAGGTATCAGATCCGTTCAAAACGTCAGGAATAAAAACTGATGAAACCAATTACTGAACCAAATCACGAACGAAACTGATCCTGCCGTCGCTCTCCGCGTTCCTTGAGATATTGATTGAGATTTACATGGGGGTCTCCAATGCAGAGCGCGCTCAGAGTTGCCAATACTCGGAATTAAAAAATCTCGAGTAGGTCTCCCAGACTCACGTGTGGCCGTTAGGGTTAAGGCACGGATCGCTATGATCGAATGTGTGCCTCAAAGGGAGAAATTAATAGTGCATTATATTGTGAGGCCCTAAGTAACTCAAGAGTAATTCAAATCAAACGGGGTAAATAATAGCATTATAATAATTATAATTAGTTGAACGCTGAAAGAATTATTCTTTCAGCGTTCAACTAATTATCTAACTATTATCCAACTCTTGATGTTATATTTCAAACATTAAGTAAGACACAATCCGCAAGCAGTGTAATCTAAATGTCTAAGTCATTCAGAGTGCAAATGCCTTCAATTAACGACACACAGCACAATTCCCTACAAGCAAGGAAAACCGCTTGAGAATCACACCTTTTGCCTGACTGATGATGGTGATGGTGGTGGTGATGATGATGATGAGCATTTGGCCCTGAGGAAGACGACGATACGTACCCGGACGACCCGCCAGATCGATTGCTGTTGGATTTATCTTTCCACTCACCACCTTCGTGTGGAACAAACAGAAAATTCACATTTCGTTAACCTCTCAAAAGAGGTATGTCATCGTTGAAGAATTTTTTCGATGAATCGCGAGAGAAAAAAATGTACGGCTCTACTACAGGTCGTCATAACATCTGAAGGAACAATAATTTAATAATGTTGAGGGTTGACGTTTTTGACAGATATCTCGATTGATCAGGATTCCTGATTTCTTTGCAACACTTAATATAATTAAATAAATCACGTTGATCTTCCACTCATACTAAAAACTTGAGTAAGTAGGAAATATCGAACTTGGATATCGAAGGAAATATCATTTTTCAAATGAAAATTCATATAAAATGTTACAGCATTCCTTACTGATCATTCCACAACCTGCTATATCAGGCAAACGTCATGCCATAATGACACAAGCAAATTGAATCAATACCAGATTATTGAATGCATGACAACATAACGATCGATAATAAGCTTTTGATTTATCATTTAGCGAATTTTCGAAGAAAAAGAAGCTAAGACACCAAAAATCATATACACCTACAGGATGTTCGCGAGTGGTGTCAGATACCTATTTTATGTATGTGTCATTCCAGACGATAACTCTTGATTGAATTGAGATAATTAGCACAAAAAATCAGTCTTGGCAATCGAAAGGCTAAGTTCGCAGATGGGCAGCATCGGTCCACTCTAACGGGGGTTTTAAGGAGTTAGAGGGCTGGAGGGGGATTACCAATAAACTCCAAAAATGAAACTGTCTGACAAGTGCCACCTTATTTTAAAGTTTTTTTACGCTCAACACGATGGCGAAGTCAGAATTGCGATATCTTATTCCGTTCGCAAACTAGAGCAGTTTGAAGATGAAGAAACGAGGTTGTTACTTGAGATGTGCTTCACGGTTCAGGTTCATCTGCTCAAATTCCGAACGATCTACTTCCAGTACATTCATCTTTGACAAATTGCAATACATATGTATTTATTTGTGGAACTAGTGCATTAGAAGTGTTTTTGAACATTAGTGCACACCTGTACTGTACAGCTAGAACAATCTGACGAACACCAAAAATGTCATGCTACAATAAAAAAATATGTAACATGTGTGTAACACACTAAAACATTATGCGTCCGTAGGACTCGTCAATGAGTGTAACTCCGGTTGAGAGAACAAATCTACTGGAATAAAATTTTGGTTGTTAGGGGAATGTCAATGAAATTATTTACATCAATCAGACCAGGAACAATTTCTTCTAATTTTGGGGATCAGAAATAGCCAAATGTTTTTGTACTCGAAAATATCCAATACTTTTCTGACTATTCATGTGTATTACGTTAATAAATGGCTTTAAAACGTGAAAAATGCGGAGGCTTTTGTGGTCGCTGATTACGAATTTGGGGTCAGATTTACAAAATTCTACTCGGACAGATAGACGTACACGAAACCGAACTAATAAAAACCTGGTCATTTGTGAGGCACTAGCCTGACAAGAGGAACAGCTTCCGCGTAGGGAGGACTTTTACGCTTTTTCCACGCTGTTTGACAGAATCAGTCACCTAATCAGGTGCAGACACTGATGGCCAAAAAGTAGAATGGCTGAAGATGTTGAAAATGTTGACTAATGTTGCTTCAAACCTTCGAAAGCCGTTTTTAAACTACAATTTAAGCTGGATTCCGACCAACTTTGTTACATATGTTCAATTTTACAAAGATTTTTGATGTACGAGGGTTGTTCCAAGAGTAGGTAAGTTCCAACATGCTAGGAAAAATTAAGAAAAAAAGAAAAGTTACAAAAAAAAAAAATATATATATAATAGATGTTGCTGAATACAAATAAGTATGTATTATATACTTATTTGTATTCAGCAACATCTATTTTTCTATGTAATCGGCAATTTTTCCTAGCAGTTGCTGAATACAAATAGGTATATCTATTTTTTTGTAACTTTTATTTGTTCCCAATTTTTCCTTACATGTCGGATCTTAATCTTGTAACAACCCTCGTAGATATGCTTTGCCAGGATTCCACAACAATTGCTTTGAAACCTCTAGTTTAGAAACAATGTATATAAATTATATCATGATATACTCCCAGTTGCTGATACAGCAGCTAACGGAGTTATATAAGGAACGCCCTCAGCCTCTGCAAGTCGGAGTTTTGGTGCCTTATAGCTGGGCGTGTCCTTCGTACTGGAACTGTTGCTTCCTCTGGCGAAAACTTGAGCACTGTGAATTCACTTTGAACGCCCGAATTACTTGTTTCGTGTCAAAAACTTGTCCGGAACGACTGCGCCAGAAACGTATTCTGTTTTTTCCATTTCCAAAAAAAAGAAGATTTTATTCCGAAATTTCGGTTTACACACATTGACGATAGTTCACAATTTCAGGTTTACAGACAATGATGGTGGTTCACAATACTTCGGTGTAGAATGTTAGTTCACAAACTTCAATGTAGAATAATATGATCTTGGTGATGACACAAGCGACACAGGGACGCGGTGAAACAGGCGACACGCACACTGCAAAGGCACAACGAGAACTGACGCGCAGAGGCTGAGGGCGTTCCTTATATAACTTCGTTAGCTGCTGTATCAGCAACTGGGAGCATATCATGATATAATTTATATACATATTAATTTATAGATTTGATTGTTGAGACCTTGGAAGGAGCACATCCCAGGAAACTATTGTTTCATGTAGGTGTCCTACACCTAAGATCCGCAGTCTATATCCCTAAGCATTCTTAAACCAAAACAATGTAGATAATTGATATGTACCATTACGCACCAAACATGGCAAATGGATTGAATCTAAAAACAATCGCCTATTGAACGGAAGAGCAACACAATCATTATGTAACGGAATAAAAACTATTAAGCACATAATGATCTGAGAGGCATCAAAATAACGTTACAAGAACTCGAGAAGTAGATTCAACATGTAACTTTAACTTTTCTACACGACGTCCGCTTTTATCAATTTAGCTTGATACCTCTCATGAAAGCAACATTCAACCTTCTAATAGACACTAAAAGCCATGCCACACATCAAGTAATGATTCAGTTAATTGCAAGGACTATTGGAACACTCAATTTCCTCATAGCGGAACAAATTACAATATTACATGCTCAAGTTCACTAAGTACTTGCTGTAACTGTCACTTTTTTGGTAGCTATTGAGTCCTTGTAATTGAAACTGAACCACCGCAGTTGAATGTTTCATTGAAAAGCATCCTCTAAGTTGTCACTAAGAACAGCAATGCTTCCGTTTGACAATAATAATTATTGTCAACGCCCTACCCCTTGCGCTCTCTATGCTACTAGATTTCTTGGGCTTGTGATGGTGGCGCCTCCGGCGGGAAGGGACGCAGTGTGAGTTGCAGCATGGGCTGGCCAAATCATAGGCCTCCAGGCTAGTGTTGTCCTGGGGGCTAGTCGCCGACTGCATACAGGGATTGCAGTTGTGACTTTTGGTGCTACCATTCTTGGCTAAGACACAGAATGAGTGCATTTTCGTTTGTCACCGACAATTTTCTTGGCAACTCATCAAGAATTCTAAATATTATCACCCTGGTATTGATTAGAACGTATTCGACCTTTCAGTGAGATAACTAATAGTTCCCTCAACCATGTAACATACCAGGTAATATAATATCTTCCAAATAATATAGGTACGAGTACTGACAACTGATCAAAATATCATAACTTGCAAAAACAACACTTTTACAATGGAAAACAAAGTTACATTCAACTCAAAACACACCCAACGAAATTTATTGTCCTTGGCACAAAAACTACATCGTAACAACAGTTGCTGCACTGTTAATGAAAAACGCCTTAACTCCAAAATTGTCGAAAATGGGGTTTTGACGTATTCCTCCGTAATTCAACCTTGCCATTCTCATCGTCGAGTCGAAATTTCAAAATTTGACCAGGAGGGGGTTGAAATTAATAGGTGTGAAATTTCAAATGAGCTTGATGTTGGGGGGGGGGGGGGGGGGGAAAACACCTCAACTGCATGTTTGTTGAGTAGAAACGCCTCAACGTTTCGTTTGAAACACCTTAACTCGCATGCTTTGATGTTATTTGTTTAAGAAAAAAGAGGAGAAGAAGAAGATTTGTTTAAGAAAACTGAGTTGAGGCGTTTTACCTTAACATCGTTGGCTTGAGGTGATTCAAATGGCGCGTGGGATGCGTTTTACGTATGTAATGGTGAACGCTTATAAGTGATTTCAGCATGTTAGTGACCAGTTCAGGTGTTTTTCATCAAAACCCTTCCAAAAAATCCAAAATGCCTCAAATGCCGTAAATCGATAGGAAAAACTGTTATTTGAGGGATCCTTCACATCAATTGATTTTTTTTTTTAAACCAAAAAATGCGGTTGCAGGACTGTATTGCAGTGAATGAAAGGGAAGTTTTGTTTAATTGATAAATGAATTGAAATTGTGGGGGTATGGGGGAAATAAATGTGTATCATTAAAGGCGCGTATCCACTATGTTCGCGAACCAAAGGCGCTCCAGCTCCACGCTCCACGAGACATGGAGCGAACAAGGGTGCTCCTCCAACGATCCACGGTGTTCGCCGGGACATCAAACGAACGTCATGTCGTCTGACGAGTAGGGACGTTCGATACCAGTAATGTACTTATCGAATATTTCCTTTCGATACCAAGTATTTTTGGTATCGATTCTCATGATTTCAGTATGGGTACTCATATCGATACTTTGGTCCGTATCGAAAGAAATACTCAACTAAGTACCGAATAGAGAAATTTTCATTAAATGACCAAAAAGAAACAAAAGTACAATAAAATACAAAACTTGATATTTCAACAAAATCAGTGAGAATCTATTCCAGGAACGATTTTTCCTGGTGTCATTCATGTCTGAACCTCAAAATTTGTAGGTTTACGTTTCAAGTACTTAGATTCAGAAAATTGAATTAACAACTCTGCTAATTCTTGACACAACGGTTTATTATCTTCTTTGTTCAGATCCTTCTTCTGTCTAATTCACGAAATGCTAGAACTCTGGCTCATCATCCAAATTTAATTTTTTTAAGTAAATAGGTACCTATTGTTTAAACAATTTTACAGACAATTTAATTTACAGAAGTTTAATTTATTTAATTTGTTTTTTAGGTTGTTTACCTATTTAATAGTTACCTACTGTTTAAACAGTTCACCAAACAACCAAGCGAAAAACATTGCAATGAAGGGTGATTAATATAACATGAAGGGTGATCTGAACAAAGAAGATAATAAACAGTTTTGTCAAGAATTTGCAGTTTTTTTCTAAAGTGTAGTTTTTGCGAGTACTCATGTATATCGATACTTTTCGTTCGATATTCGAGTACTATCGAATGTACCTATCCAAGTACTTAAATGAGTACTGGTATCGATACGTTAGAACTGTCGAACGTCCCTACTGATGAATTAGGAGAGACGTCGAAGGTTCGCGAACATAGAGGATACGCGCCGATCATGGGGGTGACTTAACACTACATCAATTGGAATTGTGATTGGGAGAGAAAGTGGAAAGGGGGGGGGGGGGGAAGCGGAACGATGGAGAAGGTTGATGAAGGGGGGGGGGGGGTTGTCTCCATTCCCCCACCCCCGCCACAACTACGTGAATTCAAATTGTGGGTGAATGTAAATGTGGAGGTGGGTGAATGTAAATGTGGAGGTGGGCGAGAAAGAGAAAAGCGGGCGGATGTAGGTGGTTGTGGGGCGGGGGGGGGGGGGGGGGGTGTGTGTCTTTTAATCGTTACGCTATCTCTCGCCCTCTCCACAACTAATTACATTTAAATTGTGGGTGAATGTAAATGTGGAGGTGGGCGAGAAAGAGAAAAGCGGGCGGATGTAGGTGGTTGTCGGGTGGGGGGGGGGGGTGTCTTTTAATCGTTACGCTATCTCTCGCCCTCTCCACAACTAATTACATTTAAATTGTGGGTGAATGTAAATGTGGAGGTGGGCGAGAAAGAGAAAAGCGGGCAGATGTAGGTGGTTGTGTGGCGGGGGGGGGGGGGGTGTCACTTAATCATCACGCTCTCGTTATTGCAGTTGTCATCAATGATGTTACACTTATTCAGTTCCTGATGATAACATTACACCTTTATAAATCAACCTGAATCAAACCTCGTTGTGCATATTTCCTTCAAATAATTATGTACGAATCACTTACCTACCAGACGTCAATGCTGCATGATACTAATTACTCGCAAAGAGATTTTAAAAAGGATTTGGGTGAATTCTAAATAGGTAGGGCGTATACGCTAACTGCAAAAAGGCATCATTTCCATGTCTTTACGAATTTCGTTTTTTTTTTTTAAATTAAAGTTGTCACTTGAAGAAAGTCGCATGGTTTACTGCAGTAAAGAAACACGTCCGCGCATTAGTATTGTCGTGGCGACCCCCTCAATATTCTAATTACCGCAGAAACGGAACAAGTCCTGGACGAGTTTCATTTCTGTGGTAACAGCTGTGACGCACAGCTGCCAGGCACACGCCTAGTCCTGACAATTCAGCTGAGTTTTATCTGATAACAATATTGTACTTTGTTTAACTATTGATGAAAGATTTTATACTGTGATTAGTTATTTATTAGCTCAAGGTCCTCGTGTTCAAAAACTCAGCAAACATACCCTCTACCATCCCCAAACAACCCCTAAAATGTTCGTTAACTTTGGAATTGAAGCCAGCACACCCAGATGGTTTTTTACAAGGGTCCTAGACTAAAGCGGAAATTCGACGCCTCGACCTTTTCTGGTTTATAACCCATATCTCAGCACTGGAGTGAGCCAATTTCAAATTTCAAAACGCATCTGATACAAAATCAGATTTCCTACAACTTTGGTCCCATGGCATTTTTCAATCGGTGCAGTCATTCTCGACCTAGGTACAGGCTTCAGAAGTTAAGGGTTTGATTTTTTTAGCGAAGTTCGACAAAATCGCTTATCTTTGACGGACGATCGCGGGTGAACAGCCGGACTGATTTCAATGTTTGAAACGCCATCCGACGCGAAATCTGAAGTTCTTTAAAAAAGAATCGAGTGACATTTTCTGTGGGTCACGTATTTTTCGAGTTAAACGCGAAAAAACGGAAAACGTGCGAAAAGTTCGCTGTTTTTGTTTGTCTTGCCGTAAATAGCTTAAGGTCCTCGTATTCGAAAACTCAGCAAACATTTACCGCTCCCATAACTCTGCCACCCCCAAACAATTCAATAATTTTCAACATTTCAGTAATTTTGGAATTGAGTCCAGGTAGAATGTACATGGCTCCTGGACTATCAGGTGAACACCTTTTTAAAATAAATCACTTGAAGTTGGAAATTAAAATGGTGTCTACAGAACCCAAGTTACCACACTATGAAGGTACGGAAATTACTTCATCGATACGAATTACATATTGGCAGAAATCAAAAGGGTCAGTGAGGGGTTACTGTTGGAATCTGGTGCTCTTAGTTTAAATTCAAAAGGGTATTATCAACTCATGAGCCAACTGCTGTGTAAATCATAGCGGATTTCAAAGCATCTCCAATGAAATCAGTGGGTAACTCACAATTTTCAACATCAATCAATGTTTGATTCCTCTGATACAACAGCTGCTGTACCTCAACGAAAAACTGATGGGACAGAAACGTTTTCTTTTTAACTCTGAAAAATAATGAAATCGCACCAGAGTAGTTCAAGAGGGTGATGTACCGTCAATAAGGAGAGAAGTAATACCAAATACAGCAACACAAAACTCGGCAAGCCCCACTGGACCCCCAGATGCTATCTACGGCGTCAATTATAAGAACATGGAACATGTTTTAACCAAATTTAGTGCAGAACCGTCGTTGAAAGATAGCCTATGAGCTCAGTCAGCTGATCAGGTGCACTGTCGTCAGATTTCAGATGCTCCATAGAACCTAGGGTACCATTCAAATATCAGCTTTCTAGGTTCACTTGGACAGAAAATGGCCTCTGAGCACACACAGCTGATCAGGTGCACTGTCGTCAGATTTCAGATGCCCCATAGAACCTAGGGTACCATTCAAATATCAGCTTTCTAGGTTCACTTGGACAGAAAATGGCCTCTGAGCACACACAGCTGATCAGGTGCACTGTCGTCAGATTTCAGATGCCCCATAGAACCTACCATTCAAATATCAGCTTTCTAGGTAGACTTGGACAGAAGATAGCCTCTGAGCACTCACAGCTGATCAGGTGCACTGCCTTCAGATTTCAGATGCCCCATAGAACCTACCATTCAAATATCAGCTTTCTCGGTAGACTTGGACAGAAGATAGCCTCTGAGCTCACTCAGCTGATCAGGTGCACTGCCTTCAGATTTCAGATGCCCCATAGAACCTACCATTCAAATATCAGCTTTCTAGGTTGACTAGGACGGAAGATTTTCGTAACGCAATTTCGTGACCCTTTTTGGCAAGTTAGCTCACGGCTAAAACATATTCCATGAAAATGAAGCTTCAGTAGCTATCACTAAAACCATAACCAGTAATACCATAACCAGTAATAACTGTTATTAGCAAGACCTCTAAAATGTCTGTTGATCCCATCAAACTAAGTTTTGTCTTGTACACAACCAATCTTGTGAGACCAAATTGGATTATTAGAAGCAGTAAAGTTTACATTTTCATTATCAAACCTCCAAATTATGTGCACTAGAGATTAGTAACAACGATTTAGGTACCTAATATTCACGTATTCCATAAATGTGATGGACGTATAATTTGGACAATTTTTCGAGTAACCTATTACCTTTAGGAGGCTTAGTGGATGTGGGGGCAGCAGCAGCTATTCCATTGCTCTGGTGATAGCCTCGCGTCTCATGTAGGATCCCAGACGCTGAACATCGCCGTATCACTCCTTTTGATGGTTGGTCTGGTCTAGAAGGGTAACCACTGAAAAATTAAATTAGGGTTTATAGTTTTCTGAGAATGATTTTGGGCGGGTTTCCAGTTACTTAAACTCTGGCAGAAGACCTTTCAGTACAGTTAGTTAAGTGGTGGAGGGTGGAGGTATAATGTAAGTGTGGAGCAGAGGTGGAAGGTGGTGTTGGTAGAAGCCCTGGAAATGAAGCAAGAAAACTTTATGTATGTGCAATGGAAGGGAGCCTACTGGCAATTGAGAGGATGATTTATTGCACGATCCATACCCTGGAGCCTAGATGCGAAATCAGAAAAAAAATGAGAGAGAGGAAGCAGTGGCGTGGCCCACATAGGTACTCATTCCAGAAGTGTGTCCATGGATGGACCAGAAGCGTGGATTTCTACATATCACAGCTGCGGTCAGCCCACAGATATGACTTGCTTGGTAGACCATCAAAAGTTATGGCGAAGTGCTGGTGCTGCACCAAGAGCAATGTCAGATTTCGATCCCACAGCTGCTTTAGCACTTTGCAATTGGGCTCCTCTCAGTCAACGGCGCCGTATTGCCGATTGTGCTTTTGTCATCTGATTGTTGGGATCGATCGCCCTGCTGTGCTGGAGCGAATTGACTTTAGGTGCCTAACTATCTTACTGTAGGCAGCTGCCGCCAAACTCTGAAATGACGCTCTTCAACTTTATAAGTAGGACTGGTATCGATAAGAATTGATGTAGCAAAGGTCTAGAGCACTTTGAATTGAAAGTAGGTATAACACACTTCTTGAGTGATTGGCCAAAACTAGGTGGGTTTTCTATCGTTCATAAAAGTCATATCTGTGACATTCAACTCGACCTGGATTGGACGCCTCAGCAAGTTGAACACAGGCTTGACGAGAAGGAGGGGGCACTGGACTTTAATGGAGTTTTGCTGAGGGGCCCGGAGACGGGAAAGCAAAAACTCAAGGGTGTGATACCCTCTACTTCTGCTGAGCCCTCACATGACCCGAATTCACAAAATGAACCCCAGTTTCAGTAACAAGTACCTTCTGAAACTGAATTGAATATTCCAACAGGTACTTCTCTGTCTCAAGAGGCACAATCCAGCCATCATGTACCCTCAATCCCTGCTGAGCCATATGATCATTCAGCCAATAAGATGTACCTACGCAAATCTCGAAATTATTGAGAAAAAAAACGAGATTTTGTAAAATTGACTATACTATTATTATTATTAACATCTACTCACTTATTATTATCAACTCAAGCTATCAAGTTTTTGGTTTTGAATTATCTAAGTTGAAATCCTTGGGTACATATGCATACTTTTAGAAGGCCCCGGTTGATTTCCCACCCCAGGCCCGACCCAAGCTCCAAGGTTAACTAGTTAGTGTTAACTCTAGTTGCGGTGCTGGGTTTACCGACCTGGGTGACCACGCTTGGACATAATCTCTGCTGCCGTGAGGCGGTTGAATAACGTAGGATCGGCCCTGTTGGTCAACGTAGGTAGGAGGATGCGAGCGGTAGGCAAGCACTAGAGGAGGTCCAAACCCTGGTGGCGGAGTGGCCCGGGCGACATCCTCAGTTGACATTGTTGATCGGCAGTAACGCATCACATCACCTGTATCACAATAAAACGGCGTTATTGTACGGATTTAATAATATGTTGGCATAAAAACATAATGAAATTGTATATTCAACACATTAGACTTGATCAATAATTATTACTAGATGCGTGGTTATTTCAAGATATCGTAAAACATAAATAGTAAATACAGGGTGTTCTTATTGAACATACCACCCTTTTTATTTCGATAGATAGCAAAAACCTCATCGAAGTAACGTCCCCTTATTTTTTTTACAAAGAATTCAACGATCACATTTTTGCTAATTTTAGTTTTAGTTAGATGAGTTTTTAGGCAGGTGGGTAGGTATCTAAAAGCCTGGGTTGCGAAAGGGCGAGGGAAAATGAATCACATGGCCTTAACAAGATAATTTAGATACCTACCCACCTGCCTAAAAATGTATCTAACTAAAACTAAAATTATCAAGAGCCTGGAAAAGGTGATTTTTCTTAAAAACGACCATGTTTTAGGCTGTAATCCCGGTTTAAAAGTCCAAAAAAAAAAACGGATACCACCAAGTTCATGAAATTTAACGTAGAATCCGAATCTGCAATAAAAAAGGGGGGTTCCCAAAGTTTGGGCCCCTTATACCCAGGCCAGCCATACCACCCATAACAGATCCATCCATCCGTGTACCACACAAGTGAACCTAGTTCAAATTGAGGCAGTCCTCTCTTCCAGCATTCACGACCATTAATGATCACCCTAAAGGGTATGTCAAAGTCCATCTTTTCCAACATTGCGTCGGGAACTGACATAGTCACTGGTTCTGTTTTTATTTTGTCCAGTACTTCTATGTGACTACCTTTACGAATGGGGAATTTGATCCTCCCCAGTTGCAGCATCCTGATGGCCCCCAGGTAGGCTGTCCTTTGAATATAAATATGCAGAGTACGAGGTCTAAAAGAACCTCTAGTGCTCTTGTGGGAGTTGTACTCATAGCCCCTGTAATGCCAAGGCATGCTTGCCTCTGAAGTTTGGTAAACCCGAGTTGTGCAGTAGCCTGTCTCGTCTTTGGCCACCATACAACTGATGTACGTGACCATGGGCCTGACAATAGCTTTATATGCCCATAATGTCATTCTGGGGGTAAGGCCCCATGTTTTACTGAGCATCTTATGGAAAGTCCATAGTGCTCTGGTTCCTCTTGCAAGAGAGTACTCAACGTGCTTGTTCCATGTCAGTTTATGGTCCAGCATCACCCCTAGATATTTGACTTCATGGGAGAAAGGAATCTCCTGACCCTGAAGCCTAGGGTTCAAATGAAGCCCTCCTACTGAACACCACTGTTGGACGATGTCGAGGGCATTCTGCATTCTGTTTGACCAACACAGTTAACAAAGTTGTCAAGTTCATTTATCAAGTCTTAGTTGGGCCCGCCTTACATGTGCCATATTACTCTAGTATTTCCCTGTATTATTCCTGAATGAATAATGATTTTACCTACCGTTTTCGTGAGATGGTGAAGTTGCCTCGTTCGCCGTGTTGGTCCCTTTTTTCCGCGCGGGAAGACTATGAGTTTTCCATTTCCCTTCGAGAACTTCTTTCTCGCGGGTCGTCAACCGCTCGAGCTCCGACATTTTCGCTTGGAGAAGCCTTTGGAGGTGGATGTAACGCATGTGAAGCTCAACCTACGCATATAAAACAGATCGAATAATACATCGAAGAAAATACTGGCCTCAAGGGTTTGGTTGGGTCTGGCCAAGGCCTTCGATTCAATTGTGCTCATGGCAATTTTGGAGCATAATGGTATCTCTGGCGACGCTTTGAATTGGTTCAACAGCTATCTCGCTGATAGGAAGCAGATGGTGGCTATAGGTGAAGTTGAGAGCGGGCTTGCCGATAACAACTATGGGGTTATACAGGGAAGTACCTTAGGTTCAGTCCTGTCTCTTTTCTACATAAATCATGTACCATGTTCGTTAGGTACGAGTATGTCCATGACAAGTGATGCTGAATTCATTTCAGTATCAAATTGATTCAGTATTTTTGCGCTTACTCCGTGATTGTGACGGCTGTGGTATCATTAAGAGGTACTTGAATGAATTTTATTGAAATATTTCAAGTCATTTGACTGCTTCCTCAGCATGTGGAAAATAAATGATAAGACTGAAATAAAAACAATGACGTTGTAACGAGTTTAATTCATTTACCTAAAGAGGGAGTCAGGATTCGGACTGTGAGTGGGTCAGCTTTAGGGTAAGGGATCAGGTTTACGGTCATCGAGGGTCAGCTTTAGGAGCAGACCACTCCAAAAGGGTCAGCTTTAGGGAAAAAGTGGTAACATTTTAATAAATTCATTAAAAATAATTAAAGAGTTGTTTTTGTGCAGTCTGAAAAGTTCAATGGACGCTGAAAATGTTGAAATGTGAGAATCTGGAAAAAAAGTTTGAAAAACTCAGTAAAATAGCCCGAAATCTGCATTTAAGCAGAAAATCTTCTTAAGGGGTCAGCTTTTGTCGCCAAATTAACTTAATTGTTACTTTACCTTTCTAACGCAGTCTTCGAAGAGCACAACCATGCGCATTCGGCCATCGCAGTTTTTAATGAAATTAACTAAAGTTTTATGATCCGTCTTTTCCATGTCATGACCGTTTATTGATAATATCACATCACCTGAAAGATGAAATATTTATACACTACATCTAATGTATTTTGAATGACAGTAATTTAATCATCAGCAGCTGATAGTTTTCAGGGAACTCATAACAACAAGATACTTAGTTCATTATTAACACAGGTTTACATAAGTACGCCAGTTTTCATCAGTAGTGGACGCCTCAAATATATTGGAACTCCTTCAGTAACTTTTATATTTACATACCTAATATATATATAAATGATTTACCTTCCCGCATGCCAGCTCTGTAGGCTGGTCCGTCGTATTCAACATAATCAACGTACGTTATCATTTCTATTTCTTGCTCTTTCTTATAATGTATCCCGTAACTCTGAAAAATAGTAACAAATCAGTTTCAAGAAGCGTTAGATTCGTCAATCTTCAAAATCTGGTAGTTCAAATGGAGTTTCATGATGTAGTATCCAATGATATCCAAACTCCTAATATCACAAATGGTTGATAATATCATAATATAAGTGAAACATTTTCCGATTTATTGGTAATGATAAAATTCCTGTGGAATCCAAGTTCGGTATCTTTAGGGCAATAAGTAGGTCTATAATGTGCTACGGAGGACAGATGTGGGGGTACACACAATATAGGGGAGTGGAAATGCTTTTGAAGTACTTTGTAAAGAAGCTCTTAGCCCTGCCGATGAATACCCCAGACTACATGATATACATGGAGGTTGGAGTAGACCAGTTATATCAGTACACACTAGATCTCAATGTCAATTATGTGACCAATATTTTAAAATGTACGAAAATAGTAGCCCTGGAAGTTATAAAGAAAAATGTGTCTTGGTGGAGGACTTGGAGAGAGTTAGCTGTCAGGGTTGATATGGAGCTAGGAACTGGTCTGGATTCTATTGGTATTGCCAAAAATATGAGTTTGATTAAAGGTAAAATGAAGAAAAGGTTAAGGGAAGAATGTATGAAGGCTGATTTGGCCCAGTATCACAAGGTATATAAGTATATAGGAGCATTTTGTTGATCACTCAAAAAGTGTGACATTACCGTGTGACGAAGAAAGCTTTATGGAAAATTTCTAATGATTTTCACGTACAACCGATTCGTTGCTACGGAACTTTAACTTTGCCAGTTATCATCGTGCAAAAATCGTTCACCACTCGTTGGATAGCTCTCGATTTACCTAAACATATTACGTTAACCACTGCGGAGTGCGTGGCCGACAAGCTGCGGTATGAACGTGATTGTTTAAATAATTGTTTACACACAGGTAATTCTCAATAATTTATATAACATTAAAAAAAAAATTAAGTACGAGGTACGTGGCGTGGGTGGGGGCGCAGAGACATAAAATGTCCCTCGTGGTTGCGTACTTGTACGAAAGCTGTACATTTTATGTACAGTTTCTTCGAAAATTCGCTCTTATAGTCATGCTGCATGACTGGGGACTTTTTATCTCAGTTTGATAACCCCGAAACAGACACACTGTATGTACTGAGAGTGAGAGTTACACCGATAACCCGCACACACATGGATGCCAATGCATAATAGGAATCTACTAACATTTTCTGGTTTACTCAATCTTTATGTTGCTTATGTATCACAACCGTTGTATAACGCTATTTACTGAAGTGTTTTCCTCAATAAAAGATTCATCAGATGTCGGTGGGCAGACTGACCAATTTGGGTGGACAAAAATATGAAACTCGGAGATCCTTTAAGAAATTTCACGGTGATCACGAAAGTAGTGAGGAAGAAATGGGGGTTTCAGATATCTGTCTCCCTCTGGCCCCTCTGACGTCATCACCACCTCCCTTCGCTATCACCAGATCACGTAGCCAGCCAGCCCTCTGACGTCATAGGCTCTTACGTACTAGTTGGCCTCCTGCCAGCCGTCTGACGTAATACGCTCGTGCGTCATAGGCGTTGACGTACTAGTTAGGATCCTGCGAGCCGTCTGACATCATACACTCGTGCGTCAATGCTCTGACGTACTAGTTAGCCTCCTGCCAACCGTATGACGTCATACGCTCGTGCGTCATAGGCTCTGACGTACTAGTTGGCCTTCTGCCAGCCGTCTGACGTAGTGGCCCGCCGGTCGCTTGTGTTCTGACGTGATCTGAGGGAAAGGGTGAATCAAGGGAACAAATTTTTTCTGTTTCAGTTTATGTGCCAAAGCAATGACATGAAAATGTCAAAAACTATGTAAATAGGTACCTAAGCCCAACTGTAATGTCAATTTTCTGACAATGAGTTTTCGACTATAGTTTTCATACCTTTTTACTTAAGTACTTATTGCAATTTGAGACTGATAATGAGCTGTTTGCAAATAAAAAGTCTGATAACTACTTTATTACATCTCATTAATCTATTTTCAAGTTCCGGTTCACAGTTGAATGTATTTTATTTAGATGGAAGTCGAAAAAAGTGAAAACGATGGAATGACGAAACCTGTCGACTACTGACTCAAGTGATACTGTCGACTTCTAACACATGTAGGTCGACTACTAGTGCAAAACCATGTCGACTACTGAAGAAAATGTTGGTCACTGGTGTCGACTACTAGAGCATTGGGATTTTTTACAAAACTTGTTTTTCCCTTTTCAAACCATGTTGAATAATATTTCCCGCTGCCAGGTCTTTTAGGGGAGGATCTTGGGTACACAATGAACAGGTTTGCAATGAGAAAAAACTATTTCCCTACGTGAAAGGTAAGCTCAAAGTTCAAACTTCCTTTAACGTGTCGACTTCGGACGCATTACCTTACCTTACAAATTTCAAAACCACAAGACTCAACATTACGTTATCTGTATCAGAGCGTATTGTAAACACCAAAGAAGAGTAGGTTTGTTGAATAATGGATCTTTTAATGTGAAAATGCCATATATGGTATATATATTATTATATATAATAATATTATATGGCATTTTCACATTAAAAGATCAGTTAGCCACTGTTGCACTGGGACCGACGATAATATATTATATTATAATATAATAGCATAATATTATTATGCTATATACTTCACGCAGAAACCGTGAACGTGAGTAGGTATATGAATCTGAACTTTCTATAAGCCAAAACCATGAATGTGCTTTTAAATGAAGGGAGGAATTTTCTGTTAATAAGCAATGTACATTGGACTAGAACACGAAATTAGAATGAGTTTATGTTTAAAAAGTACACCGTTTAAATGTGCCACTGAATAATATAAAGGCTCTAAGAAACTCTTATGAATAATATAAAGGCTCTTTTGGTGCATTGGATGGATTATATAAGCATGAAGGGGTCGAGTCAGAACTGAAAGTCTCAGAAGTAGTCACCTGTAAAGTGAAGCCGTAGGAATTATTACACTTTTCTACGATGATAGTCCGCCGCCGTCGGTCTTCTTCTGGTTTGGTAACTGTAACTCGATCGGGTTTGACTCTCTCCAATATTTGAGACTGCAACAAACGAAGGAAATCGAAGTTAATCGTCGTGTATAGTTGAAGTTCAAGTATAAACATATTAAGTAGGCCCGTTCCAGTTAGATGAAACCGCCGGAGTTTCGTGTTTTTGATTTGGGACTTCATAACTTCACAGTTCTGATCCGTTAAACACACCTTTTCCTTGAACGCCTGAACTGAATTTTCATCAAACTTCACAGAGTCAATTAGATGGTTCAGGAGGTAAACGCAAACTTTGGAACGACCCCAGCCTCTTCATGTCCAATTTACTTTTCGAAACTTGTCTTAATTTCTGTTGATTTGAGTGGTAATTTTGTTAGACTAGGTAGGTCAAGCTAAACATTACTATCGTTGGCAATTAGTTCAATGTAGTGTGTTCTACTTTAAAAAAAAAAAAATAAAATAAAATAAAATAAAAAGAAAATGAAAGCTTAACGCCTAATTAGGATGCAAAACAAAATCCCAGTTCATAAAACTGGAAGATATCAACAACAAGATACCAGTGACTGCTTATTCGAGAAGTCTTGTGTCATCATTTGACTCAGCGAGACAAAGATTGCGAACAAGATTGCTGCCTAACTCATTTTACGGTAAAAATGTCGATTTTGCGAAATATTTTACTTGTCGATTTTTACTGAAAGATCAACGGTTTTTGGGACGGGAACGAGGATTTTATACCATGGGTCGACTGTAAATAATTTTTTGACCATACCGTTGGATAGCTGAGATTTGGGCCAACTTTTAGGGTTACAGTATGCAAGTAATCGGCAGATTCAGTTAGGCTTACAAACGTTTGAAAAAAACTGTAAATTGCCGAAATTTTCGAGACTTTCCTATTCGGGCCCATTCTTCAATATCTGAATCTTCTTCAAACATTTTTATTTAGCACGAGGGAGATAAGGAATTTAACGCTCTTTCCAACGGTATAATCACATTTTAGTTTTGACTGAAAAATGCAGGACTTATGGTCATTTTAGTGACGAAAACACGAAAAAGATCTTAAAAGTGAAAAAAATCCGGATTTCAACCCGTATAAAAAAATTTTATAGGACACTTTTCATCAGAAATTAGTTTTAGAATCGATCCCTGGCCGGTGGGACGACCTTAAGGGTTACACCCTGTACATATAAGACGGCTCAAATGCATTTCCTACCTAAACGGTTGATCTGAGCAAAAAATTCCAGAGGAAAAAGTTGTAGCCCTTGAGCTTTTTTTTCCAATATGACCATCACTTGACGTTCCAGTCGCGCATTCGCCTCCGGCGCCAGATTGAAAGTTAGGGTGACCCAGATGACCCGTATGTTTATGCACATTGGTTTAGAGGGCGTAAAAAGACAAAACATACCTATGCAACAATTATAAGTTCGAAAAACATTGGCCGAACATGAATTTTCAGAAAGTTTTAGGCGGAGGGGTAAGTGGCCGAAAACGACAAATAGTGACGAAACAACACAATTTTGGTTTAGTATGGTATCGAGATGGCAAATATCAATGATTTACTTAGTGGGTGGAAAAAGGCAACTGATGATGCCGAATTAACCTAATAAGTTCATACTTAAATACCTACGATTACCCAATAAGATTAAGATTGCCCATATTTGAATGAGATGTTCCAAGCACCACGTTTGACATAAAAACAGTTATTTTTCGAAAAATCGCTCTCGTAGCCATGCTGCATAACTGTGAATTTTTTGGTTTATTATTCTCGTTTGGATTTAAGGAGGGCCTGGTGTACTATCTGTGAGTACAGACTGAACAAATCGCGTCTTAATCAACCTGTATATTTACTTGGTTCCACCTGATCATGTGACTCACCACTCATTATTCAACAATCATATCCGAAGTGTGTTAGTGCGAAGAGGACTTTGAAAAGTCATATAGCGGCCGATGGAACGCAACTGGAATTCAGAAAGGTCTTAATGTTTAGATCCACCCGCTACTCTCCGGATGCAAGTTCCTTAACCGGTTAGTACGTGAGTTACCTAATCTCCGTACTAGACGTGAAACGGTGTGGCTAAATTTATTGTCATGGGGATGCAGACGCGTTTGTAATAGAATCGATTGAAGGTTGGGAATGTTATAATACTCGTATAATAACATATTATGGTTGCTGTAGTTTTATTGCATCCATCAGCTTTTACCTAAAATTGTCGTAATAGAAAGTAATCGTAGCAAAGCCTCTAATTACCAGGAGCAGTAATGGAAGCGAGAAAGCGTGCAGTCCGCAATCAGCAAAGCGAGCGAGTATTTAACGAAACAATTCGGCATTTTCACTTCTTTTGGCGAATTTTCGAAGAAAATTTAGCTATTGTTGTCGGTCCAAAATTTTCATAACCCTAGGTCAAGAGAAAGGGGTTCAAAACGAATTTTGAAATTTTCAAAACTCGAAAAATTCAGAAGAAACGGTGTATTTTTTATTTCATATTTAGATGAGTTTATTTTTTAGAATTTTTTAAGACCATCCACAGCTTTGTACGACCAGCCGTTCGTTCACAATGACGGCTCAAAGTTGGAGCAGGTAGAAAATCGCAGCCTGTCGGGTCCATTTTCAAACTGGCCCAGCTGATTGAAACAGCACAAGGTTTTCAAATATCGAGATAATAAATAATAGGTTAGGGTAGGCTAGGTTAGGCTAGGGTAGGTTAGGCTAGGCTAGGTTAGGTTAGGCTAAGGTAGGGTAGGTAAGGCGGGCCCCTTGCGGCCAAAGAAGAGGAAGGGGTCCTTGTGGCCAGAAGAAAAAAATTCTTTTACCCCCTCAAAATTTGTTGGTTTACATTTCAAGAACTCTGCAAATTCTTGACACAAAGGTTTATTATCTTCTTTGTACAGATCACCCATTTGTCTAGATTACTGAATGATAGAGTAATTACGAGTATTATTATGAATTGTCATTAATTATTAATAATTATTATCAAGTAGTGTAAATTATTAATATTTATTGTTGGTTATTAATAATTTTTATGCTTCAATATTAATAATTATAATTATTATTAAATATTATTCATTAACTCGATATTTGAAAACCATGTGCTGTTTCAATCAGCTGGGCCAGTTTGAAAATGGACCCGACACGCTGCCTCACGTTTCACTCTCATGTTGAAGAATTTCGATCTGCTCAAAAAAATCCGTCCGTACGCCGTACTAATAATTAATATCATTTAGTGATCTAGACAGAAGGGTGATCTGCATAAAGAAGATAATGAACCGTTGTGTCAAGAATTTGTTGAGTTTTTAAAACTCAAATTTCCGAAAACATTTTATACGGAAATCCGTAGGTATCAGACCATCCTGAATTCACTGCTAAAATACACCAAAAATCATATATGGTATAGATATGTATAAGTATGGGCCATTCCAGACGAAACTCTCGATAGAATAGAGAAGTTCCAAAACAGGAAAAAAGGAAAAAGTTCCACTTTTTTTTTTTTTTAATAACTTTATTGTAGGTACATTATAAATTACAGTTTTGCAAATTAACATATGAATATACCAATTAACGCGAAACATGAACAGTGGATTCCACCCAATGGCGGGCCACAACGTAAATAAATTACTTAATAGACGAATAAAAATGTAGGCTTAGTTCCAACTATTAACAATTAATTTATCGAAGGAAAGCTGGACAACATGTGCGACCTCGGGTATGTTCAGATCATTGTGAATGGTTTTATTGGTAACAAACCAATCAGCGTTAGTGATCAGACGTAGGACCCGATTTTAAACCGTCTGAATCTTTTTGACGTGTGAATCTGCTGCTGACGACCATATGACGCATCTATATTGCCACACTGGTCTAATGAGCAGAAGGTACTTACATGAGCTTTTTCGAATGCAGAGGTATTGTAGGACTAGTCAGCATGTACTTACATATGGGAACGGGCCTTTTGAGCGACTGATGATATGTGGGATGCTTTGAATCAAGTTTCAATCCGACGTACCGTGTTTCTCCATCTTCTGCTACTGAGGTGCCGTTCATGATTATGGAGCTCCGTGAAGTTAACCAGGTGAGACTTGGTTGGGCTTATTTTGACTCTCTGCTTGGTGCACCACTCTTCAACCGTTTGAGCATAGCGTTGTAAATTATCTTGGGCAATTTGAGCGCTCAATTTTGCAGAAAGGACCGCCACGTCATCAGCGAAGAGAGCGATCTTCATGGAGTTGTTATCAGGGTAATCGTGGGAGTACATCAAGTAGAAGAAGGGGCCCAGCACGCTGCCTTGGGGAACTCTCAGCATGTATTTCGAATGATCGAGACACAGCACTAGCATACCTAACAGCAAACGTTCGTTTTGATAGATACGATTGTATTATTCTAAAGAGCGTGTCAGGCAGCTTTCCCTTTAGCTTAACAAGTAGGCCATCATGCCATACACAATCAAAAGTATTTTCCGTGTCCAGAAATAGACCCAGGCCCACTTTTTTTTCCTCATAAGATTTTTCCTGTTCACCCACAACACGGCGCAATAATTGCAATTATTGTAAGGGACAGGAATGTTGTAGCCTAAATCCAAACTGAGTGGGAGGAATGCAGTGCTCAAGATGACCAAGAAGTCTCGACAGAAACAATCTTTTAAAGAATTTTGGAACTGAGTGGCAAGAGAACTACTGATTGGTCTGTAGTTCTTCACATCTGCTTTGCTGCCATTTGGTTTCGGAATGAGTACTACGCTTGCGTGTTTCCAAATTTGCACACAAAATCTGTCTTGGCAATCACAAGGCTAAGTTCGAAGATGGGCAGAACACGATGATGTTCCAAAATAAATTCCCAAAATGAATCAGTCAGACACCTCATCTTATTCCGTTTTCAAACTGGAGCACTTTGAAGATGAAGAGACGTGGTCGACACTTGAAATGTTCTTCATGGTAGTCTGCTCTAATCCGACAACGGAATGAGATATCGCCATTCTGACTTCACCATCGTGTTCAGCGTTGAAAAATCTATAAACTAAAGGTGTAAAATGGAGACATTTTACATAAAACCAGTTATTTCTTCGAAAATTCGCTCTTATAGCCATGCTGCATGACTGTGGCCTTTTTTTGTGACATGGATAATATCCATATTATGTCTATTGTCTGGGGGTCAGTCACAAATTTCCGTCATCAAAACAAATTTAATTTTAAATTAAAAAAAAAAAGTAAAAAAAAAAAAAACATTGTAACGTTTTTTGGGACACTTCCGGTGGTTGGAGAGGGTTGCGAGTATCATGAAAGTTTTCTAAAAAAGCAGACGATTCCAAAAATTGGTGAAAGATTTCTGTGTGATGAACACTACGGAAGTTCCATTTCCCTACCAACGGCTTGGTTGTACGTGAAAATCATAAGAATTTTTTCGTTACGGTTTAGGGTGGTTTTGGCGCAATTCCTGTAGTGGCACAGACTTGAAAATTATAATATGTAATATAATATGTAGCCGCCTTAGGATTTACACTTTAAGCAGCATAGGGCCCGAATCAGCTGAGTGGCTCATAAAGCTAATTTCTATGCTATCCACTCTATGAAGCTGTCATTTGGTATGTGGCCTCCTTAGGAATTACAGGCCCAGGATCCGCTTAAGGGCCCTTAAAGCTAAGAGACATGATCAGAGGTTTTTCCCAGTTAGGGAGAAATTTACGGAGTTTCATTAAAACCTGATCATGAATAATCCACGTCATTGATAGGGATGGTTCCATGTCATTGAGGATTCCCTCTTTGCAATGCCACTGTACAGTGGCGGATCTAGAACTGTACCAAGGGGGGCGGGGGGCTAAACCCTCCCCCCCCGCCTGATGGTCTGTGAGAGGGGGGTTCGGGGGGCCACCGATTGGCCCCGGCTAGAACTCCCCGTGATTACCCCTCTTCCTCCCTTCACTTCTGGCCTCCGATTGCCTCCCCCCCCCCCGCTCATTAGTCACCCCGAAGACATCGCCCCCCCTAGAACTCCCCGTGATTACCCCTCTTCTTCCCTTCACTTCTGGCATCCGATTGCCTCCCTCCCCCCCCCCCCCCGCGCATTAGTCACCCCGAAAACATCGCCCCTAGAACTCCCCGTGATTACCCTCTTCCTCCCGTCTAGTCTCCCCTAGCGTCCCCCTCCCCGTCTCTGTTGTCACGTACTCGCCCTCATTTATAAGTCGCTTGTTCATAAGGACCTGGCACTCATCAGAGGACCGTAGTGACAATATGTGAAATACGATTTAGTAACGTACGGTAAAGTCGTGTACCTAGGGTTGTTTTTTAAATCTTTTTTTTTTCATACTTTTGTTTCCATTTGCAACGCCGCGTTGGTTCAACTATTGGCAATTCCTAGGGAATAACTTGAAGGGGTTTTACTGCCCTCCTGAAGCTCTTTAGTACGCTGAGAGACATCCTCTAGACATCAGTTAAGGCAATTTTTACGGGAATTAAATAAGGTCGAGATGAGCACTCTTGGGGGAAAAAAATTGTATTAAACAACTTTCATTGTATGAAACCACTTTCTTCTTTATTCCAAAAAAATTAATTATATTATGTTGTTTCTCAGGGTTCGCTCACAGATACAAAAACAAACAACTTCTTGAATGTAATAAAATTTATTACATTTATTACAATCCTGTTCAGTCATCGGTATGATTCCTTACTTGAATATTCGTCGTGCCTACTGATAACCATTTTGCTTGCTCGGTAATAAATATTGAGGCAGTATCCTACCCCAAGTTCATCAATTGTGAACTAAGAATTAGTAAGTACACATTTTTACTGTGTTGAGGAATAAAGACCTTGGACAGAAACATTCATCTCGCGGAGAAAGCGGTTCATTAAGATTGTAGGAACCGATACCTCGACAGTTGACGTGGGAATATGACGTTGACCAACCGATAGTGACAAAACACAGGGAACCGAGATTTCTCCCCAGTAAAAGTCATCGTAAAAGCGCAAACTTCCATCGGATTTCAATTTCTAAGAAGACATTTCAAATCACAAAAGAAATCACAGAAATTGTATTTCTGTAATAATTACATTATTCGTCTTTCAGTAATTACATTAAGCCAATGAAATTGAAGGATTAAGGTAACGTATTATTGTAATCACCCAGAAACTTAATCGACGGTGGGGTGGTGGTGGAGGGGGGAGCAAGGACTTACTCAAAGGCTCCGTCTGAACCCACCCGGTATATTAGGAGACCAGAAGTATGCAGAGGCCCCTCACGCGCCGGACTCGCGACTGGTCGCTCCAGGTCGCGAGTCCGGCGCGTGAGGGGCCTCTGCATACTTCTGGTCTCCTAATATACCGGGTGGGTTCAGACGGAGCCTTTGAGTAAGTCCTTGCTCCCCCCTCCACCACCACCCCACCGTCGATTAAGTTTCTGGGTGATTACAATAATACGTTACCTTAATCCTTCAATTTCATTGGCTAAAATAAAACCTTCTCTGATTGGGTAAAATAACAATGATTTTGATTGGTTAACACCAGTGATGCCGACCTTGGTCTATAAATAAGGACAAACGGATATCGTTGGTCAGTAGTTCCCTGAACTTCACACGGTAAACAACTCTGTTTATAAAATGAATAATTGCGTAAAGTGCGAAAAATCCTTCAGTGTCAAACATGTTCGGAGGCATGAACATAGTTGTGGAATTGTTTTTACCTGTAAATATTGTGATAAATTATTTACAAATATCTACAATGGAAGGAGGCATGAAGACTCATGTTTAAATACACCACTGGAAAAGAAAATCAAACTTTGGGAGCCGAAGAAACAAGCTATACTCGAACGAATTGGACACGGTATGACTACTGGCTATGAAACAGCTTTTAAGAACCGATTGCAATCTTGGTTCATGCGAAATGATTCACCTTCAGATTTACCAACTTTCCTTTCTAAAGTGAAAGATGATGTAAAAATTAAAATAAGAGACGCATTAAATGAATTTACATCTATCAAGGTCAATGTACTTGTGGAGTGTACGTTCAAAAATACGGTTGGTGAGTTACAAGATAAAGCGTTCAAAACACGAAACAAAGCGATACAAGTTGATACAAATCTTGATGACGTTGTTAAGAAATTTAATGAAAAATTGCAAAATGAGATGGAGGAGGCTCAGTTGAAAAAAAGTGGATGGTCTTTGCATCATATAGAAGGTTTACGTTTAAGGATTAATAAAAATATTCCTTTGAAGGGAAGTACTTACATCCAACTCCCGCCGCAAATCGAAAATAAACGTGCTTGTATTAATGTAAAGAATGACGATTATTTATGCTTTAAATATTCAATTCTAGCGAAATTCATTACTAAGGATGGACAACGTGTGAGTAAATATGTCAATCTCGACCATCCCTACGATTTTTCTTGCATCGATTTTCCTACTCCTCTAAAGCAGATCAAAAAATTCGAGAATATCAATAACATTTCTATTAATGTGTACGGATTGGATGATGCTTGCAAAATATACCCTCTCAAAGTGACAAAAGAGGAATTACTCGATCACCGCGATCTCCTTCTCATAAACGACGATTCGGGTACATACCATTATGTTTACATAAAAAATTTCGAAAAATTGGTTGTAAGACAGTTGACAAAACGCAACGGACAAATAATCGTCTGTAAAAGGTGTTTTACCAAATTCGACGATCGATATGACAAATCAAAAGAGGAAAAATTAGCTGAACACCGAGAATACTGTTTGGAAAATAAAGCAATTCGTGTAGACATGCCTACAAAAAAACCGTACATTGAGTTCGAACATTGTGAAAGAATGTTGAAGGTTCCTTACGTTGTATATGCTGATTTTGAAGCATTACTAGAGCCTATAGCAGAAAGTTCAACAGAATCCTGTACCACAACCATTCAAAAGCATGTACCTATGAGTTATTGCCTCTATGTAAAGAAATCTGATGAAGTTGAGGATGTTCAGTTAGACATACCATCAGAACCGATTGTCTACAGGGGAAAGGATGCAGTCTCTCACTTTGTTCAACAAATAAAAACAATAGCAGAGACGATTTCGACAGCTTATTCGATGAATACTCCAATGACTCCACTATCTGACAGAGAGCAAATGATCTTTAGATCTGCAAAGAAATGTTACTTGTGCAACTCACAGTTCACTGAAAGTGATGGGAAAGTACATGATCATTGCCATATTACTGGTAAATACAGGGGACCCGCCCACAATAGCTGTAATCTGAGATGTAGGAACCCAAAATTTATTCCAGTCCTAATACATAACCTCTCTGGGTACGACTCACATTTCATTGTAAAGGAGCTTGGATACGACGATAAAGAAATTGAGGTTATTCCGAATTCCGAAGAAAAGTATATATCGTTCACTAAAAAAGTAGCAGGAGGATTCAAAATCCGATACATTGACACCTTCAGGTTTATGTCAGCAAGTCTGGACGCATTGGCCAAAAATGTTCCTGAATTTAAAGAGACGACAAAGTTTCATTCTTTGGACGATCTAGCTCTAATGAAGAGAAAAGGAGTGTTCCCGTATGAATACATCTCGTCCTGGGAAAAATTGGAAGAAACCGCTCTGCCTCCTAAAGAAGCATTCTACAGCAGATTACAAAAACGTGGTATAACGAATGAGGATTATCAACATGCGAAAACAGTATGGCAACACTTCAATTGTGCTACACTTGGAGAGTATAGTGATCACTACCTCAAGACGGATGTTCTCCTACTAGCAGATGTGTTCGAAAACTTCAGAGATACAATTCATATAAGCCATAAACTTGACCCAGCTCACTACTTTACATTACCTGGGTTATCATGGGATGCAATGCTTAAATATACAGAAATGAGACTGGACCTTTTAACTGATTACGATCAGATTTTGATGATTGAAAAGGGGATACGAGGTGGAATTTGTCAAGCTTCTCACAGATATGTCAAAGCCAATAACAAATATATAAAGGATTACAACCCCAACGAAGAACCTACTTTCATCAGTTATCAGGACTGTAACAATCTTTATGGGTTTGCTATGTCAAAACCTCTACCCTACGGTGGATTCAACTGGTGCAAAGAAGATATTGATGTATTGAGTTTGAATGAAGATGATCAATATGGGTACATCATGGAGGTTGATGTTGATTACCCACAACACCTGCACAAATCACACAACTATCTTCCCTTCCTCGCAGAAAATATCATACCTCCCGGGGATACAACCACAAAATTGACGCCTCATCTAGGAAAACGTGAACGTTATGTGGTGCATTACATGGCACTGAAGCAAGCCATAGCTCACGGCTTAAAAGTCGAGAAGATCCATCGTGTATTGAAATTCAAACAATCGCAGTGGTTACAACCTTACATTGTCTTGAACACAGAATTTAGAAAGAACGCTAAAAACAATTTTGAAAAAGACCTATTCAAGTTGATGAATAATGCAATTTTTGGTAAAACAATGGAAAATATTAGGAATAGACTAACCATACACCTTGTGTCAGATGCTAAAAAGTTGGAAAAACTCATTGCAAAACCAGAATTTTTAGATAGAACTATTTACAGTGAAAATCTAGTTGCGGTACATATGGCTAAAAAATCAATAACATTCAATAAGCCAATATACATTGGTATGAGTATACTTGATATTTCAAAAACAACAATGTATGAGTACCATTATGATATAATGCTGCCAAGATTCGGACCTGAAAGATTGACACTTTGTTATATGGACACAGACAGTTTTATATACGCAATAAAGACAGACGATCTACATCTCGATATATTGAATATGTTAGACTACATGGATACATCCGATTATCCTCAAGATCATCTCTGCTTCTCTATAAAAAATAAAAAAGTACTCGGTAAATTCAAAGATGAAATGAATGGGAAAATAATAGCTAAGTTTATAGCTCTCAGAGCGAAAATGTATGAGATTCTAACAGAAGACGATAGGGAGATAAAGAAAATCAAGGGTATTAGTAAGAATGTAGTTGAAAAAGAAATAAAATTCGAAGATTATTACAAATCCTTATTTTTGGCTAATATAGTTAGAAAGCAGATGGTTGTTATCCAATCGAAACAACACAACGTTGTGACCGCGCAAGTTAACAAAATTGCTTTATCCCCATTTGATACTAAAAGGAAAATATTGGAGGACGGTGTATCAACAGTTGCCCATGGGTACTTGGAATAACACCCCACTGACAAATGAAAAAAACAAAAAAAAAAAAAACCAAAAAACAAAAAAAAAAAACAAAAAAAAAAAAAATTAGCAAAATGTTGATTATAAATAATATTTGCAGAAAAAAAAGTACCTATATAGAAAATTAATTTACTTCTGATTTTTAGCAATAAGTGTGAAGGTATTAGACTACTTTTGTTATTCAACTTGTTATTTTTTCTAAGATATTGTATTTATGTTATCCGCATCGAATATAGCACCATTAAGACTTCAATATAAATAATGCTAAACATGTACTAACAAAAAAAAAAAAAAACTGATCGAACTAACCGGTTGCGTTGCAATCAAAGGTAACGAAATCTACCGATGATCGCCTCATTTTAAAAAGTGTGTATGAATGGGCCTCTAGCGTGGTCGTAAAGACCCCCAAGCTGTATGAACTGAACTCAGGATAGGTAATTGTGAATATTCATCCTCTAACATCCTACAGATGTACATAATATTATGAAGACCCCCGCAATGCCCTTTTGACTGTCCAAAATGATTTGGTTATAACGATTCGCAGTATTCTCCAGTCAAAAAACGGTCCTATTAGTGCTGAAAAACCTCTATTTAATTGGACTAAAAAGAGTCTGTGAGGACGTCCATTCGAAAACATGTAACCGATCGGAAGCACGGCAGAAATCTAAACGCCCGAAATGGTAGGTATGGCTATATCTATGGAAATGTTCTTACCGGAAACACGGCGTCCCCATTAGCCCCCCTATTTCGCCCAAAATGGTATAACTATTCCTTAGAGACACACCTACCGGAAACACGGCATTTTCCCCACTAACACTAGAAAACTTAATAATTATTTTTAGCAATAGAATTGTATGAAAGGGCCTCTAGCGTGGTCGTAAAGACCCCCAAGCTGTATGAATGGAACTCAGGAACGTTGTAATCAAAGGTAACGAAATTTACCGATGATCGCCTCGTTTTAAAAAGTGAGTGTGAATGGGCCTCTAGCGTGGTCGTAAAGACCCCCAAGCTGTATGAATGTTTAGTATGTAAGTAGGACTCCATCGAAGTGCCTTCACCTTGACGTGGTGATGGAGCTTTTAACTAAGAAAGGCACAATGTCAGATATACAATATACAGATGTCATCTGTATATCAGAAATAGTCTCACCATGAACCTTTTGAAAACTAAATGCATTTACCTTCTCAATAAATAAAAATAGGACTTCTTAATGGCTCTAAATCCCAAGTGTATAAGGCAAACTGTAATGCAGTAAGAAACTTGTGTAGCTGCATGGAGATAAAAAGGCCGAATTCGATAATACGAGTATATATGGGTGTTCACTTAGATCAACATCTCAAGTGGAAGGATCATGAAGCACCATTAGTCAATAAATCGGGAAATCCTTGCATTACTTTCAAATGCTTCGAAGTAGGCTCAAAGAAAATCTTGAAATGTAGTATTATGCTCATATACGTCGCATCTCAACTTATCGCATCATTTTATGGGGAGGTTCTTATGCGTGTACCTTTGATAATATAAACATAGCAATGAATTCAGTTTTTAAGAAAAGCAACTAATGTCCATAAGCACAAACCTTCGATGTTCTCGCTCCTAGAATGGCTTACATTCATAAACAACTGAATGTATTTACCAAATCATCGGTGATTAAACCGTCTCGGGTAAAATTTACATTTAATGTCATCTATTTCATCCAGATACCTCAATCTCAGAATGATTTCTCCCATCCCTATTTGAACACTCAACAGTAACATTTTAAAAAATTGGTTTTTTTGAATATTTTTGAAGTTGGAAATAATGAAAGTAAAACAGGTTTAATTTAGGATAATGAATATATTATAATTATATTTTAGGTAATTTTATAACTAGGATTATTCGAGTAATTTACGGCAGATGTCGTACCTACATTTTTGCATTGAACCAGTAGCGTAAATAGGATTTTGATTTGGAGGGTGATTAACCTGGAAGGAGATACTACCGACGGATCCCCAGGGGGGTCTTACCCCGGAGAAGTTTGAGAATTTATACTCGTAAAAGCGCATTTTAACACCTTCTAGATTTTATTTTTAAACAAATTGTATTTTTGACATTTTGTGTCTTTACTATGGCACATAAATGAAAAATCGTCACGCGGAGAGCGTTACGCGGAGTTTCTGATGATTTTCGCTTACAACCGATTCGTTGCTACGGAACTTTATCTTCGCCACTTATCATCGTACAAAAATCGTTCACCACTCGTTGGATAGCTCTCGATTTACCTAACCATATTACGTTAACCACTGCTGAGTGCGTGGCCGACAAGCGGCGGTATGAGCGTGATTGTTTAAATAATTGTTTACACACTGGTGATCATTCTCAATAATTTATATTGTCAACACGAATGCAAGCGTCATATAAGTTTTTGATGGGAGGGGGCGCAAAGACATAAAATGTCCCTCGTGGTTGCGTACTTGTACGAAAGCTGTACCCACCGTTTTTTTTCTTTTTCTAATTATTATTATTATTATTAGTCTTTGGGGAGTGATTGATCACCTGATCACCCTCCTCATTTACGCGATTGCATTGAACACCTTAATACCAAATAAATGAGCGTTCCTGATGCATAATAATTATTTGTATTCGTATTACTAAAAAGCAGGGAAAAGACGAGCCTGGAATACATACATTCTCCTCGTCCCCATATACCAATGTGGGGGAATGTGATTAAGTAACGAACCTAAAACCATTCGTTCAAGTTAACGATATGCGAACATAAACACATACTACCTTGGTATTTGTTTAATAAAATTACGGATCTCCCATGAACGAGTAGGTTCTTGAGTCTCCACTATACACCACATTTGTGGAAGATTTCTAAATAGTATTCTCATCACACGTTTAGGCTGCGAATTTATAATATAAATACGGCTTATACAGCTTACAAAAATGTAATTACTTCACTCCTAATTAGTGGGTCTACTCGGATGATCCACATATCTCACCCGTCGAAGTAATAGCATAGTTGGCACAGTGGTTATGATAACTAATTAGAGTCGCGGAGTTCGCGAGATCGATTCCCATTACCGCGAATAATACTTTTTGACCTTGAAACAATAGCGTGGTACGATATGAGGTTCCGAATGAGTCTGGAGGAAGGTTACAACTGCTGTTATCGTCCGCCTTCCAGGTCTGTCAGGTTATCCCCACTAGCCCCTGCGCCAGATCTCTCCTTTTCCCCCTACTTTCGTAATAGTCCATGTAATGAACAGCTTATACCCGAAGGCTTATTTCTCACATATTTCTCATATTATCAATGAGTAGGTACTGATAATACGTGTATTACAATACATGCGTCTTATCTTACCAAAGTATTATTTTTAAAAAAATCCAGCCATGCAGCATGGCTGAAAGAGCGAATTTTCAAAGAAATTACTTGTTATACGTAAAATTTCTCCATTGAAGGACTTGATGTCCATGCAGAACATCTCAAGTATCAACCAAGTATCTTCATCTTCAATGTGCGAGAATGTGTTTGAGAATGGAATAGGATATCGTAATTCTGATTTCACCAAGAACAATAGCTTTCTTTTCTTTTTAAAAATTCACTAAAATGATGCATTTTCAATAAAGAACCATTGGAATCGACTTAGAAAGTAGAGAATGTATTTTATTTTTGCTGGTTCTGGACCAATTTTGACTTCAGATTCTGTGTACCTGTGTACCTTCAAAACATAAAATCCACCCATTTCGAAAAATACGAAAATTCTCTTAGAATACCAGGAGGTTAGAGCGGGTTTTGTTGGTTTCATCCCACCCCGCACCGTTCAGTCACTAATAAGCGCAGAAAATCCCTCTCAAAAAGCCTCGTAGTGTGAAGCGTAAAGAGAAAGCTTCATCACGCGTGCCTAACTTAATTGATGGGCGATGCGTATGAGATTTTTGCACGAGCCCCCTACACCTAGGTAATAAGCCAGGGAGTAATTAGATTACGGGGGAAGCGGTCCGTTCAAAGCCGTCAACCAAAGGTCGACACGACGTCTGCCACGACGTTGTGCTTCAAAATGAGCTCATTGGGATAATTTGTATCCTCATTTTCAGTTCGTTATGAAATACTTGGAATAATGGCTTATGGCTTATTTACGTTTCATTATACTTGAAATCAGAAATCTTGGACACCGGATTATTAGTTTTGTAGAGATCCCCTTCCCATGTATTTATTTTATTGCAATTTATTTATATAAATGATAAATTAAACCTTTACTTTGCGGATAAACTTTCCAGAATTTTACCTTTTTTTGAACGCCTTTGACTTGGTTATTATTGAGCGAAAAATACTTTTGAACAACGTACTTTAAACAAAATTTAATGAGGCTTCCCGGATTTTCGCTAAACTACACGGTTTAGAAGATATGAGCCAAAAACTACTTAATAACAATCCAAAAAAATCACGTTTGTGATCGAAAATTCCCCATTGTGAGATGGAGTAATCACCATTCCGTTCGAATGTTCGAAATATAGTCCAGTCAATAAAGAATTCAAACCGGTTTAATTCAGTACCTATGCAGTGACTTTATGCACTAAATACACTATATTTAGCCGCAAATTGAAGGATTTTACTCAAAAATGACGAGAGAGATGAAAGTGCATTCATTGGTGGACATGTAAGTTTTTGACGGAATTCTTGAAATTGCTCTAACTTAGAACCTGTTCAACAGGTCCTGTTCGAGATAAATTGGTTATGAGACATAACTGCCAAATATTCTTAATGGTAATTTAACCCTCTACAACTTCTCCCACCACATTCTTCTCAGATGAGAAAGGAATACTTACTACGAGTAAGGAATACTTAATGGATACTTAGGTATATACAATTTGTTTAATAATAAAATAAACGAACAACGAACATTTGATGAACTGCCGTCGGGATGAGAATTTTGAGTATAAAAGTAGAATTTAGTTTTATGGAGTTATCCGATTTTGATCCTGAACGCCTCATATATACGAGTATATTTATGTATGTGTCATTCTAGACGTTAAACGAAAGGCTAAGTTCGTAGATGGACAGAATCGGGCCACTCTAAGGGGATTTATAAGGGAGAAAAAATTACCCATAAAATCCTCAATTGAAACAGTCTGACAAGTGACGATGATGAAGCCGACGATTATTCTGTTCTCAAACTGGAGCATTTTGAAGATGAAGAAACGTGTTTGTCACTGTTCATCTTCTCTAATCTGATAACGGAATGAGATATATCGCAATTCTTGATATTTTCTCGTGACCACGCTAATAATGATTATTATGATGACGCTTATCGTGACCACGCTTATAATGATTATGATGTTACCGAGTTCGAATTATGTTTCTTAATTACGTTACCGAGTCTTTGAGTTCAACAAGCAAAGATGATAATATCATAAGCATCTGTGTTACCTACATGCAGTAAATACATTCAAATTGCGATTCATCTTGTAGGTAAGTAGGGAGTAACTTACTGTTGTTGTTGATTAAATTTCAATATTGCAGTAGGTATGCCTCACGATAATATCGTGAAATATTATTAACTTATATTATATTATCATGATACATTATTATAATATATTATGTGTGTGTGATTTTTTTTTTTTGACCGTCAGTAAGAATGATGTTGAGGGATGTCGAGGGTCGGTCATATGAAAATTGATTTATGTGCCAAAGTTTCGAAGAAAATATTTCTTCATCTTCAGGGCAGTTTACAAAATGGAGTTGGACTCCAACAGGGAAGAAACTGTGATCTGCAGGAAGTTCTTGCCTCCAGATCACAGTTAAGTTGTTACTTCCGTGATCTGGAGGCAAGAACTTCCCTATTGGAGTCCAACTCCATTTTGTAAACTGCCCTGAAGATGAAGAAATATATTCTTCGAAACGTTGGCACATAAATCAATCTTCATATACCGACCCTCGACATCCCTCAACATCATAATATATTATATTATATGAATTGCCTGTTTTGTAATTATTACACTAAAGACTGGGAAGAGTAGGCTGAGTCTTGATTGAAATTGAAGGTGCTCGTTTTCTGAAAACTGTTCAACTTTCAATGTTGTGTCAACAAACATTTTATGATTCAATTTTAATATTACCCACCAAGTATTTAACAATTTAGCTTGAACAATAAAAAAGTTGAACACTCAAGCACCCAATATTTCTAACGTTCAAGTAATTAACTAGCTCATAGTGTATCGACTCAACAACAATAATTTGGAGATGTGTGAAGAACCATTCTAATAAATTTTGATCGTGAATGCTGTGCTTTATTTCTGTCTGTTGTTACTCAAAATGCAGGGTTTCGGAATGAGATATCGCCATTCTGGCTTTGTTCAGCGTTGAAAACCTTTGAACTGAGGCGTTACTCGGCAAAAAAATGAGACAAAATTTGTTATAAAACCAGTAAAATAGAGACATTTACATAAAAACAGTTATTTTTCGAAAATTCGCTCTGATTGACATGCTGCATGGCTGTGGAATTTTTATTTGATTTGCTGTAGAAAAACTCAATTTTTGACATCGCCATTCGATCCAGCAGTTATCAAAAAGCAAGCATTAGCCCATCAACAGAGGCTTCGTGGCCACATCAATGACGAGGTTGTCCAGCTCCTTGATGTTGATGGCCTACTCAGAAGGCTTAAAAGAACAAAACCTCATGACCTGTGGGAGTGGAGTGTTTTGTGAAAAGTGTTGTGAAATCTTGTTGTGAAATGAAGTGTTCAGTGGGATCAGTGAAGCCATACCAGTGCATCAGCTGCACAAAACTTGAAGCCTTTTAGAAGCCATGTTACGTATCTTAGCTTCTTAACAATCAATTAACAATGCATATCAAATGTAAATTGCTAATAAGTTGTAAACTTGGCGCAATAAAATTTTCACAAGAAAAAAAAAAAAAAAAATTCGATCCAGCAAGAAATTCCCTACTTGGAGACTGTTCAAGTTCAAGATTAATTTGGAAACAAACGCCAATATCGAAGAATTTCGACGCAGAACCTATTTGGCCGATTTCCCCAAAAGTAAGAAATCTGCAAACTGTCGCTTTGAAGCGATCTCGATGAATCAGGGGAAAATTGATTGGGTGGTACTCACATTGTGTGATCCGAACGAAGTAAGTTCAACGTTCTCGTCCTCATCAGAATCGCAGCAACCGCAACATACGTTAGACCTCATGATTACACGAAAACACGTTTATAACATGAATTTTCGCTGATTTCGCGGATAATGCAAGTTTCATTTAATACCGACCCGAGCGTGTATAAAGGGCGGAATTCTACTGAGGATGCCGAGATACTGAAACCAAATATTACCAGCGTAATCTTGTCTTGATAAGATGGCGAACGATGAGCTCTGATGGGAAAGCGGACAGAATGTCTTGGCCTTTCCGTTTGCTCTAGGCCTGTAAACAGAGCCGTTCGTCTGATCAAACCCAGCGTTCTACGTCGAAAAAGAACAAAAATCACGAGAACAGAGACACAGAGGAATATACGGAGCTAAAAAAACCCGTAAAAAAAACTCAACTGTAAATGAACGTGAGAAATGGAAACGTGATGTTTCGTGTAGTCAACTGAGTCACGGATTTCAGAAGCGAGTTCAAGGAAGTTTTTGATTCAGTTCGAACTGTGTACAAATCACAGTGACAGTGTTGATTTTGACTCAATCAGCAGTCACGGACATTACAGGTTTAGAACAATAGAGCGGGATCTGTTACCGGCCTAGTGTGGAATAAGGCGTTGTATACAATACCTAAATACAAACGTGTCCAAAGACCATGATAAATGATTGTATACAATGTCAGACTCGATTTTGGATTTATCATGAAATGAAGTAATTCAAAATGGCGTTAGAGGACAAAAGTCCAAAACAAAAAGCCCACAGTGTTTTAGGTCCAAAATAACATTTTTTCCCCATTCTGTAAACTACATTTATATTTTTATTTTTCTACTCATATAATAGGTAGGTATATTATGCTGTTACATCTTACTTCAGCAGCTACAACATACTTCAGATAATGCAACTTCAGCTTATTACTTCATAGCCTAATATTTAGTTCAAGTACTAAAATTTAGTACTTGAATAACCTAATATTTAATATTAGGGTATGAAGTAATAAGCTGAAGTTGCATTATCTGAAGTATGTTGTAGTTGCTGAAGTAAGATGTAACAGCATAATAATATGTTATATTATATTATATGAGTAGAAAAATAAAAATATAAATGTACTTAGTTTAAAGAATGGGGAAAAAATGTTATTTTGGACCTAAAACACTGTGGACGCTTTGTAAATTTTACTTTTTATACTGTTTATGTATATTATGGTATGTCTCACTCTGGACGATAACTCTCGATAAAAAGCTCAAATTTGCACAAAACTCCGTTCAGGCAATCGAAAGGCTAAGTTCGAAGCTGGGCAGAATCAGGCCACTCGGGGAATCGGGTGGAAAAACATCGATGTTTACACATACATGTTATTTTTACTGCAAACATCGTATTAAGAACATCGATGTTTTGAAACATCACATACAAAACATTGAAAAAAATTCCAGTCATGCAGCATGGCTATAAGAGCGAATTTTCAAAGAAATAACTGGTTTTTTGTAAAATGTCTCCATAAAAAGTGCTCCAGTTTTTATCATGTTTTCGACTTTATCACACTAACATGGCCATAACTCCCTTAATTTACATGAAAATTCAAATATAATTACACCGTTGGAAAGAACACAAAATTTCCCATCCCTCTGATGAAGAACAAACGTTTATGAATCGCCAAAACGAGTGAAAAATGAACTTGAACTGGAAAATTTGTCAAATCGTATAAAATTCGACTTTTTTCAAAGGCTCATACACCCCTATAATCCGGCACTAGAATTTTAGCCTGTAGGCCTGAAAGCTGCGCCCCAATATCAGCTTTCCAATGGTATGAGCTTATCGGTCATGCTGTGTGACTTTAAGAGCAAATTTTCGCAGAATTAACTGGTTTTATGTAAAATGTCTTCATTGAAGGACTTGATGTTGCCAACAAATGTTGCTGTGTTTACGCCAACAGATAAGTATGTACCTATAATATTATTTTGCTATAAGATAAGATGAGAAGAACTGTGAAAACCCTGACACTGATCAATCCTGCATACCCCCCCCCCCCCCCTCGTCATCATCATCCCCAAGCGGATTGGGTTCTCCTCGTGGCATTTTCTCTCTGGACTCCTATTGAGCCCCAAACCTCCTGGGTCTTCAGCATCCTAAAACTCCTGGGTCTTCAGGATCCTAAAACTCCTGGGTCATCATCATCCCACCACAAGGTCTTCTTCTCATTCTATTACACTCCTAATGTTTTATCAATTTTACCAACCCAAATAAATCAAAACCATCAGTATTCCAGATGCATGCGTTAAAATTACGCATTGTTAATATTACCGCAAGTTAGTAATGTAGGGTTAAAACCGCGCCTCTGGTACATCAAACAGCACGATAGCTTGATTTTCTTCAAAAATTCGCGAAAAGTAGCAATTTTCCAAAGCCTAGTGATTGATTTGTCAATAGTTTCCTTTTCTTTGGAAATTCGCTAGAAATCGGATAACTCACAATGATTTGTTTGTATCGTGTAAATCTGCCTGAGCCGCTTCGGGCGGGAATCTCGTTGTTGATGACGCGGTGACGTCGTGATGAAGGCGAAGGAACGGGAGTCGATGGAGAACTTCCGAACGTCCAGTCGGTGGGCGTCAACAGAGAACACGCGGAGGTCGTACGTCGTCCTTCGGACATCAACGGGCTCAGAACTTTGACGGCCAAAATCGTCATCTCGTCAGCCCTCAGAGAGCGAGGTGTGACGACGAGTGCCCGCTGACACCAAGCAGCGGGCTCGCTCCGATCGGCGCAGCTCATAACACGCGACGGGTCGTCTCCCGCTGCCCGCTTTGAAAACTGGCGAAAGACTGATCCGAAATGAAGTGAACTTACTCAAAGATTTTCCCAGTGCAATAACAGTATCGAGTTCCGCTCCCACACGCCTCATCCCGTGGGAAATCCCACCCCCACCACTTCACTTAGCAGCGTCCCATATGGTGCTCGTGCCCGAGTTACACAAAACCCAAGATAACAACTATCACAGACAGTCTGTAGCAGGGCCGAGATGGACGGATTCATATTCATAAATGAATAGATTTTTTAGCGAATTTTCGAAGAAAATGTAGCTATTGTCCTCGGTCCAAAATGTTAAAACTCGAATTTTCGAAAAATTTCCGTACCGAAATCCGTTTCAGACCATCCTGAATCCACTGCCAAGACACCAAAAATTATATGTATATATATATAAGTTAATCAAGATGGAACGAGATTCAGGTTTTTAAAAACACTTTTATTCCTCGTTACAAGATACAGAGGTGTGAACCGGTTGACTGCTGATAATGACGGTCGAGCGCTGAAGGCGCGGAGCTTTTATAGAGTTAGGAGTTGCTAATGTCAGCAAAATAATAGGGAGACATATCTGGAGGTTGTGTACATAACGTATATATATATAATATATATTATATATATGGGAGAAAGAAAACAATAACTTCCGTTTTCTAGTACTGGTCTTTCACTTCTCCGTCTTTGAGGTCTTGATGCATATACCTATATATGAATTTGAATGATTGTACAGGAAGATAAAAAGTATATAGAAACACTTACAGAAATTAAGAAAAACTTGATAAAACGGAAATTTTCGCGTTACAGCGTCATCAGCCCGGGAAGATTAATACTAAAACTCATTATAACGACCTCACAATTACAACGAGGATTTCATTTTGCCCTGATATCATTGAAATTATCAATCTGAATCATATCACTACAAACACAAAACAATTGAGAATCCGTTGGTTAATTTTCGAGTAGTAGGTAACTGTACTCGTATTTTTGTAGGTGCCTACGGTTTTTCAGCATTCAAACTTGAATTTCTCCATGAAATCGACAAATGAATCTCAAAGTAGACCATACCATTGGAAAGCTGATTAAATTTGCAAGTTTTCATGATATGAATATGGTATGCATACCATATGGTATACCATGGTGTCGATTTACAACACTGTCGGGTATAGACAGAAGGGTGATCTGCACAAGGAAGATAATAAACCGTTGTCAAGAATTTGCAGAGTTTTTTTTTCTCGAATTGCTCTTGATTTTATCGAGAAAGGGACGGCTGGCGTATTTCGAGTTTATCATGGTGCACCCAGTCGTGGTGCCAGAAAAAATTAATCACGTTCAGCTGAACACTTTCTCGCTCGGAGGTCTGTAGGTACGTGTAGGTACTAGGTACTATGTATAGCTGGCGTCTCCTAGTGGAGCGAATGATCAGCTGATAGACGCGCGTTTGGCCTAAAATTCAGTTTCCCGCGAAAATAACGCGCTTCCCGCCACAAATGGAGAAAATCTACCGAGGTGAGTGAATGAATCATGAAGCTCGGAAGCAACCTTGAAAATTCACTGCTTTGATAGTGAATGATTTTAAAATCTGAACCAGTCCATTTTGCGATCTAGAGGTATCATCGAATCATGCACATTTTTTTTAAACGGCAGAATCAATGTCTATTAACGACGTAGTGAAAGTTGGGAACTTCCAGTTTTGACAAGGTGAGTGAATGAAAAATTCACTATTCTAAGATTTTTAAACAGTAAATAGAATTATTCTATCATTTCCACTAGATATAGATATTAATGAACACACTAGGTACCTTGTTTTTTATGCATTTTTATTAGAACCATAAATGCAACACAAAAGGCACAAAGTCTTCTGGACAGCGATCTTAGGTTTCTGGGAGAATGACCCATAAAGAGCACTCAGGGGAAGATTTTGATGGTGGAGAGGAAGAAGTGGGGGTCGAATGTCTTCAATTACCTCGGACTGAGATTGAGGCAGGTGGCAGGTGCATTTGTAACCTCTGTATTCGGAAGTAGCCTCGCTTACCTGAAAAAAAGAAAACAAAATATTAGGTACCTACCACCAAAATTAAATTTTTAAAATTCCTACTCAAAAATAATTGTTTGACATTGAAATTAAGAACAAGTAAATACAAGATTATTCATTGAAACACAGCCGAGCTAAATTTCTGCAGCTCCCTGTTTCAAATATTTTATTTTATTCACGACAAGTGCAATGGAGGTAAAAACTCCAAATAGTATACACCAAGAATTATCATAAAATCAAAATTGAGAATCAATCTGAAATAAAATAACGAATCAGAGTTTTATACTACAATCCTTAACCCTTATCTTGGCAGAAAAAAAATTCACTCAACTATGGGCAAATATGTATATATAATTTTTTTTGGGCGGTTCTTCAGGCCTCCTTTGTGGGGGAATAAGTAAGTAGGTCAAAAAGCAAGTAGGTCTATATCAAGCTCAAAAATCATGGTTTTGTGATTGTATTGGAGTGGTACACATTGCCAAGAGTAAGTACGTCAAAATCTGAACCTATTGAACTGCAAATTGAAGACTAGAGTGGGGAAATCCAGGGAAAACAAAATTTGTTTAATGTTGACTGGAAGGTTGAGTGGAAAACACTTTTATTTATTTATCTACCAAAAATGGTCTGTAGCTAGGTAGGAGGTAGAGTTTTACCTACTGGTAAAACTCGTAAAAAATCTTTTTCAATGCATCATCTTTCCATTTAAATATATAGGCATCCTGAGTACTTACACTCAAATAAAAACTCGTAAAAAGTAGGTGAAGTACCCAAGTATTGTAAGGTGAATCACCAATTGGTGGCACTTACCCTGATTTCTGGCTATAAAAAGGATTTCAGTGGGGAGAGAAAGGACATGAGCAGCTCTAAAAATACGTCAGGACCCTAAGAATAATTTTCCAACATTCCCAAAACGGTTGGTACTACTGTGCGTTATCAGAAAGAAATCTAAACTGGCAACACAGGATCAGTAGTGAAAAGCGCTCAAACCTTAAAGTGCCTGCTAAGAAGTGGTAAGTTCAAAATGTGATTTATACACTTCCTCTAGTTGGAATGATTATTAAATAATGGAACAAGGAGTGTTTTTAGACCCTACTAGGAAATGGCCCATTTTTGACAGTATTTGGCAATTAAGTAAGTGTAATTTGTTAGTTCGTAATGTACATGTACAAATTATTAATACCTAACAATAAATTATAATAATTTTCACTAGGTACTTGATAAAATTTTTAATGATTAGTGATACTTAATTGATCATAATAATTAATCTTACATTTAGGATCTAGACATTTAGACCTAGTGATCTAGACAGAAGGGTGATCTGTACAAAGAAGATGATGAACCGTTGTGTCAAGAATTTGCAGAGTTTTTATTTATTGCGTTATTTTAGCCATCAGTTTTTTGACTAGTGTGTACCATCTTCCTGAATGCCTCCTATTCTATCAGAGAGAATGGTTAAAGCTCGGGCAGAAGAAATCGACGACCTTTCTGAGCAAGTCGGCATATCTTTTCGAGTGTTTCTCATATTGGTTGTTACGACTTACATAGTAGAGTTACAGGTCTTTGTTGTGAACTAGGGATACCGTCAGTAGGGTTAGCATCTTCCCGTAGCAGGTGTTGGTGTTTAAGCTTTACATGGTCCCGAAGATTTGACTTGTTACCGCTTGTGGAATATTCCAACTGGCAAGTTTACATCGGGGTTTTTTCTTCGGCCCGAGGTCCTTGTCAAAATACTTCCACACATCAGAACTCATCAAGAACACTTTCACTTCACTAAAAAACTAATGAAAGACGACGACTGACAACACAAACAAACAAAACTCATACTATCGCGGCGAATCGCCGCCGGCGATAGTATCGCCGCTACTTGTGTGTGTGTGTGTGCTTTTCTCATATTTTGTTGCCTTCGACAAATTGTCACGGAATGCATTGGCAGTTGCGGATCTTCATTCGTTGATGTCTTCTTTCTTCGTTTTGTCGATTCATCAGGAGGCGGTGGGGTGGGGGGAAGGGGGGGGGGAAATTACGGTTATTGGGAATTATTGGAAAGGCTATTTGGGACTGATTTTCGAAAGAAATTAACTTAAAATTATGAGAACCCCTTAAGAAGAATCTCAAAAGGTTGACAAAGGTGCTGTCAGGGCGCAAATTTTCAGTTAACCCTCGAAAACCCCTTTTTCTGGACATCAAAGTCGGGAAGGTCGAGCCTGGACACGGACGGAGAATGACAAATTGATTATTTAGACTTTTTTTCCCAATGAATGGACTCATGATCTCGTAAAAATTAGAAATGTGGTCGGGGGTTTTGGGGAGTTTTAGGGGGCGAAAATTCTTCATAAATTCCTAAAATGGAACATTCCGACGAGTGACACCTCATTTCAAAGGTTTTTTTTTAATGCTGAACACGATGGTGAAGTCAGAATCGTTATATCTCATTCCGTTCTCAAACTGGAGTACTTTGAAGATGAAAAAACGTGGTTGAGATGTCCTTCAATGGAGACATTTTACATCAAACCAGTTATTTCTTGGGGGGGAGGGGGGTGTCACCTAAAAAATGAAATTCTGACAAGTGACACCTCATTTTAAAGGTTTTTACACGGTGAATACGATCGTGAAGTCGGAATAATTCCAATTATTGCGATATCTTATTTCGTTCTCAAACTTTAGTACTTTGAAGATGAAGAAACGTGGTTGTTACTTGAGATGTTCTGCATGGAGTTTGAGTTCTCATATGGTGCTTTTCTTCGACAATCTGGTAGAATAATTATGCAAATTTATATAATTAATTAATATAAAATTTAATATCCTAATATTTAATATCCTAACATATATGTTAGGATATTAAATATTAGGATATTAAATTTTTATAAATTTTATAAAAATATAGCAGTAAATTTTTTATAAACAATTGCCGTACTGTAAAGACTTTTGAAAGATCAAATATTTCTTTAGAAGGGAGTCATCGAGGTTTGGACAGCCTAATTTTTAATACCGCTTTCTGGAGATTGTTCAGTTTAGTTAAATTTGTAGCATAGGACCCTCCCCAGACCAATATACCATGTTGCAAGGCTGATTGAAACATTCCAATATAAATTAATTTCCAATCCCAGAAGAAATAACTAAATTAATTTAGTTATTTCTTCTGGGATTGGAACGAAGGTGAAGGTTATAAGGTTATAATATAATGCTGCATATTACGCTGATCTCGGGGAAAAGCAAGAGGCAGTTGGCGAAGCGTTAAGGACGGAACAGGCTGTAGGTATATTGACCAGTTGCCAAAAGACAATGGGAAATTGAAAGGGAAGCATATGGACAGAAGGTGAGCGTACTCTGGCGGAGGATAGAAGATCATTGTCCGAACATGTGAAAAAACGATGGAGTCTGGACCAAATTATTCACATATGGCAGGAACAGATGCTCCTGGAGTTAGGTGGAGGCCAGGAATTGGGATGCGTGTCGTATTGAATTGAATATCTCGAATAAGGATGATTGCTTGAGAATGACCAATCGATGTACGAGTAGATTGGTCCGGCCATCGAGATTCTACAAGATTCTAGAGTTTTAGAAAAGCGGTTTGGAATGAGACAGCATCAGCAGCGTTGCGTAGCTCTGGACATGGGTCTACTTACCGCACTCAATTCAAACCCCTCCCCCCTCCTCCACCACACACACTTCCTAACTCACCCTAAAAATGAAAAATCCACAGTCATGCAGCATGGCTATAAGAGCAAATTTTCGAAGAAATAACTGGTTTTACGTCAAATGTCTCCATTGAAGAACATCTCAACCACGTTTCTTCATCTTCAATGTGCTCCAGTTTGTATTCTCAATAATTTATATTGCCAACACAATGCAAGCTTCATATAAATTTCTGATGGGAGGGGGCGCAAAGACATAAAAATTTTAATGTCCCTCGTGGTTGCGTACTTGTACGAAAGCTGTACCCACCGTTTGTGTTTGAGTTCTTTACCTCAGTTTTATCGAGGATGGTCAGAAATGGATTTTGTTATAAAAGTTCTTCGATAATACGCTAAAACGATACTACCACAGGGAAGTTGAATGGATCATCTGGACATACCTAATTTCAATGTTTTTCGTATTTTAGAGAAAAGTCCGCTTTTATATGAAGGGTAAGGGGAAAGAACAGGGAATATCCATTTTTCCCGAATTCGAGCCCGATAGGGCATTCTGTTGGTTATTGGAGGTACTAACCGTCATGTAAACAAGTAAAACACCAAGGGGAAATGATGAGAAAGCTGATTTTTCTCGAAAGATTTGTGTGTGACAACCCTTGCTCTTTCCCCTTACCCTTCAAATGTATTTTGTTCTTGAAAGTTAGCTGGTTTTTTATATTAAGAGAAGTTCATTAAATAAATTTTATTTGTCGGAATTATAGTATTATTATTATATAAGACCATAGATGTATTTTACGTGTTTTTCCTTCATTTAGGTTATGTTATTAAGCAAACCACTAGGTACTTTAATTTATTTATTAATATTTTTGTTATTGATAAATAGAGCCTGATGTTATAATTTTTTATTTTCTTTTTGAACATGTACTTCTGTCAGAAAGTAAGAGAGGACCAATAGGTCCTATTTTTGTACAGATTAATAAATATAAATATCAATCAATCAATCTCAGAGCTACAGAGACAGATTTCAATTATTAGCCTCAAGTGAGTAGTAATCTCCTTCACCCTACTGATGCTGATTATGAAAGCCTAGTTCCATTTGGATTAGGTTTCTTTTCCGAGAGAAAGACGAAGCATCTCAGTGTGTCAACGGGTCGTACGGAAAGAATCACAATTTGCTAAACCGACCCACGACACCTGACGAGACAGTTGACGGGAGAGTTACACAACGAGTAAATGGGGCGAGCGGAAGTGGCAGGGACCGCTAGAAGGCCTGTCCTTCTCTTGGAACTAGTAATTTCACCTACTGCAGATGGAGCATATATATATAATGGTCCGAGTTGTATTTTTACATTTGCCAGAGGTGAGTCTGGTTTGAGGTGAGTCACACTGGCCCAGCTGATTCGAACAGCAAATGATTTTCAGATATCAAGCTAAATAACACCTAATAATAATTAATACCTACTTATTAATAATAATTAAGAAAAATATGAATAACTAACAATAATTATCAATCATTAACAATATTTGATAATAATTTACATTACTTGATGGTAATTCATAATAGTAAATCTATCGTTTAGACCAAGACAGAAGTGTGATCTGTACAAAGAAGATAATAAACCGTTGTGTCAAAAATTTATACTGAGAAGTTCCTTTTATGGATTGATTGTAAAGGTGCGTCCACATTATGTCGAATCAAGCCGTTCGACATCATTCGACCTGAGTCGATCGACAAAGTCGAACAAGTATGGACGTGCCGTTCGACCTCAGCAACAAATTGAAAGTCGAATCGAACGTGTCGAATCCGATCGCTCTCGAGGCGGTCCGGATCAAAGGAAGTCGACCCGACCCGAATAAAAGTTCGTAGTGAGGACGCTTCGATCGACGGTCAGTCGACGTTCGGAGCCTGTTCGCACAACTTGTTGCGTTTTTCCTCTCGTATCTAGTGGATTTCAAAGTGTATAAATATTTTCATTTTGGTTTTTCTGTGCGACGATGACGATGAATGATGAACAAACGTTGGCCTTCATCGATTTACTTTTTTCTTCCCTGAAGGATGCTGGGGCGAATCCAAAACCTCCGAGGGCGTCGAGCACGTTGTTCTCCTGCTGCTACTGCGATAACTATTGCAGCAGAAGCTGCTAAAACAACTTCTTCATCATCACTCAACATTATTGGCATTGGAAATTCCCGAAATCGCAAATCTGTTCCTCACGCCGCGCCAGATGATTCGATACTGATCGGCGATTCGACACGTACACACTACCAAAGCAGTGTGGACATCTTGTTGAATGTCGAACATGTCGGACATGTCGAACCGACTTGTCGAATCGAACGTGTCGACCAGCCTGATTCGACATAGCATGGAGGCTGTTAGCTACTACCCTACACGTGTAATTGTCCGAAAAGTGCATCCTATGTTTGTGTGCCTTTCAGACCTGAAGTACCTACCTAATATGATATCCGGCGATTTTATTTATTTGAATGTGCGTGTGTGATTTTCAAGTACAAGTTTCATTATGATTGGGCTGAATTTTTTTGGATATCCCTTGTATGATTTTGGACCATAAAAAAATCAAGACAATTTCAGCCCTCCCACCACCACCACCACACACACACACACGCAGGGCCGTAGCGAGAAGAAAAACCAGTTTGGTGGGGGGGGGGGGGGGGCTATCCTAAGATTGGCTAAATGCTGATGCCCGATAGGAAAATTAATTTCTTTAATTTTTTTCGCTATTATTTTTTTCTATCTTCACCGCCCGAAATTTCCCAACTTTTCCAAGTCGAAAAAGCAGCAAAAAGTTGGGAACTTTGAAAACTTTCCACTTCACAATTTTGATTAATCCAAGTTAGGATAATAGGTACAAGGAGGACTGTTCCCTACTTGGGAGAAATCAAACTTTTTTGAACCTAACTTGAGAGAAATCTCCTTTGAACTTTTCAAAAAACCTATGGGCATGGGAACTCCAAGTTATGCATGTTGGAAAATCCCAACCTTCTCCTGGTTTCTCCCTCTCTTTTCTCTCATTTTTTAAAAATTTGTTTATAGGTTGTCCCTGAAATCCTCATTTTGTCATGGATATGTCTTATGGCTAGCGGTCATTCCAAAATTTTCGTGATACTCCTGAGTGGCTCCTAAAGCTAATTTCTATGCTATTCTCACTATGAAAGCGTAATTTGGCATGAAGCCTCGTAAGGACTTTAATTTGACGCTGCCTAGGCTCCGGATCAGCTGAGTGGCTCCTACAACTAACAAACATCCATGATCAGATGATATTCCCAGTAAGGGAGCCTTTAGCCCTATTCACTTTTACAATTGGGATAATAGACAGTTCAAATCCTCACACATTTAAAACTATCAGTCAATTTCAACAACAAGGAACATCGAGGGATTATTACCAGCAAATGGTGAAAACCAAACTCAAATATCACTGGGATACATATCTATCCATGGATATTGTTATGATGCGATATAAAAAACTGAAGAAATTCTCACAATGTAAATCTGGGGACGGTGTCCCTCCATTTTAGACGTGGGAGTGAAACATGGTTGGATCCCCTTATTGAAAAATCCATAAAACTGGATACTGGCGACATGTTGATCTGAAGGCCCAACGCCAAGATGAAGTGTGTCAACACAGAGTGGGACCAAGAGCTGATGAAAAGGCTCAAACGCGGGAGGTCAGTAAATTACTATTACGTATATATACACCAATATACGAGTAAATGAAGTGTGAGTGCAGTGTACCCACAAGATGATGCTGAAGTGATCTCAGTGAAAAGTTTCCACGATTTGGTTATTCTTATCACATGGTCAAAAGTAAAAACTCCAATGAACATCCACATTTCAGAAGTCTGATTTCAGAAGTTCCAAAGTTGATCGTTAATGTGGGTCTAGATCAAATTTCAACACTGATTGCGATTTGAATGGTTGGATTGAATATGCACCTACCTACCACAGAATAGCAAATTTAAAAACAGTATTGTTCATTCACAATTGTTATAAGGTCTACAGGGCGGCGCACCCCGAAGTCAGATAGACCTGCCAACTGTGGAGACCGGACTGTCAGTCCAGTCCTCACTCCCGGGGCCGGAAGATGGACGATGGAGCAGAGATTGGTTCAAAGGGCTGCGAAAGAAGCCGAGAAACGCGCGATGTCCCAGATGGCGGAAGCCAACGTAAAGAAATCATCGACGGTACTGCAAACTCTATTTATTGTACGAGTATTAACCAATTTTTGATTTATTCGGCACTATGGTCCTGTTAGAACCAGGGTATTCTCAATAATTATTATGATTATAATCGATCCCCAATCCCTATTGCCCTGGGCAAGGCTCCTCGAACTTCGCACATCAAGCCGGGTCAGGTCCCTCTCGACGTCCTCTACAAAGGAGACCATGGTCATAACCAGTCTCCCTTTCAATCTCCTTCCACCAGGAAAGGCATACATACGTATTTCTCCAAAAATATATTTCTGGAGGAATCCATTCGACATGGCCAAGCCATCGTAGCCGTGAGCGCTTGACGAATGCCACCAAATTTGCCTCACCATACAAACGTCTCAGTTCAGCATTTCTCCTAACTCTCCAGAAACCATCCTCACAAACGGAGCCTAAAACCTTACGCTCCCAACAATTAAGGAGATGTTGTGGTAGTCACTGGTGGTAGTCAAGGTCCACGTCTCAGAGTTGTATGTGCGCATGGTGGTCCCTCAGAACATGGCAGCTTTCTGAATTCCCTAGAAACACCTATTCCCTGCTGCTATGCGTGCTTTTATTTCTGTTGTCACGTCATTGCACACAAGTACTTAAATTCGTGATCCCAATAGAACTCCTGCTAGTCGTCATTCTGATCAATGATCATCAGTGATCATACGTACCAGCCTTTTGGGAACGCCATACCTTAACAGGTCCTCATAAAGCTGGTATCTGAGAATGCTGGCATAGGCCTGGCAGAAGTGGATGAAGAGGTGGTGAAGGTCAATGTTTTATAATAATATTATAAAACTTTGACAACTGAACAATCTTACTCTTTGCATCGCAGCCACCGAACTCAGAAAAGACCAGGCTCTTCGAGTCGCCGTTCTGGAAAATCCGGATGGAAATTATGGAAAGCAAAAACCGGGACTTGGGAAACCTGAAGTCTATGGACAATCAAGGGTTTCGCGAGAAGATGAAAATCTTGGACGACAGAGCTAGCGAGATGAAGAAGATCTTGACCCCTCCACGCAGGCCTCATCAAGTAGGTGTACATACATCTGAGTTTTACAGAGACGGATATCAGGACTGGAATTGGTACGGACAGAATATCACGAGTATCCTTAGCTATATAATTACATGGATTACATAGTATATGAGTAGTACGTATTGTATTATGATACTCAGGAAGGTTATCCGCTGAGATGAACAATGGCATGTGTCGTCAGTTAAATTGTTGAATATTTGTTGGTGATAGAACATTGAAACGGGTGAAGTCTGGCATAAGTGAAATAACACAGATCACCAGCGGTAGCCAAGCGATGAACCACTTGTCTGATTACCCTAGACACTTGTAATATGTGTTATAGAGCTACCGTTTGTCACTCCTTTTGTCATCATCAAGCATGGTCTTTGTGCTTAAAATATTCCCAACATTGTACACCCACTTCATGAAGTGCTACATGTGATGGTTGCTGTGCCCCTGTTCTCGATCTTTTTGTTCGACCGCTCTGGGGATATACTGTTCTGTGAAAGCACAGACCGGATATCCCTCTGGGTGGCATGTTGCCTAACCTCCCTTGAACAGGGGGACACACCATACATTACATACGGAAGCCTGAAATATTTTGTTTCTTACATCAGCCAGTATTGTTTTTTTCAGGAGCTTCCTCCTGTGAAGAGAATGACGACTCCTGTGGAGTTCAAACCGAAAATCGTCGAAGTTATAGCGGAAAGACCCAAGTCGGCAAAGCTGTGCAACTTGGAGGAAGTGCTGCAGCAACGACTCGTGAAGAGGGAACCGAATTTCATCGATTTCTCGTCGATGTCGAGCGACGTGTGGAGTGATATTTGCGGTTTGGAACACGGAGGAAGCATCCCGATCATGATGAAGTCTATGAGGACTCAGCATTGGGAGAAGTTCATCAAGTATTACGGCGTTTTCGAGAGGGCTGGACGACTTGACCGAGGAGTTCTCTACGAGCTGGCGGCGGATTTAGGGGATAAACTTCTTGAACATCCGACTTACAAAGAAGTTCTAAGGTTTGTGAAATAAGAAATTTGCATTATCAAACTGAATTTCTACTCAACTCTTACTTGTGCATGGCCAAATCAGTGTTTTTAGCGACTTCCACGTTCGAACTGTTATGTATGGCTGCTGTGTGCCCCTGTTTGAAAGGTGACCTTACACATCTCGGAGGAAGCCGGAGCTCTTTCGGTTTATTATTTTCGATAATAAATCATTGGAATCGCCCAAGAAAGAAAAAACCTCAAAATTTGAGGGTATACGTTTCAAGATACTTAGATTCAGAAAATCGAATAAAAAAAAATCCGTCCGTCCGCCGTACTTTGCCCAGTTAGCATTGAGCTAAAATTACGCAATTTTTTTACGGGTTCGGACTAACCCCACAATGGTCCTTGAAACATTTCATAACCCTAAGTCAAGGGGAAGGGGTTAAAACGAATTTTGAAATTTTGAAGAAAAATTCAGATGAAACGGTATATGTTTTAGTTCATATTTAGATAGAGTTTATATTTTAGAACCTTTTAAGACCATCCGCAGCTTTGTACGACCAGCCGTTCGTTCACAATGGGGGCGCGAAGTTGGAGCAGATCGAAAATCGTCAACATGAGAGTGAATCGTGAGGCAGCCTGTCGGTTCAATATTCATACTGGCCCAGCTGATTCGAACAGCGCATGGTTTCAGACGTCGAGTTAATTAATCATAATAAATTATTAATTATATTAAGTGAAAATTATTAATAACTAACAATAATTAATAATAATTTTCCCTACTTTATAAAATTATTATCTATTAATTAATGATAATTCGTAATAGTAATTAAATCTATTGTTAAATCTAACATTTAGTGATCTACACAGAAGGGTGATCTGTACAAAGATGATAATAAACCGTTGTGTCAAGAATTTGCAGAATTTTTGTAATCACAGCTGTTCCCAGTAGTGGTCTGAGGAGGAAGGACAACGTGATCTCAAGACCATATCGCGACTAGAGGGGGGGGGGGGGGGGTTGAGTCCTTACAGAGCAGTCAATGTGTATGTTCCAACCTGACCTAGTTCATGAACTGAGTTCACGAACCAGTTCAGGAGTAGTGGGGATGAGTTCAAGAACTGTTGGGTTCGTGAACTGCATGGCTGGAACGACCCGAACTATTCCGGCAGGTAGCGCTGAGGGCGGTTTTGATCAGAGTAACCTTCTTCTTCTATCGCTATGAGATATGAGAACTCAACAATTTCCGAATTGAAATTCCGAATTTCAGAATCCCATTTAACGGTCTTGGTTAATTAATTGACTTGGTCTAGGACTAGAAACTGGAATGTATCTAGCATTGACCGTACTTCAAGTAACTTCTTTAAAACAAGAATAACTGTAAGCAGAGGTCTGCTCCTTCTGTAAAAAAAAAGAGATTCTTGTACTGTGGACTACCGGGTGGCGGCGGGAATTGTTGAATATTTATTTTTAATATAGTTCTAAAAACTATATGCTTACGCGTTTCTGAACACCTTCAAAACTCTGCAAATTCTTGACACAACGGTTCATTATCTTCTTTGTACAGATCACCCTTCTGTTTAGATCATTAGGTCTAAATGTCTAGATCCTAAATGTTAGATTAATTATTATTATGAATTATCACTAATAATTATAATTTCTGAGGTGTGTTTCGTGCTACGGAAATGAAGGTAATTTCGAATGTTTGTTGGTAGGTACTTCTTTTATAGAAAAATTATTACCGACGTAGTATTAAAAACCCCAGAATTATATCGTATTAATTAATCATAATTAATAATAATTATTATTAATAATAAATACGAATTATTAATACCTAACAATAAATTATAATAATTTTCACTAGGTATTGGTAAAATTGTTAATAATTAGTGATAATTGATAATAATAATTAATCTAACATTTAGGATCTAGACATTTAGACCTAGTGATCTAGACAGAAGGGTGATCTGTACAAAGAAGATAATGAACCGTTGTGTCAAGAATTTGCAGAGTTTTTCTTTATTCGATTTTCTGAATCTACGTATCTTGAAACGTAAAATAACAAATTTTGTGGGGGGGGGTTAAAATTTTTTTTTCTTTGGAGATTCCAATGGTTCATTATCGAAGATAATAAACCAAAATTAATCAGTGGACAAATTGAAGCAATTTTCAATTAAATTGAAACTGCAACATTGTTCATATTATATCGTTTGCCTATAATTAATTTTAATGTCGGCCGAGTTGACTTCCATTCAAACAATGCACTTTATTTCAATCTAATTTATTTAAGTAGGTACCTAATTCAAAAATTATTTGGTTTGAAAATACACGCATGTTCACCAACAATCTTTCATTTCGTGGGTTATAATTTTATCTTTACAGTTTTCTGAGAAATTATTTATTTTAAAGGTACTGTACTTAGACGTATTTTATCTTACGAGATATGATTTTATGATAAAATGATTTAAATGATAAATGATTTTATGATATGATTTTATCTTGTCGAGATATGAACACTTACGTACCAGAATACGCTAAAAACGAGAACCACAAATAAAAGACACAAAACAAACTGGACCCTTCTTCTCCCACAGAAAACCCTACTATACTACGTCTTCTCCCGTGAAACTCAGGAAGTCAAATGATTTTGTGGGAGGTTATAACGTGAGATCACTGTTACCTTTCCAGTTCGAGTTCTCAACCCTCATCTCAATTCAGTGCAAGAAGTTCCCGAACTGAGCTGAACTGAGTTCATGAACTGGCCGCGGTGGAACGCGTTGTCTGCACTGAGTTCATGAACTGAAACAGGCTGGAACGCAGTTCATCATGCGCATGGCTTCTGCGCAGAACTAGTTCCTGAACCAGTTCAAGAACTGGTCAGGTTGGAACATACCTTAAATTGGCCCATCGCCCTCCACCCACCATACTCTTCCAATACCCACCGCTCTCCACCCACCGCCCTCTTCCAATACCCACCGCCCTCCCCCTACACCCACCGCCCACCCGTACCAGTTGAGCGCAGGGAGGAGGAGGACCTCTTAATCCACTGTACCAGTTGAGCGCAGTTCTCTTTCTGACAATAAACCAGTTGAGCGCACGTTTCCTGGTAGAGTAACCAACCAATTGAGCGCCAATCAACTCAGTTGGCCTTGTGAATTGGACTTGTTTTTCATGGGAAATCCCCGCCGGCGAAATATCACGGCGACCCGTCCCCGTTAGCTTTTCTTCAATCCATCCCTGTAGATTTGGACGTTCGATACTTCCAAAGTATCGATACCAGTACTTATTTAAGTACTTGGATAGACATATTCGATACTACTCGAATATCGAACGAAAAGTATCGATATACATGAGTACTCGCAAACACTACTCATTAGAAAAAAACCTCTGCAAACTCTTGACACAACGGTTTATTATCTTCTTTGTTCAGATCACCCTTCTGTCTTGATCACTCAAATTTAATGTCGAGAATGGATGAAAATGCAATGTGATTCGCTTAGTTTCTTGTTTGTGAAATTGTTTAAGCAATAAGTACCTATTAAATAGGTAAACAACCTAAACAAATTTTGTTTAAACAAATTAAATTTGTACGAGTATGATGAGCTAGAGACTTGACATTTTAAACATGGGTCAAAGATGGACAAAAATGAAATATTCACTTGGTTCCTTGACTGTAAAATTGTTTAAACAATACCTATTTGTTTATAGAAATTAAATTTGGATGATATTTTAAACAGGGGTTAAGGCTAGTTGGCAATTCAACATTCAGTAGAGTTCTTGTCTGTAGAATTGTTTGAACAATACCTATTTGTTTAAACAAATTAAATTTGGATGGTGAGCTAGAGTTCTATCATTTCGTGAATTAGACAGAAGGAGGATCTGAACAAAGAAGATAATGAACCGTTGTGTCAAGAATTAGCAGAGTTGTTTAATTCGATTTTCTGAATCTACGTATCTTGAAATGTAAACCAACACATTTTGAGAGGGGGGGGGGGGTTACAAATTATTTTCTTTGGTCGATTCCAATGGTGGGGGGAAAGGCCTCAAGGTTCAGACATGAATGGCACCAGGAAAAATCGTTCCTGGAATAGATTCTCACTGACTTTGTTGAAATATAAATTTTTGTATTTTATTGTATTTTTGTTTCTTCTTGGTCATTTAATTGAAATTTCTCTATTCGGTAGTCGAGTATTTCTTTCGATACGAACCAAACTATCGATATGAGTACTCATACTCAAATCATGAGAATCGATACCAAAAATACTTGGTATCGAAAGGAAATATTCGATAGGTACATTACTGGTATCGATCGGTATCGAACGTCCCTACCTGTAGAGAACTATCTTGTTCTCAACTCATCCCCACGGTTCTATAGAAATGTTCGATAGAACGCGAATGTCCAACTAATCTACAAGTCTGTGATCTGTTGTTTTGTGGACGGTTACTTAGATAAATACATAAAAGGCGAGTTGTCTGATTTTGCCTTGGTAAAGAAACTCTAAGGTTATTACTCGACTAAACATAAATAAAATAAGTAAAAATAAATAATTTACTTGTTTTGTATTAGATTTGATTGTTTATTATGATTAGCTATGAGTCATTCAGAAAATAGGCATAACCCTAGCCCAAATCTTTTCCAAAAGTTTTTTGTTCATTATCCGTAGTAGTTACATACCAATTTACGAGAAGTTGTGATGGCTGCAGCAGCTGACCCCCTGTTCTCGATCTTTTTGTTCGACCGCTCTGGGGATATACGGTTCTGTGGAAGCACAGACCGGGTAACCCTCTGGGTGGGCATATTTCCTAACCTCCCTTGACAGGGGCACACATCAGCCAGCCATACATTACAAAGTGCATAATAAGTTTACGAGAAGTGGACGGTTACACACTAACCCTATTATAATCCACAACCACACCAGCAGAGGAATGTGAGATGTGTTTTAATCAACTGAATTATCATTGATGAACCCTAAATCATCACAGATTTCAAATTTCGGATATTAATTATTCAACAGCAATTTAGACCAAGATCCCAACGAAGGGCTTTTCCTATTGGGGAAAATCATGATGAACATTTACCATGTCATCGCCCTCCAAGCCACAAATAGCGGTCGGAGTTTGTCCATACAAGAAGTCACCTCGAAACTCGACTACGGGTACAAAACTATGATGAAGTCGAAGAAAGAAGAGGACGTTAGGTCGAGCATGAGGACTAGAATGAAAGGCCAAAAGTAAAAATCATTCTCACCTGATGAAGCATTTATTTATTTATTTAGCCCTGAATATATCCGAAATTTCTATCCTTGTGTATTTAGATGAACATATTTCAAACAACTCTCGGTAAATTTCGAGAAAGCAAGAGTAAAAGTTTGAGCCGAAAATTAATTGAATACAGTGAAAAATATGTTGATATCACCAAAAAATGGACGGGATTAGAATTAAAAGGGAAAACAAAGGCCATTGGATGTCTTTTATTTCTTCAATTGTTGACAATATCATGGTGAAAATGTCTGAAAATATGGTGAAAATGTCTTGACAATACAAATCGGCTAGCAGACAACATTCATTTCGACGATTGATGATAAAGATTCCTTTCAATTTAAAATTTCGTTCCATATGGTACCTAAGTAATGAAGCCATAAAAATGTTATTTGGCCTATAGTTCTTGCCTAATAAAGTTCATGGTGATTATAGTAGTTGGTTCGTTTGTTTCGACCTCCATCAACCTTTTCATATTAATTGACCAAAGATCAACTTCAACTGATCTTACTATAAATCATTTTGCGTGGAGGATGTGGTGGAAAGTACCGAATCTCTACCATGAAATATAATTTTTGTATCTCGATTAGATCCCGAGATTGAGAATATTTATGCGTGCAAATCCATGTATCCCAACACAAGGACAGCGAGGGATACACGACAGAATAATAATGGGACGTGTTTTCATTGGTTTTCAAAAACAATCGGCTGACTAGAAACAACCGTAGTTGTCCTTCGACGCCTCGCTGTGGCTCAAGGACTCGGTTATGCAGTCTATTCGCTCGTCGGCCTCCTATCATAATAATATCTTCGAGGTCTCCCACTCGATTTTTCGCACCTTGTGATGAAGGAGAAAAAAAGGTGGTCGAGGATGGTCTTATGGATTGGTTTCCTGATCAAAAGAGAAGTAGGCTACTTGTAACTTGTTGTGTCTTTTGCGAGGATTACTAAAGAAAACGGACTTAACTCGCACTTTATTTATTGAATGTGTGATAAGCAATTGTGTGGATAGTGAAGTGAAGCGGTTGACCAAGTCCCCATCCCATCCCATCCTCGTCGCCAAAATTGTTGTGTCTTTTACGAGGATTAATTTAACTTCACTTAATTTATTGTATGAATGATAAGCAACTGTATGAAGTAGCTTGATATTGAAGTGATGCGGTTGACTAAGTAGGTAAAATCTTAACGTTAGCGTGAGCGGTAACTGAGACGTATGTCATTGGCTAAAAGCCACGGAGGAATATATTACACTAAGGAGTGACGTTGGGAGTATCGAGGGTTGGTCCAAATAAAACAATTTTTCCAGGCCGACGTTTCGCAATGTATTGCATCTTCAGGGCTACAAACAGAGGAGGAATACACAGGTGGAATGAACATTGGTATAGACAACATGTATTCCAACCTATTACTTCAACATTCATATTTACCGTCTTTATTCATATTCACATCTTATTCAATAGTTGGGACTCTGACGATCCTACCTACCCGCTATGAACCCTCCACTCTAAACAGCTCCCACATCTTTCCAAAGGTAATTCTCACTATGGAACAACCACATAATTTTGATAAGTAGATAATAGTCATTAGTAAGTAAGTACTATAAGAAATAAGTAATAGATATTAGTAAGTTGTGCAAGAAAGCCATGTTTCCATACCAATGTTCATTCCACCTGTGTATTCCTCCTCTGTGTGTAGCCCTGAAGATGCAATACATTTATTGCGAAACGTCGGCATAGAAAAATTATTTTATTTGGACCAACCCTCGATACTCCCAACATCACTCCTTAGAATACCAGTGGTCAAGAACCTTTAACCTAATTATTAAACTGTGGGAATAATAATTATTCCTAGTTCAAATTATTTGAAGACAAGTGGAAACACGATTAACTTGCGGAGCCACATAGAGCACAAAGAAACTGGCGTCAAAATTGTTATTTTTGCATGAAGCTGAAGACCGTTTCTGGAATATTTGATTATATACTAATTCTTGTATAATGTAATAAGTTTAACCTATATTTTCTATATTATCAAGTACCTATATTATTATTTTAAGTCTTTATTGTCTATATTAACTCTATAAGTATAATATACTTATAATATAACATAGGTACTCAATATATTATATTGAGTCTGATGTTCTAACTTGTCATAATTTTTTCTACAATGAAAATATATTACATATCCCCCTCCTATAAAAACATCGATGTATCAAAACATCGATGTTTTTTCTCCGATGTTTTTTGGACATCGATGTATATGGAAGAAAAAACATCGATGTCGAAACATCGATGTTTTGTTCATCGATACCCATCCCTAAATGAGAGGAATGTATTCTAGTTCTATAAATCGAGAGGTTTCCAACGAATGGTGAACGGTTTTTGTCCGAGGATTTGGGGCAATTTTCGTAGTCAATTTTCGTAACGGTTTTTGAGTTATGTGCCATATGAAAGACATGAAAATGTCAAAATTTAAAAAAAAACGGTCCCTTACAAGAGCAAATATAGGTACCTACTGGACAACAGGTTTCACGTTTTCCTGAGAAAGGCCCATATCGTCGGCTTACAAGTGAAATTCACTAGGTACCTAAGTCATCATTGCACTTTTCGGTTATTGGCTACTCCTATGTATTTTTCAACGCCCAATCGATTGGTGATGTCAGTTTTGAGATAACAACGATAGTTTCCATGTGGCGAATCACAAATCGACCTGGCGTTGAAAAATACACAGGAGTAGCCAAAAACCGAAAAAAATTGACTTACCTAGTGAATTTCACTTGTACTCCCACGACATAATGGATAATGCTATTACTTATCCAAAAAATCGCAGCGTTTTAATTCATGGGCTGAGACGAATGGACGGCTCGTTTTATTTGTCTGCGGCCCCCGACGGCATCACTTCACAACTACGAAAGGAAAAGCTCCCAAGGTCAAGGTCGGCGGAAGCCGTGTGGGAAAAATGAATGAATAGGATTTACAGTTACTAAAAAAATCTCGTCCTGTCGCTTCGTGATTAGTGACTCGATACACTGGAAAATATTCGAGACCAGCATCTACTCAATACTGATATCAATAATAATTATTTATATAAATTATTACTGATATAAATTATTTATATACCTAACAATTTAAAAAAAAAAAATGAAGTACGAGGTACGTGGTGTGGGTGTAGGAGGGGGCGCAGAGACATAAAATGTCCCTCGTGGTTGCGTACTTGTACGAAAGCTGTACATTTTATGTACAGTTTCTTCGAAAATTCGCTCTTATAGTCATGCTGCATGCGTCATAGGCTTTGACGTACTAGTTGGCCTCCTGCCAGCCGTCTGACGTCATAGACTCTTACGTACTAGTTGGGCTCCTGCCAACCGTCTGACGTCATACACTCGTGCGTCATAGGCTCTTACGTACTAGTTGAGCTCCTGCCAGCCGTCTGACGTCATACGCTCGTGCGTCATAGGCTCTTACGTACTAGTTGGGCTCCTGCCAGCCTTTGACGTCATACGCTCGTGCGTCATAGGCCTTTACGTACTAGTTGGCCTCCTGCCAGCCGTCTGACGTAATAGGCTCGTGCGTCATAGGCTTTGACGTAGTGGCCCGCCGGTCGCTTGTGTTCTGACCATGTAAGATGTGCGAGGTGTTCTCACCACGCGAAACTAGAAAACGGACACACGATTTTACTCCCTACACAAAACTGACTTTCCCGGCACTTTAGGAACCTGAAAATTGTTTCTGATACTGCCTGGGCTCATAACCTATAGGCAGAGTAAGAAAAACGCGTGACACATGAACAGAAACAATTTATTCAACGACATTGACATTCTGACGACCGAGGCTAGGACACAATATAAAGATGGAAGACACAACAGGTGGGGAGGGGGGGGGTGACCAACTCGATGATCTAAACTGGGCAGAGCCCCATAGAAGCTAAATTAGTGTGATTGAAACCAATATATTTTTGGTCATTTAACACAATTTTTTAGTGATGATCGTCGCATCGACGAATGAGTTGTACTAAGCAAAAAATAACTAGGGTTGCATTCCAGGGTTAATCAAACAATCAATTGAAACATGTGGGTGTGATCTACCTTCGAACCGCTGTTCTTTAGGACATACAACTTTTTCTTACCAAATCAGACAGCTGTAGGGTTCAGTTTATTGGTATATATACCAATATATTGGACATTATATTTAGGTGGACCGTACCTATTTTTCCTACCGAACTTGAGAAACGAAATCGGAAAAGAACGGATTTTAGGAAAAGACAAACGGAGCCCAACGTTCATCTCTGAAATACTTATGCCAACGTGTATGTATACCCATGGGTCATTCCAGTTTAAAATGCACATTTGACCTCCCCAGCATCGTCCATTCACCAAATTTCCAAATGCTTTTACAAGCCTGTCAAAATTTTTTCTGGCTCCACTCAAGTCCCAAGAGCTCTGCACAATTCGAAAATTGCGAGTTCATCCGCAAATCCGTTCTACAAATCCGTAGTGTTTGCAAAATAACGTGGTCTTTGGAAACTAACAGTTGGATTGAGGATTTCAAAAGCTGATTATCTACGTATACGTAGATAATCAGTCTTTGAAATCCTCAATCCAAATGTCCACGATAACTGACCTATCAAAGGGATCCGGCGACCGTAAACCAGACGTTGGTATAGTTGGTATATTTCCTCATCGTTTTTCATACAACCTCAGAAAAACGGGATACGGACAATTGAATGTTAATGAGGACCGCGGCCTTGTGGAAAACCGCGTCATGCTGAATGTCCTCGTTAGACGTTGATCAAATACAATAATCATTAGGGTGACAGGCAAAGACACGTGTTATGACAGTGTTCAATAGCGGGTAAATTGACATAGAAACCTTTGTGTCGACGACCGACCAACACTCTGAACGTCTCACATACGAAAAAATTTAAAACTCAACCGAAAGTACAAACCAGCAAACCTTTTCACAGATTCTATTAAATACATTTTAAAATGTAAAATTTTAAAATTGTTTGCTATAAATGCTTGTAACAGTTCGTTGCCCCCCACCTACATAGCTCCTCCATTAGCAGTTATCTCACATGTTCAGTTTTCAGTACGTCTCATTCAAATACACGAGCTTTTCAAAACTAACTTTCTACGCGTGCGTTATTACTTATCCTTGTCACGTCACTATTACTGGCAACAGTAGAGTCATTGGTGGCGGCATAATTGACTCAACGTACGTTTAACAGTCACCAGAGGTAAAAAAAAATCTCCTTAGGATAAAAAAAATTGTTGCAGAAAGCTGATTTTTTGGTACGTCGTATGTTGTCAAGACATGTTTGACTAGTACAACCCCAAATTTTCAGCTTCGAAATCCTTATGTAAACTTTTTGGTACCTTAAAAACTTCGAAATTTTCGGACTTGTTTCAGGTTTTTACCTCATAACATGTAAAAGGTTGGTTTTCTACGAAACGACCTCCTTACCGCTAATAAAGCAAATAGTAAAAGCTAAAATATAGCCTAATCCCTGCTCTTTTGGTCCGATAGATCCCATGATATTGGACTGGAAAATTCGCTGTTTCTTCCAAAAAGTTCGAAATTTAAGTTGGAAGGTTGGCTCTAATACTAATGCCGCGAGGAACGTCATAAGAACTTAGTTCTAGCAAATTCTCAATTATATTGATCAATATATCGAGGGTCTCACGGCAACTTCCCACATCGTCATTTGGGCGACTTTTCAGCAGAGCCAAAAAACCATCGGCCAATGACTATGTTTACTGAGTAATTCAGTAAAATAAATCGTGAGATTTAGTATTACCTAACTAAGGTACCTAACTTATACTTAGATCGATCCGCCGGGGGAAGACGCTTCAAATGGTACGCATAACTCATTTTGGCCAAAAGTGACGATGTGGGGTGTTGCCGTGAGACCCTCGATATGATAAACATTAATTTATTATTTTCCAATTATTTTAATTAAATCAACATGTCAAACCAATAACTAAGTTTTGTGTTCCTCAATCCTCATCCAAATGAACAAAGTGGTTACAAGATTCTTGATGCTAAATTTGAATTTGGAACTAGATTTTTTCTATATGCCGTACTTTTTTCAAAACATCCATCTAAAAAAGTATAAAACCGTGTTTTTGGGGATTTTTGTGTGTTCTTTGTCAACTTTACCGCTATTTTCCATGGAGTGGGATTTCATGGGAATGGGACTAAAATCGGATTTCAAATTCGGATTCTGCACTTCAAAAACCATAAAAAGAGTGAGTGAAAAATTAACTGGAATTTATTCCCAGTAAAGAGAAATTTTAAATAAATATCTCACAAATAGCAGCGTTAAAAAAATCTAAACATCTTCAAGCAGACATCAGTTCCAAAATAATCTTTGAAGGTTGTTTGTATTTATGTACTCTAATACCAAATGGAGGATTTGTGTAAAACAAACAATTGTCGGAAGAACTATGGTATGAAAGGCATCGGGCTATACCTTGTGAATAATAACGACATTTTTCTTTCCTGCGAAAGTAAAGTACCAACCTTTCCTGTAGCTCAGAGTAGCTCCTTATTATGGTTGCTATACTCGAGCACATACTCGTATCCCATATCTCCAGGAGCTTTGATTTACAGTCTTCATCTTAACATTGCGATACACTACAATAATAGCATCAATATCGATTAATATGTATAATTATGTTTCCCAATTGAGGTCAGCGTTGAAAAGCGATGGGAATACTTTAAAAAGGAAAATAATAGCTCAGGCTTAGACGGGCTAACTACGAGTACATAGCTTAATTCCAAATAAAGAATCTGAACAGTAAATGCTATAGAATGTGAACTATTAATTATTATCAACTATTTATTTATTGAAAAACCACTCAGCTATGAAAGTTTTCTCGCCTCATATGTAGAGAATGAATTTCTCGTCAAAATTGATCGTTTTTGCGATCCGCGTACGGATCGCTTTTTTAATTTTGGCACCTCTCCACCTACCTGCAACAAACAAAAATAAACATTGTTAAATGCTATTATTTATTATACATTGAGATTGATGAATTGTATAAATATGGTCAGCTGTAAAGTAGACATCAAGAAATGAAATTATTGCCCGAAGAACCCATTCAATATGATAAGGTAGGTATTTCCGAATAGTTTCGGCGCTTCCCCTGACGCTACGCCCCTGGGTGTGTTGTCTACGTGGTCTCATTGCATGTATCCATTGTAATATCCACCTTTATGCGGTCTCATGTAATAATCCTTGAAGTTATCATAGTTGCTTATATTGTACGATTGTGGATATGCCCTAGTTCTGACTACGATGACCATAGAAAACGATTGTTAAATGAATGGGGAAGTAAGTAATAAATCTCGTTTAACGAATTTTCGTTGTTGAAATTGAAAAGAGCTGTAGAGGCAATTATTTATCAATAAAGTTATAGATTAATAAAATAAGTTAATTAAGCAAGATTAAAGGAGAGGCTGTAGCCTTGCCTAACTGAATAAGAAGAACATGGTAAGGGTGAAGAACCGGGTTTTTGAAGTCAGCTCCCTTTAGACCTAGCGATTTGATTCTTTTGAAATGCACTGGCTAAAGTGGAAACGAAGCTCTGAGCAAAATTTCAAGTCAATCGGTGAAGGTGGAGAGGCTGTAGCCTTGACCGTCTGGTTTAGAAGAGAAACATGGTAATGGGTTTTTGAAGTTATATAACTCTGCTTCCTTTAGACCTAGCGACTTGAAACTTGCAGGGCTTTCTATTATCCACACCAATAACATCCACACTAAATTTCAAGTTGATCGGCAGTGGACCCGTCAAAGTGGAAAATATTAGCTTAAAATGTCTGTTTTTTGGTTTTAAAATTTTTTTGGGTGGAGATAATGGGTTAAATCTTTCGAAAGACACCATCACAAGCTGAAAAATTTCAAGTCAATCGGTGAAGGTGAAGGCCTTGCAGATCTGAACAAGGAGAAGAAGAAGAAGAAGGAGGAGGAGAACAAGGTAAGGGCGAAAATAAGATTTTCAAATTTATATAACTCGGTTCCCTTTAGTACTAGCGACTTGAAATTTTCAGGGATTTCTATTATCCCCACCAAGAAGATTCACACCAAATTTCAAGGTGATCGGTCAAATAGAAGCCGAGATATGGATACCTGGAAAAACGCGTTTCGTGACGTTCGATAAACATACCTACACTTGGTATACCCCTCCTCCCATCACTCCGACTCCATTCGGAGGTATAGATGGTCACCTGTTCCGATAGTGTATTTTAGCCTATTCCTTCCATTATTTCGCACGCTTATGGTACTCACAGGGATATTGCATAAAGAACAGTGATCCAGACAGAAAGGCGATAGTACTCGTAGCTTCATGGAAAAATTTCAGAGTTTTCGTCGTCATAATGCCTATTACATACAAGTATATCACAACAGCCTCCTGTTCATTTGACACGACCTGTAATCTGATGTACAGTAAATGGGTTTACTTCGGGTCAGGGAAATTCGAATATCAATCAGAAACGTAGGTACTATATGGATTACTATCGTGATTTCAATATAGTCGATTATTAGGAAACATGAAGTCTCAATGAAGGCGAATTCTTTGCTCGACCTTGGATTTCGACTTTCCCCAACACTTCCAGGTCAGGTGATACTGAGGGCCTTGCAGTATTGCTCAGCTCGTCTCTATTCTCCCTTCAACATTTCAATAAAGAGATTGAACTGTGTCGGTCTGGTCGAAAGATTCTTTAGCACTGGATTTCACTTTCAAATAAAAAAAAAGTACGACCAGACAACCGAGGAATATTTTGCCCATTCACTTCGCAACAGTTCAGCTCCAACGCTCGCGAGAGTGACGTGAACTGAAATCGGATCCATTAGTCAAGGAACCTCGAACAGACGTCCTTCGGAAATCAGTTGAACGAAGAAAAAGACATTTCTGACAAGTGTTACCAACCCACTACAGCTCCAATCATCAACAAGAATTACCAATAAATCACAAGAAATTAAATATGCAATTAAAAAAATCCGCAGTCATGCAGCATGGCTATAAGAGCTAATTTTCAAAGAAGTAACTGGTTTTATGTAAAATGTCTCCTTTTGGTTTATTACCTTCGATAATGAACCATTGGAATCGACCAAAGAAAAAAAGTTTTTAACCCCTCCTCAAAATTTGTTGGTTTACGTTTCAAGATACGTAGATTCAGAAAATCGAATTTAACAACTCTGCAAAATCTTGACACAACGGTTTATTATCTTATCTGTGCAGATCACCCTTCTGTCTAGATCACTAAATGATAGATTAATTATTATTATGAATTACCTTTAACTATTAATAATTTTATCGAGCAGTGTAAAGTATTGTTAATTATTGTTAGTTATTAATACTTTTGAATGGTAAGTATTATTACCTAATTATTACTCATTACTATTATTCATTAACACGATATCTGACAACCATCACCAACAAGATACAAGTACCTACCTACAAACATTCGAAATTACCTTCATTCTGCAGCACGAAAAGTACCTCAGAACAAAAACGTCTACATCACCAAAACCATGTGAAGTTCCAAACAGCTGTTCCTTAGTATGAACATTGACCTTTATTTCAACGGTTTGATTCACGATCGTGTTGACAGGTTTAAATCGGCTCAACCTTTGAGCCGTCATTGTGAACGAACGGTTGGTCGTACAAAGCTGCGGATGGTCTTAAAATATTCTAAACAATAAACTCTATCTTAATGTGAACTAAAAAATATACCGTTCTATTTGAATTTTTCGAGTTATGGAATTTTGAAAATTCCAAATTTCGTTTTGAACCCCTTCCCCTTGACTTAGGCCCTAGGTCCTAGGGTTACGGAAAGCTTCGAGGATCATTGTGGGGTTGGTCGAAAATTCGAGTTTTGAACATTTTGGACCGAGAACGACGGCTTCCTGTTCTTCAAAAATTCGCTAATTATAGGAAACATCGGGAACAATTAGTTCCGAACAAACTTGTAAAATGTGGTTAAACTCGCGACAACCTGATGAGTGTACCGTCCCCGGATGAAATCTCCAGAAATGAGCCAGCAAATCAAGAATTACCTAATTTGGTCGCCTTCGTATTCCCCGATTCCCCACAGTTTCTTAGATCACTAGAACCATCATAACCGCTATGAATAATGCATTGTGGGAGATACCACGTTACGATACGTGGGAGATACGCGGTTACGATAAAAGCGAGATTCGAAGTTGCGAGAGGGAGTTTGAAGGTGACCCACTCAAGCAGGTGATACGACATCTGCCCACGTCACGGCAATTACCAGCATCGATATCCCTTTCCACTTGTCAGAATAAAATAACAACCCTACGAATTCTTCACACAAATGGTTTAATATCTTCTTTGTGCAGATCATCCTGCTGTCTAGATCACCAAATGATAGATGAAACGGTCATTGAAGATGACGAGTAATTCTCAGGTTTTTAATTCCACGTAGGTAATTCCTACCTACGTTGGTAATAATTAATAAATGATACTCATTATCAGATCACTTTAATCTAATTCAACAATGATAGTGTTGAGAATTTGCAGAGTTTGACGCTTCAATCAACCTCAATCAGCCCTTCAATTTGTTGATCAAAACCCCCTCATCAGTGGAAGTCATGAAGTGGAGCAGTGCACGCCTGTTGTGTTTTTCTTTCTTTCTTTCTTACTAATCTGTGGTTGATTTTGACGGTTGATTTCTAATATAGATTTGGGCTTCCTCGCAAGAGAAAAAACGACATTACCAACAATATAATTTGTTGAGGAAAAAGCCAAGATTTCAAGGAACTGGATGTCACCAAACCTTGTGCTCTATGAATCAGCTGTTCCCCAGAAGAACGTTGACCCTACTTGCCACCGTTCGAAACAAGCAATTGTAAAATTTACAATAAATTTAAGGAATGACAGTGATTTTTTTAAAAATTTTTTCCTGAGAAGAACTCACCTTCATAATAATTAAGACAGCGGTAAAATTTTTTTTAAAGGAAGTACTTATTTTTCTGGAGAGGTTTGAAGTCGTATTGAGCGGGAAGAGGGTAGCAATGTACGTCATCTACCTCCCAGGCCAATCAGAGAGCACTAAACCGCTCACTGATTGGCTCCCGAAAGTGATGCATGAAAGCCCGCCCCTATCAGCCGCTGTGTCAACTACAACCCTGTCCGGCCACGTTGAGCGAGAAAAGTTCAAATTCGCCGTTCTTCAGTTCAATCTGGTAGTTAAACAAAAATTTTCTCGTTTGTAATTACTCGTTTTACATGTCTTGAGTCACCAATTTTCGACTTTTTAACCATCAAAGAATTATTCACTGACACAATGGCGTTCCCTATTGGGACCTGACCCCCCTCCACCGAGAGCCAAAAATCGACAATATTACAGTAGGTGTTACAGCTCAGCCTTATTGCTCAATGGCCACAAACTTATCGGCAGGGTATCTCGATTTTGAAGATAGTAGCATCTCCCAAATTTCGAGGGGCTGCTCAATAGGTCCGAGTTCGACACTAAGGCTGAGTTCGTCTTTGGAGAGCGAAAAGTGTTTTATCAAAAAAGTGCAATAAGCAAATTCGTTAACAAATAACGTTGATTTGGCCATGTACCTACCACTAGGCGAATACTGTTAAGTACTGTCAGTTATTCCCTAAACGCTATAAACTTTGTCAAATTCAATCCATGTCCGTGGAACAAGATGAAAAATACTGGAACTCAATCAGAACAGCTTGAACGATGCTGCATTCCTGGTAGAATGTATTAGAATTATTTCATCACAGCCACAGATACGAGCATTAGCGTAAGAACTACTCTCTTTACCAAAACGTTTGCAAACACTATAGAAGTCATGGATATTATAACGCGATACCTGTATATTATGAGCCTCAAGGACCTTTTTTTAGAAAATATAATATATTAATTTACTTAATATAATATATTATTTAATATTTTAATTTAATAGCATTAAACCAGTTGAGGGCAACGTACTCTTTTGCGTGGGGAATTCGTCATCGTAGTAGTTGAGATATTTGACGACATTCTCTGGGGTGACAGGGCTGATGGCAAGAGGAGGTCGCCTGTGTTTGGTCGGAGTCAACAATAGACCAGGAGTATCGCTTTCCGCCGGCATTAGGTTCAAGCAAAATCAATACACCAATCAAAATGCGGTAAGTTCAAGCTTCCAAAGTTTCAACTTTCACTTGGTTAAAATCCTAGGCAATCACGAAGTATAATGTATATATCTATATTATCAGAAATGCGATAAATTTGTGAATCAGATCTCCCTAATAGAGAACTACGTAAGTGAATACTACGCACTAAGTACAAAATTTCAAATATGTACAAAATCCAATCAAACCGCTCTGATTATATTCTTTTGTTCGCTGATAACGCTGTATAATGATTTGGCTGTCGCGTGTAGTGACTGATCAAGTTTGAGAAGTGAATCCAATTATCACCTAGTTGACGAATTTCATTCGTGAGTTTGGTAAGATGATTTGAAACGGATTATAGTTCCAGGATATTCCAATTTTATCTATATCAATGAATATCGATATCGGAAATGCGATATTATCGTGATATCGAAAGATTATGGTGAATATCGGCGTTCGATATTTCATTTTTATAACTTGAGTAGGTATTTGTACAACAAAAAACGGTTTTTGATCCCGATAATCACGATAATATGCTAATATTATGTTTATGATATTCTTATGATCTCCTATCTTATTTGGCCCTTTATACATTATACATATTTAATATTAGTTCCTATTAAAAATATTGTTTGTTTTTATTGTTGGTAATTTTTCAGTCAAATGGCAATTATTATTCTATCTGTATTCCAATATATTTTATCATTGAATGAAAATGTTTATGTTTTAATTATTCCAAAAATCATATTTAGGAATTGCAGTTTAAAAAAAATGAACAAGAACCATACTGCACAAATTATTATTTCTGTTTTGGTAGGTACTAAAAATCCATTTTGTGACAGTTTTTGGTAGCTTAAATTAGCGATCTCAAAAATTACCTGACACAAGTTTTGTTTTCATAATATGTTTATTACATAGGTTTTCATTTTTTGAAAGTTGGGAAACTTTGCTGGTGGAGTTGGGAAAACTTGGATTCCCTCTCCCCCCCCCCCTGGGGTTTCTTCTCGCTACGGCCCTATGTATAGTTGGTGTCAATGGAGAATGTTGTGAATTCTTTTAAAGTTTTTAGGTTCATTATATCTTGGTGAAAATAGTTTTTTCTATCTCCTGTAAAATTAGGTTTTTGTGCAATGAACCCTTTCTACCATCAGCGATTCATGTAATGTATCGAATAGAATTCGATCAGTTTTTATACACTGGTTGGCAGACCGGCTCGGATGTTCAAGTTTGTAAGGTTCTCCGAAACGACAGTCCCTTTCTGTTTAATAATAGAATTCGGAAACATCCTGGGAGAAGAGACCTCCCGCTTCGCCCTTAGTAAGTACTGCTTGGACCACACTCCCCTCCTAAATATTTCACCTAGTTCTCGGAGGCCAAACATGCGCAAACGGGATGCCTGGAACATTAAGGAAGAAATGTAGATTCAGAAAATTATTATTCGAAAGAATCTGTCCGTCCGCCGTGGAACTTCTGGCTCCAGACCAATTTTCATATTCGGGAACAGATGGTTCAAACCACAAGAGCTTTTGTGATATCGCGTGTCTTGTCCTCTATCGTGTGCACAAAAAGAAGGGTACCCTAGGTAGTTAGAATATTAAATATTCTACCAACAAATCTTGTTGGTAGATAGTCATATGGTTTTAGCGAATTTTCGAAAGAAAATAAGCTATTGAACTCGGTCCAACATTTTTAAAACTCGGAATTCCGAATAATGCATAAACCAACATCCATTCCAGACCATCCTGAATTCACTGCCAGAAGACACGAAAAATCTAATGTATCATTCATTTATTTTAATCATGTAGGTACTATGTGTCATTCCACACGATAACTCTCAATAGAATTGAAACAAAACGTTCAAATTTTGCAAAACAAAATCCGTCCTGGCAATCGAAAGGCTAAGTTCATAGATAGGTACGTTGCAATACTCCCGATGTATCGGGGTATCGATACTTTGCATCCGATATCTGCCACATCTATTCCCTGTGAACGCTTATTTTCGAAAGCAGCCGAATTGATTGCCAATCGCGTCCAAATACTTGCGAAAACTTCTTTTTCTCTGCAGTATTCCTGACGACGATTTTTTTGAAAGTAATCCTTGATTTTTCTATGTTTTTTATACCATTTATACCAGATTGATGAAATGAACATAATTACCTATGTAATTAATATGAATTCCTTCCTATAACGAGTTAATAATTTTTCACGTCTTTTTTAATATTGAGTGTCGATATTTTTGATCCGATAGTATCGAAATATCGATGCTTTTCTTCCGATAATATCGGGTACCGATACTCCAAGAAAAATATCTTATCGAGACGAGTAGGTATCGATACTTGGGCGGTATCCCAACGTTTCTGTTCATAATTGGGCAGAATTGAGCACTCTAAGGGGGTTTTAGGGAAATTAAGGGGGGGGGGGATTACCCATAAATTCCTAAAATGAAACAGTCTGACAAGTGACACCTCATTTTAACGTTTTTCTTTACGCTGAACACGATGGTGAGGTCAGAATTACGATATCTCATTCCATTCTCAAACTGGAGAACTTTGATGATGAAAAAACGTGGTTGTTACTTCAGATGTTCTTCACGGTTAATCTGCTCTACCTAATCTGATGACGGAATGAGATATCGCAATTCTGACTTCACCGTCATGTTCAGCGTTGAAAATCTGTAATCTGAGGTGTTACTCGGCAAAAATAGGAGACAACATTTATTATAAAATAAGTGAAATGGAGACATTTGACATAAAATCAGTCATTTTCTCGAAAATTCGTTCTTATAGCCATGTTGCACGACTGTCGATTTTGTATTCTTCGTGTATGTACATTAATTACTGTTGAGTCTGTCCAGAGTTTAGTTGGAAAATTGAAGAAACCATCGCTGAGCTAGTTGCTGACTGCCCTCTTCACTGGGAGATGGCCTTCTGGAAGGAACTCTCCGTATTTCACCTCATTACTGCATTTCGTATAGTTATGGGATGCTGTACACAGGTATGGACGGAAGAGTGGTTTGTACTGAAAATTTTGCAGCGTTTCAAATCCCTACTCATTCGTCGTAATGTTGACAAAATTCCGTCATCAGGCAACGACGCCTGAGGATGACCTAACCCGCAGGGGCGTTTGCGGAAGACTGCACCGGGCATTGGGCATATTGGAGTTAACTTTCTCTCCAAGAACTGATTAGCGAGTGTGAAGGAGAGGCCTGTGTATCTTTTTACCTGACTCGGAGTTTTAAAAGTGAGATAACAGTAGGAACACTTGACACCGAGCTTTCACTTGGTAGCATGCAGATGTAATAGAATGTATCCAACTACCTTCCAATTGATACCTACAAGAATTGAATATTTTATTAAACCAAGAATTAAATATTAAAATATATTAAACCAAGAATATTTTCCATTTCACCAATACCGAAGGTAAGTAGGTACTTACTGAGTATTGGACCAGTTTGTTTCAACGTAGAGGCAAGAAATATGTTCAAAACCTCTGCCACATTGTCTTCATTGAAGGACTTGATGACCATGAAGAACATCTCAAACATCAACCACGTTTCTTCATCTTCAAAGTGCTCCATTAGATTACGGCGATTCAGATTTCACCACCGTGTTCAGCGTAAATGTCTAGATCCTAAATGTTAGATTAATTATTATTATCAACTATTTCTCATTGCAAACCTGTTCATTGTGTACCCAAGATCCTTCCCTAAAAGACCTGGCAGCGGGAAATATTATTCAACATGGTTTGAAAAGGGAAAAACAAGTTTTGTAAAAAATCCCAATGCTGTAGGTAGTAGTCGATACCAGTGACCAACATTTTCTTCAGTAGTCGACATGGTTTTGCACTAGTAGTCGACCTACATGTGTTAGAAGTCGACAGTATCACTTGAGTCAGTAGTCGACAGGTTTCGTCATTCCATCGTTTTCGAATTTTACGACATCTAAATAAAATACATTCAACTGTGAATCGGAACTTGAAAATAGATTAATAAGATGTAATAAAGTAGTTATCAGACTTTTTATTTGCAAACAGCTCATTATCAGTCTCAAATTGCAATAAGTACTTAAGTAAAAAGGTATGAAAACTATAGTCGAAAACTCATTGTCAGAAAATTGACATTACAGTTGGGCTTAGGTACCTATTTACATATTTTTTTGACATTTTCATGTCTTTGCTTTGGCACATAAACTGAAACGGGAAAAATTTGTTCCCTTGATTCACCCTTTCCCTCAGATCACGTCAGAACACAAGCGACCGGCGGGCCATTACGTCAGAGCCTATGACGCACGAGCGTATGACGTAAGACGGCGCAGGAGGCCAACTAGTACGTCAGAGCCTATGACGCACGAGCGTATGACGTAAGACGGCGCAGGAGGCTAACTAGTACGTCAGAGCCTATGACGCACGAGCGTATGACGTAAGACGGCTGGCAGGAGGCCAACAAGTACGTCAGAGCCTATGACGCACGAGCGTATGACGTAAGACGACTGGCAGGAGACCAACAAGTACGTCAGAGCCTATGACGCACGAGCGTATGACGTAAGACGGCTGGCAGGAGGCCAACAAGTACGTCAGAGCCTATGACGCACGAGCGTATGCCGTAAGACGGCTGGTAGGAGGCCACTAGTGCGTCAGAGCCTATGACGCACGAGCGTATGACGTAAGACGGCTGGCAGTGACTCTCACACTTGAGACCAGACTATTAATCCGGCCCTTAAGCAGTTTGAAATCTGGAGCCGTTTGAAGATGAAGAAACGTGGTTGATACTTGAGATGTTCTTCATGGACATCAAACTCTTCAATGGAGACATTTTACATAAAACTAGTTATTTCTTTGAAAATACGCTCTTATAGCCTGGTTTTTTTTTTTTAAGGTTACCTTTTTTAAGTCAGCATTCTATGTCAAAATAATTCCCATTATGCCAAAAAATAACGAATCACTAAAGATAAATTGTATTTTTATAATAATTATACCTAAATATACAATTATTATTATTGTAAATATATTTATTACAAAATATCATGCCAAGTTATAAATTAATAATTTTTTAGTAAAGATATAAGAACGAAATCCCTCTGGAGGAAACCAAGAAGTAGCTGCTCATAGAACGAATATAATATATTATTCATATAGGTACAGAATATTATTTGTATACCTATGACTTGGGAGAACGAGTTCTGTCAGTTCAGTAACTGAACGTATTTAACCAGAGCAGCTCGTGACTTGGGTTGAACGAGTGAACGTAATAAACTGGTTCAAAAGACCGTGTCTTACAACTCTGAGTGACCGTTTTGGGATTCGAATCCGACAACTGACCTTGTGTTACCCACCAGTATAGTAGAGGTCCACCTACTGACGAAAAACGTACGGCACTGGCGAGTCTCCGAAATACGCCGCTCCAGGAAATTGAAAACGACTCTTCGGTTAGATAACGTCAACAGGAAGAAGGCCGTCGGTGAGGCAAGTTGAAGTGGCTCATTTCCTCAAAAGCAGGAAATCAAGTGTCCCATTGCTTGGGCGACCTTCTCCGCTGCCACCGTCGGCTCGGGAATCATCACTCCTGACCTGGATCAGTTTTGGTTCATTATCTTCGATAACGAACCATTGGAGCCGACCGAGAAATGGTCTTTAATGGTCTGCAAATTGATGGACAACGGCTTATTATCTATTTTACAGATCACCCTTCTGTCTAGATCCTCATTCTGTGTACAATATCCTCGTGAGTCTCATACCTGTTCGAAACAATAACACAGTCACACACACACACACACAAAAAAAAGAAAAAAAGTGGGGTATACTTTTGATGCGATATGTCATATCCGTAGTATTTTGGCCTGCTGAGCACAAACCTCTCTAAAGGGGGGTTTGGGGAGTCTTAGGGGGAAAATTACCCGTAAAGTCTCAAAATGAAATTCTGACAAGTGATACCTCATGCTAAAGATTTTTTGTGCTGAACACGATGGTGAAATCAGAATTGCGATATCTTATTCCGTTCTCTAACTGGAGATGAAGAAACGTCGTTGATACTTGAGACGTTCTTCATGTTTAGTCTACTTTAATCTGATAACGCAATGAGATATTGCAAAAAGAATTTTCTGACTTCATCATCGTGTTTAGCGTTAAAAAAATCTATAAGCTGAGGAGGGGAATGACCTATAAATTCCCAAAATGAAACATATAAGTCTGATAAGTGATACCTCATTTTAAAGGTTTTTTACGCTGAACACGGTGGTGAAATCTGAATTGTCGTAATATAATCCGTTTTCAAACTGGAGCACTTTGAAGATGAAGAAACATCAAGTCCTTCAATGAAGGCAATGCAGACAATTTTACACTTTTAACGAGTTATTTATTCGAAAATTCGTTCTTATTTATTCGAAAATTCGTGTTTATAGTTATGGGAGCATGTTTATAGTTATATACAGCAGTATATACAGCATTGATTTATACTGAATGTGGCAGAGGTTTTGAACATATTTCTTGCCTCTACGTTGAAACAAACTGGTCCGAACGAGGATGGATCGAATGGATCGATCAGAAAATCGATAGAAACGATACTACCGTCGAGCAGGGGACCAGGAGCTCGCAGAAGGTTCGGAACACGAGACGTTCATTTCAAAGGCGTCTGCGAGCAGCTGTACACTGAGATCCGTAATAGGGCGGTTATATGTAGGTATATATATTAATGTACCTATGTGTCACTCTGGACGATCGATAGAATTGAAATAAAAAGCTCAAATTTGCAGAAAAATCCGTTCTAAGTTCGTAGATGGTAGAATCGGGCCTCTCTAAAGGGGGGTTTGGGGAGTTTTAGGGGTAAAATTACCCGTCCAGTCTCAAAATGAAATTCTGACAAGTGATACCTCATGTAAAGGTTTTTTGTGCTGAACACGATGGTGAAATCAGAATTGCGATATCTTATTCCGTTCTCTAACTGGAGCACTATGAAGATGAAGAAACGTCGTCGATACTTGAGACATTCTTCATGTTTAGTCTACTGATAACGCAATGAGATATTGGAAAAAGAATTTTCTGACTTCAACATCGTGTTCAGCGTTGAAAAAACTCTGCAAATTCTTGACACAACGGTTCATTATCTTCTTTGTACAGATCACCCTTCTGTCTAGATCCCTAGGTCTAAATGTCTAGATCCTAAATGTTAGATTAATTATTATTGTCAATTATCACTAATTATTAACAATTTTATCAAGTAAGTACCTACTGAAAATTATTATAATTTATTGTTAGGTATTGATAATTCGTATTTATTATTAATAATAATTATTATTAATTATGATTAATTAATACGATATAATTCTGGGGTTTTTAATACTACGTCGGTAATAATTTTTCTATAAAAGAAGTACCTACCAACAAACATTCGAAATTACCTTCATTTCCGTAGCACGAAACGCACCTCAGAACAACAAACTCGACATCACTTAAGCCATATGATGTTCCAAAGAGCTTGTTAGTATGAAAATGGACCTGTATTTCAACAGTTTGATTCACGATCGGGTTGTGAGGCACAATCTTTGAGCCGTCATTGTGAACGAACGGCTGGTCGTACAAAGCTGCGGATGGTCTTAAAAAATTCTACGGAACAAACTCTATCTAAATATGAAATAAAAAACATACCGTTTGATGGGAATTTTTCGAGATATGGAATTTTCAAAATTTCAAAATTCGTTTTGAACCCCTTCCCCTTGACCTAGGGTTATGAAAAGTTTCGTGGATCATTGTGGGGCTGGTCCAAACCCAGAAACCAAATTTCGTAATTTTAACTCAACGCTAACTGGGCAAAGTGCCTCGGACGGCGGACGGCGGACGGCGGACGGCGTACGGCGTACGGCGTACGGCGTACGGCGGACGGACGGATTTTTTTTTATTCGATTTTCTGAATCTACGTATCTTGAAACGTAAACCAACAAATTTTGGGGGGGGGGTTAAAATTTTTTTTTCTTTGGGCGATTCCAATGGTTCATTATCGAAGATAATAAACCAAAAATCTATAAGCTGAGGAGGGTTTCGGGAGTTTTAGGCAGGAGGGGAATGACCCATAAATTCCCAAAATGAAACAGTCTGACAAGTGACACCTTATTTTAAAGGTTTTTTACGCTGAACATGGTGGTGAAATCTGAATTGTCGTAATATAATCCGTTTTCAAACTGGAGCACTTTGAAGATGAAGAAACGTGGTTGATGTTTGAGATGTCATGGTCAGTCATCAAGTCCTTCAATGAAGGCAATGCAGACAATTTTACACTTTTAACAAGTTATTTATTCGAAAATTCGTTCTTATAGCCATGTTATAGCTATGGGACCATGTTTACAGTTATATACAGCAGTATACAGAGCATTGATCTATACTGAATGTGGCAGAGGTTTTGGACATATTTCTTGCCTCTACGTTGAAACAAACTGGTCCGAACGAGGATGGATCGATCAGAAAATCGATAGAAACGATAGTACCGTCGAGCAGGGGACCAGGAGCTCGCAGAAGGTTCGGAACACGAGACGTTCATTTCAAAGGCGTCTGGTTGTGGTGGGGACAGTAGGAGCGGCTCGATCTTACGATCTACGAGCAGCTGTACACTGAGATCCGTATTAGGGCGGTTATAATATCCAAGGAACACGTGCTGGTAGTGGGAGAACCGCTGATGAACCTGCGGGGAGGCCGTCGGTCAGCTGGCGAAGACCCAGCATCTATCGTCTTCCTATCGGTGCGCCAGGGTAGGTCAGGGACGTTCTCCAGAGTCCAATAATTGTTGGATCTCGTTCCCGACCGGTGGAAGACTGCTTTGTAACTGATCAGATAACACGATCATGATACCTAACGATCGGATAATCAGACACAACGCAAACACGAAGAAGTTTGGCACCAAATGCCAATAACAGCTTGGAAGGGTGAATACTATCAACAAATAAATAGTACTGGCGACAGTTCCTAACTGGTGTTTCCTACAAGAAACGTCACCCAAAACAGTGTAATCAGCCAATCGGTACATACACGAAATCCATCTACAATGGAGTACCTAGGCATCTGGTTAAGGTCATACGAGCATTCTACTGTAACTTATACATGGCGAACGAGTGGCCACTTCATTCCCCTCGTCCAAAATTGTAACAAAATTGGAGAAACTAACGTACTACGAATTAATGGTTTAATATTTGCCAATCAGCAAAAGAATGCAGGAATTTGCGACACGAGAAAGCTGACTATGTGGTTCATTCTGCTAGATACCACTGCAGTTGCCATACCATCCATACAATGTCATGTTGGAGCAATTTCGCCGGACAACTTCAACAATCCGCCAGCCCTATTCAATAACACGCCGCATCAGTCCGCAGATTTACCAAAAGACTCCGAAAAACGTTGATTTCACATCGAATCGAGGTGTTTATTTGAAATCGAATGGACCTTGTAGAATAGCAATTTTCAACTCAAATGAGTCGAAAATTTCGAAATTAGTTGATTTAAAATCGACCTGTGAGCTAATCAGACCGTGTACGCCGTGGGCTAATCAGACCGCATTTTGCCCTGTTAGCGTTGTCCTAAAATTATGAAATTTTGGCTACGGGTTTAGGACCACCCCAAGGATGATCCTTTGAAACTTTTCATAACCCTAGGTCAATGTGAAGGGGTTTGAAATAAATTTTAAAATTTCAAAAATGTCATATCGTCTAACTTCAAACTAAAACGGCATAGTTTTTGGTTCAAATTTGAATACCTAGAATCTAATCCAGAGATTTTTCCGACCAGCCCAAAGGTTGAGCCAATGAAATATCGTCGAAAAGAGCGTACCTATATCAAACGGCGGCAAGTCGGGTCAACGTTGGGTGGAACAGCTGATTCAAGCAACATTGTTTTGTCATGTCAAGTTGCTTCTTCTGAGATACTTTTCATGTCTACAGAAAGAAGGTTACTTACTTCGAAAATTTTGTCGTAGGAACGTCCTATCATTATTTATTGCCGACGTCGTTTGGTACAAGTAGAGATCCCAGTTTTATATGAATACAAATTAAATCTAAATAATTAAATTTTTATTCGTCTTTTAGCGAGTAATACGGTATAATCCCTTTTGGACCAATACTTAATGGATGAACATAGTGAATGTTGAATAAAAATATTTAATCCGTTTCATTTGTATTGAATATTCCTACACCCAGTGGATATGGTGGAAGATGAAGGACCTTGGTTCAAGGTAGAATAACTTTCATTATTATTTTCATAATTACCAAAATTTATTTTGGTTTGTGCATACTCTATCGGGCATAAGCATTCAGCCAATCTTAGGATAATTAAATAAATATGTTATAGTAGGAACCAATCCCTTGGTTTTCATTTTTTTGAAAGTTGGGAAATTTGGCTGGCAGAGTTGGAAAAATTTGAATCCCCCCCTCCCCCCCGGTTTTCTTCTCGCTACGCCCTGATGATGAGTGATTTCAGAATTTCGTGGAGTGAGGTTATCTCAAAGGAATGGTTAAAATTAACACGAAAGGCAAGGCGATCTATTCCGCATGAAAGCTCGCTCATATTGAAGTGTTGAGAAGGTTGGGAAGTTCTTCTGTTCTAGTTCTCTCACCGGCGGGTACTAAAAACTAAGAGAGCTCGGTGTTAAACGTTTTGGGGAACATGATGCGGGACACTAAGTACGGAACTAGAGTGCAACACTCGTTAGAAAGCTCCCGATGGAACACGCCTAGTAGGAAAGTACTTGTTCTTCTTCACGTCGAAGGAGTATGAATAGACACTGCTAACTAGGAATCCTGCCCTCGTAAGGAAGAACGTCCTAATTCCATTTGTTCAGTTTTTGAGTTAAGGACTTGGTCTGGTAGAGCTCGACGAGACGCGTTTTTTGAGCTAAGGTAGAACTCCGTACATTTAGTAGAGAGCAGTGAAAAAAACGCTTCGTCCTAAGTCCATTGTCACCACTTTACTCTCCAAATATATAATACTACGCTAGGTCGTCCTATGTGCGAATTTAGCCCTCGAGGACGTTTTAACCTAATATTTTCCACTTAGGACCCTCTAGGATTGCGATAGACAGGAGGGATAACTTAATTACAAAGTTGAAGGCAGTTATTTCAGATTGTGGAAATCGTCTTCATTTTTGAGGGTCATTGCTAGTCGTCAATGAAGAAGAATCCCTCGATGATGCAAACACTGATGTTACCAATTTAAACTGATTACCCTTCGCGACCATTTTCAAGTGTTACCACATTTGTTAATGATACTTCCAAAGTACCTACTATTTTTCTATATCACAAAAAAATAACACATTCATATGAATATTCTTTCGAGTTGGTTAATGTACTTGTACATTCAGCGACATGTTAGTGAGGCACAGTTTCAAAAATATTTTAATATTCAAACTGTCATCTTTTTTTGACTTAGATGTATTTTTAAAGGTTCCTCAGTAATTAGTAATTATATTGGTAAATATAATTTTAAAAAGGTACTAGTGTATTATATTTTACGTTTTAGTGCTATGTTATAAAAGTGATAATCAAGGCCGTTAACTAAAGAATAATGCAAAAAAAAAGATAATAAAAATGAACTTAGAATGTTTTCTAGAAGAATGCTAATTTTTTAATGATTCGGATAACTTCGCCAGTGCTAATAAAGGTGTGGAACCCGAAAAAACAGGTATATATTTAATATAAGCATTTTATGTGCACACTGATCTTTCAATATGAGGTACACTGAGAAAAATATACGGTTAACCGAAACGGTAAACGACGTTTTACGGTAAAAAAATCGAGCCTTTACCGTCTACAGGATTTTGGGGAGTTTACCGTGTGTTGGGGGCGGTGGGGTGTTTACCGTCTGCGAGGGGCGGCGTTAGGGTTTTACCGTGGTTTGCAATACGGTCAACTTTTACCGTGTCCATACGGTTGCTAACTTTTGACCGTCAAAATACGGTAAAACTTTACCGTAAAAACGCCCGTTTTTTCTCTCAGTGTAAAAAATGCCTTCATCAAGGACTCCTGGACTTTCAATATTAATTTAGGATTCATGGTCTCATTGAATGATAGTTTATTGGAGAAAAAAATTTTTATATGGGGTAATTATAGTATTTTTAAAACTGAATGAAACGAACTTTTCGCTGCAGATAGGACGTTCTAACCTGGTACCATAATACGTTCAAGTCGTTCGATGTAGTGCATACTAGGTTAGACCGTCTATGTCCGTATAATTGCGCTAAAATTGGTCATTATCGTCAAGGTAATTAATTGCATGCTTGAACAGTATGTGGATGAGTTGGGGGAATAGATGTGAGACACGATCGAAGGGGTTGGGCTTGAATTAATTGAACTGGGTGGATGGCAGAAGAAATCTCACTAAGCTCGTTTTTCTCAAAATCGCAAGAATGGACTTAAGACGTTCTTCCATACAAATAGTACAGAAGTACTATCCATACCTCATCGGAAGTAAGGACATTGTGTTCATCGTCCTGTAATTTATTCGGTTCGTCTTAGTCTTAAGACCGCAATCAGCCTCAGGCTTTTCCACGAGTTAACTCATTCTTAAGCTTGTTCACTTCTGACAAAGGGACAAGTCTTAACGTTTCACTCATCGTCATCGGAGTGACTTAGCAACGTAAGGACTTGAAATGTAATAACCGTCGGGGTGTGTTGTTTTGAAGCGCGGGCGTGCGGGAATGAGTCATTGTGCGGTAGGAGTGTCAAGTTTCCCACAGTTTGCTAGAAGGCACCAGGTGAGTCATTTTCAAAACGAAAATCCTCTTTACCCACTACATCGTGAATATGCTTATACGCTTTCTTTGTTTAGATGTCCCGCTGTGTTTATCTTGGAATGTTCGTCATTGTTCTAAATGAATCCGCAAGCATGGAATGCACAGGGCTTTGATGCTTGTCTTGTTATAGTATACCAGACAACATAACATAATCCGTCTGATGTGTACCCATGAATTGTTTGAAACCGTTTTCGTGTACCATTGTGCAAACCTGCCTACATGTACATACCTTCGAAAACCATCTATGCTATCGAAGATGACATTGAAGATAAGTCAGCCAAACGAGTACAAAGTACGAGGTACGTGGTGTGGGTGTGGGAGGGGGCGCAGAGACATAAAATGTCCGTCGTGGTTGCGTACTTGTACGAAAGCTGTACATTTTATGTACAGTTTCTTCAAAAATTCGCTCTTATAGTCATGCTGCATGACTGGGGACTTTTTATCTCAGTTTGATAACCCCGAAACAGAAAAACTGTACTGAGAGTGAGAGTTACACCGATAACCCGCACACAGATGGATGCCAATGCATAAGGGATCTACTAACATTTTCTGGTTTACTCAATCTTTATGTTGCTTAATAAGCAACATCCTCTTTTATTGAGGAAAACACTTCAGTAAATAGCGTTATACAACGGTTGGGATACATAATAATATTATGTATAACGCTATTTACTGAAGTGTTTTCCTCAATAAAAGATTTATCAGATGTCGATGGGCAGACTGACCAATTTGGGTGGACAAAAATCTGAAACTCGGAGATCCTTTAGGAAATTTCACAGTGATCACGAAAGTAGTGAGGAAGAAATGGGGGTTTCAGATATCTGCCTCCCTCTGGCCCCCCTGACGTCATCAAAACCTCCCTTCGCTACCACCCGATCACCTAGCTAGCCAACCCTCTGACGTCATAGACTCTTGACGTACCTACTAGTTGGCCTCCTGCCAGCCGTCTGACATCATACGCTCGTGCGTCATAGGCTCTGACGTACTACCGTTGGCCTCCTGCCAACCCTCTGACGTCATAGGCTCTTGCGGCATAGGCTTTGACGTACCATTTGGCCTCCTGCCAGCCGTCTGACGTCATACGCTCGTGCGTCATAGGCTTTGACGTACCATTTGGCTTCCTGCCAGCCGTCTGACGTCATACGCTCGGACGTACTAGTTGGCCTACTGCCAGCCGTCTGACGTCATACGCTCGTGCGTCATAGGCTCTGACGTAGTGGCCCGCCGGTCGCTTGTGTTCTGACGTGATCTGAGGGAAAGGGTGAATCAAGGGAACAAATTTTTCCCGTTTCAGTTTATGTGCCAAAGCAAAGACATGAAAATGTCAAAAACTATTTAAATAGGTACCTAAGCCCAACTGTAATGTCAATTTTCTGACAATGAGTTTTCATACCTATTTAAACATAAGTCTCATGTTTAAATAGGTATGAAAACTATAGTCGAAAACTCATTGTCAGAAAATTGACATTACAGTTGGGCATAGGTACCTACCTATTTGCATAGTTTTGTAATTGAATGTTTTATCAACCGACATTTTAGTAAATATCGATTTGTTTTTGTTAAATTTAATTTTTGTCTCCTTTTTTTGCTGAGTAGTAGGTACCTCAGTTTATAGATTTTTCGACGCTGAACACGATGGTGAAGTCAGAATTGTGATATCTCATTCCATTCGAAGGAGCAAAAACTAAGAAAACAAATGGGAATGTTGAGGGAATGGCTGTAGAGGACAATTTATCTGTGGGAAAGTGGATAGAAGAGTTTGAAGGGGTGTCAACTCTGCTGAACCTCAGCAACCCACAACTGATTTTTGCAGCTAAGTCCTTCAAGGGCTTTGCCCAGATTCGCGCACAAATAGAAGTTTTTGCCTCATGGAGAAAATTAAAGAAAGCTACATGTCGTCAAAAAACGAAATGAGTCTACACAAGAGTACTTGATTTTGATGAGAGAACTAGCAAGTAAAGTCATATGAAAGTCATAGCTTCCTTATCTTCGAAAATTCGCTAAAAATCCGACCGCCCATTGAACCGTATTGTAAATAAATAAAGTTCAAAGAATGATTCTACAACGAGATGGCTGCGCAGCTGTGAGACACAACCAGGGAAACGCACTGACCCTTGGGTTTCATACTGTTCCTTAAAGCGTCACAATACAACAACATTGAGAAGTATTTTAAACCACCAGTGACCCAGTTAGTTAGAGTGAAAGAGTTTGAGAGGAACAGATGAGGAGGGGGTTGTCTGAGCATCTGGACCCGATCAATACGCCAGCTGTTTAATTGCTGCCCTTTGTCACCCAGCTATAGCCCTCAGTTAATATAGTTGATAACTCATCAGGTGGACAAGATATTCGATGTACCTAAAAGTAATACGCTAAATTGGTACAAAAAATTGTTTAAAAGAACGCTGTGAATTTTTCTAAAACAGTTCAACATCTTCTGTATAGATCACAGTTCTGTGTACACTATCCTTGTGAGCCCCATAAATACACGAACTGGACGAATGAGATAAAATATTGTATGTTGACGATGTAATATCAGCTTCGTGAGCGGTACAGCAGAATTCTCCTGTTCACCTTCTGAAATTCGATACACAGCCTCTTGAGAACATGGAGGAGTGACTGGGATGAAGTCACTTCAGCTGAGGGAGCGCTAATGCCTGGGGACCCGTACAACGCACGGGTATCGGCTAGAATACCACAATTCAGTAAGGAAGAAACCAGGATAGATACACTTTTTATGTCTACGGCCAGAAGTTGATTTCAAATATTTATTTACAGGTACTTCTTGTTGTAAATTATCAACGGCGTTGATAGGTACATGTAAAATTCTCAGAATTACATGAATGAAAGTAAATTTTTAATAATTGATTGTTATTATTCGAACAATATTTAAGCGTATTGTAGACAGAAGGGTGATCTGTACAGAAGATAATAAACCGGCGTGGAAATATTTGCTGGGTTTTTACGTCTAATCTAACTCTTGTCTGAGGGTAGTAAGGAGAGTGATGAGGAGGAGGATGATGGAAGGGGTTATAAATATATTATGTTCATGACTTTCAATCTGACGCCAACTCCCCCTAAATCAAAATTTCGGCACAATATCTTCCCCAGATGATTTTAAATCGATTTGAACCCTTGTCTACTAAACCAAAAAATTATTCATTTGGTTTACAACATAACAGCTGTAGTTCTAACATAATAGGGTAACATAATCGATATTATCTACTTTTTGCACATTTTCAGCAGAGTGTAAAAGCTGATTCCTCTAATCCAAACCTATAAAAATATGAAGGCAGTGATACAAATAGGTAACTCAAATTCGCATTTTTGCACTTAGGTATGTCATGTTAGAACTATAGCGACGATATCCAAGTGTCAGAGTTTCAGTTGGTGTTATATTGAATATTCATGAAAACCACAAGTTAGGTAGTAAGATACTTGAAAAAACATCAATTATTGATACTCCACATAGGTGGTCCAAGAGCCATTCTATCTATTGTACCTGGAATTCTATCTGGAATCAACTGCAAAGTTATTGATACTTTGAGGGGTTGTTTGGGGATGGTAGAGGGTGTAAGCAAATTTTGCTGAGTTTTCGAACACGAGGGCCCTGAGCTCGTTACGGGTAGGGGGAGGGGGGGTATATTTTTTTCGGGGTGTTATCAGTTTTTTGCTCATATCTTCTAAATCGTGTGATTGAGCGGAAATCACAGGGTAAACCAGGGTAAAATAGCGTTAAATTTTCTTTAAAACCCATTGGTCAAAAACATTTTTGGCCCAATAATAACCCAAGACAGGCTGTCAAAAAAAGGTCAAATTTCTCGAAATTAAGAAAAATGCAGGTTTTGAGATAGTAAACCTATATTTACACACACATCTATACAGGGTGTCTACAGAAATTATGGGACAAACTCAAGGAATCAATTCTACAGCTAATAATATTGTTATGCAACAAAAAGTGCCTCTAGGAGTTTTTTCATTACTCAACTGAAATACCGACTTTTTTCACTTTTAAGATTTTTTTCGTGTTTTCGTTTTTTTGCGCAAAATACGAAAGAAAAAACGGTGATTTTTAAGAAACCTTAAAATTTTGGACTTTGGCAATTTTTTTCATTAATAAGCACTGTCTTAAGAAATTGCATTTTATATCAGGCAGACAGCAAATTTAACGTTCCTTCCTACAGTTTTCTCAACTTTTATTTTGCACATTAATTTGAGGGAGTTAGAGCCGTTTTACTGTGATGAGGTCGAAAACACGAAAAATATCTCAAGAGTGAAAAAGTCGAGTTTTTAGTTGAATAATGAAAAAACTTTAAGAGACACTTTTTGTGGCATATTAGCTGTAGAATTAATTCTTATAAGGAATCAATTGATTCCTTGGGCTTGTAGACGCTTTGTATATTAGTACACGTACTATGTATACCCCCTCACCACCCTCCTCTTCACGACCCCTCTCTCCCCTTCAGTATCGCCCTCCACCGGTTTGAATTACCCTCAACACATGGATAATATTTAATATTCAAAACCTATATTTGATCAGCCTCTATTCGAAATGTTGGACTTTGGCCAAGTTTCATCAATGAGTAGGTACTGGCTCAAAAAACCGGTTTTTATCAGGGAGATAGCAAATTTAACGCTCTTTCCAACGATATCCTCAACTTTTATTTTGCATATTAATTTAAAGGAGTTAGAACCGTTTTACTTTGACAAGGTCGAAAACACACAAAAAATCTTAAAAATGAAAAAAGTCGGTATTTCAGCTGAGTTATGAAAAAACTCGATGAGGCACTTTTTGTTGCAAATTAGCTGTAGAATTGATTCTTTGGGTTTGTAGACACCCTGTATATTAGTACACGTACTATGTATACCCTCTCACCACCCTCCACTTCGCGACCCCTCCCTCCCCTTCATTATCCCCCTCCACCGGTTTGAATTAACCTCAACATATTATGGATAATACTTCCTTTCTTCACAATTGAAGACTGCGTTGATAACCATCAAAATTAATTATTGCAATGGATGGTTGTGTGCTTGTGTAGTTTTTATGAATTAATTTCAACTATCAAAAAAGTAGTGGCAGTTAGAAAACCAATTGCATTACATGAGCTTCTATTTAAGTTATAAAAATTATAACTTAATTTTTGTTGGAATTATTCCAACAAAAACTTACCTTTAACTTCGGTCTGGACAATAATTTTGAATTTTTGTCTCGACACCTCTATTTCGCTTCAAATTTAGTTCTTTAACAACCACTCTTTTGTTATTTTTTGGCTTTTATGAGTGTAATTTAAGATTTATCATAATGTAGCAAATAGGGTCAGACAGAGTCTGGAATGACATAAATACCCACAATACCAACATTAATACTTTCAAGTTATTCAAACAAGGAATTCTTGTAATAAAATACTAATTTATAATATTATATTTTACCGGTGATAATTCTGCTTCGCTGTCACTCTGGTCTTGGGATGTCGAGTGTTTGTTCTTCTTTTGACTCCTCGACTGGGGTTTGTCACCCATGATTATTCAAATTTCAAACTCGTCACAAATAGCACTTTGAACCCACTCTTTTCGTGTGATTGTTGTTAAATTATAAAACTCCACGGTGTAGTCACTGGAACTGTAGTGGGAAGTATTAGTGGGTAAATTTACAATTTTTATATCACGATATAGTGAAAACACATTTTCGTGGTTTTTCGCACAGGTTCTGGTTGTAGGTATGCGACACCGCCGGTCACCTTCGCGAAAACAGTCGTACGAGACGCGTTCGACGAACATTCGCTCACTGAGCAGTCGAGTCGACTCCGCTTCAAGCCCTTCGTGAGAGAGCGCGGGGAAGGGGAAGAAGTGAAGACCTCGAGGTCCCCGGGGCTCGACTTGGCGAGAGACTGCGCTGAAGTTTGAACTGAACCCTGACGGCGTCGCCAGAGCGCAGCGCACAACGAATCAATATTTTCCTCTAAATCGATTGAGTAGAGCGATCTGGCGGTCGTACGAACAACTACGTGTTCTTCCAGCCAACCTGCAGAATGGACTTTTGGTTCATCGTCGAAGATAAAGAAAATAAAGAAAATGAAGAAAAACCACGAATTCCCCCCCCCCACCCCCTAAATCTCCGTTTTAAAAATACATAGATTCCCTAGAGTAGGTACTTATTTTTCCGGAAAGATAAAATCGTGGAAATATTTCCGAAAGATTGGAAAAATGGGAAAGATGGCCGTTTTTTACCCACAAATGCGAAAAATGGTATTTAGACCCGTTTCACATTTTTTCAACCAAAATCAGCTGCTACTACCTGCAACTTTTTGTTTTTTTACACTGCTGAACTGTGTAATATACCTACAGTCTAAAATCGACCCCATAATATTCATCCATAATGTATCAATCGGAAGGTACTCCTTGTTGGCAATGCAAGAGGTAGATGCAAACCAATGTTATTGCTGTTGCAAATAATGTAATATGGTACTTGGTAATGCGACATATTATTTGAAATATTATTATGCGAAATATTATTTAATCTACCTCTTGCATTGCCAACAAGGAGCACCTTTTAATGAAATTCTGATTGATACATTATGGATATTATGGGGTCGATTTTAGACCCCATGTTAGAGATGGGCGATCTGACTCATCTCAATGATCGGATCAGGATCGATCGATCATCAAAATGATCAGCTCTTTTACATAACTCATCGCTCAGCGCAGTTTTCTCGCAGAATAGCCCAAATGGCTATATTTAGCCAAATCTGGCAACACTGAGAGAACTGGGAGATCAATTGCTAATTTGATTGGGGAATAGCTCTCGATCTATCGAACGAGATCCCTCGCCAAGTTGCTACCTCTGATCTGAAGTCCGAACGATCCCACCGATCCCGCTCACCGCTCAGATCGTTGATCACTTGTAGCGGTGTTAGGAGCTGATCCCCCCCCCCCCCCTTACAACACTCCGAGGGGTGAGCCAGAGCCGGCGGTGATCGAACGATCCCGATTGTCCAAACGATCCCAACGATCCCGCTCACCGTTCAGATCGTTGATCACTTGGAGCTGCAGATCCGATCCCCCCCCCCCCCCGCCTTACAACACTCCGAGGGGAGAGCCAGAGCCGGCGGTGATCGAACGATCCCACCGATCCCGCTCAATTTGATCAGATCGTTGATCACTAGGAGCAGTGTTAGGAGCTGCTGATCCGATCCCCCCCCCCCCCACCTTCCTATAAAATTTCCTATAAGAAGCAGTCTTCAGAAAATTTCGCTCCCATAAAATCGGTTTTCCGCAGCGAGCCAAGTTAGAGCGTTTAATACCTAAAAACCGTTTGGAAGTAAGCTCGAGCCTTCCGGTTCTCGCTATTTTCCTGATGATTGCCTTCTGGGTGATTTGGATAGGAACCAAATTTGTCTTGTAGGTGCTACTCCATATGGGTAAACAATAGGTCAAAACAGATTCTACTAAGGCAAAATAAACTTTCCTGAGTAGTAATTCATCATTCAAGACTCTTGCAAGCTTCCAAAAAACATAGAGCAATTTTCTTAATTTCGCATTCGTGGTTTGGATCTGCTTACTAAATTCATCTGTGTGTCTTTCCAATATCTCCAATCTTTCCAATATTTCCAATTTTCCGGAAATATTTCCGACCTTCAGTACCTTCAGTACCTAAGAGGGAAAAGTCCGTTTTTTAGACTAGTCGGGACACGTCGAGAAATCGCTATTTTTTAGTAAAAACTGCATTAAAAGCAATATTTTTTCAGAAATCAAAAGTTTACGCTTTATTGAACATTCTTTTAACCCTGAATGAGCAACATCCTTATCCGAATTTACCATTGGCCAAGACTTTCAAATTAATACCAATTTCACACCATTCCCGTGTTTACCGAAAAATTCGAAAAAATGCCTAATTTCGTGCTTGCTTTGAAACCCCTCGTGAACCTGATTTATATATACTTAGACACAATCCAAGCAACATATTACTAACACAAACACCACTCCCTCCCCACATTAGCCTACCAGGCAATATTGTGAATAAACTGACTGATTGATTGATTGATATATACATAGAGCAAGTTCATATAGTTTCACGAGTCAAAATAGAAATATATAAAATTTCCCAATGTCCTGGTTTTGGCAGTTTCGCCCCACTGTAGATACCCAATCTAAATCTGGTGTAGATTACCTACCTATCTACAGTGGGGCGAAACTGCCTAAACCACGACATTGGGAAATTTTATAAATTTCTATTTGGACTCGTGAAACTATATGAACTTGCTCTAAGTATATAATATATAAATCAGGTTCTACATCTTCGATAATAAACCATTATCAAACCAAAATCCATAAGGGCTCTTCCCTTCTTCCACCGATGACAAGGGAGTTTACACGACCAGGACAGAAAATGGGAAAAGAAGAAGGAGAGGTTACACGAGGAAAATGGGAACAGAAGAAGAAGAGGTTATACGGTGTCTTGTTGAATTTACGAGTTTTGTTCAATGCGTGTTACTTTACGCGTTTTTTAAATATTTCTGTGTGCTTGGAATAAATCATTGGTCTTTGATCGAGTGAACGGAATCCCAGGTATGTTTACCGCAATTCGGACAAAAACAGTAGTGGTGTAATACTGGACAGGATTGATACGTTCCTCGATTATTCTGCAGACTATCATCAATATTAGGTCCCCTCACTGGACATAATTGATAGATTCCTCGATTATTCTCCAGACTACCCATCTGTCATCACTTAATGGACCCTTATCTTGTCCCTTTTATTGCACTTGGGAAGTGTATTTGAGCAGCGAAAACGTAAACATGGTTTTTCTGCTAGATGATTGTGTTGGAACCTCTGCATTGCGACTGCACGTATTCGGTATTGGTCCCCTGAGCCTAATATTGTAACTGGTAAAATTACATTATCACAATATTCTGCTGCAACCCCGAAATGATCATAATCTGAGAGCACGAAACTGAGAAGATAGCAAAACACGAAAAACTTTAATTCCAACTGATAATTAGGGATGGGTCAAGAAATGAGAAACTAGTTTGGAAAAAAATGGTACAACCGTTTCTCAATTTGAAAAAAACTAGTTGAAAAAAAAAAAAAAACCGGCACAAGTAGTTCTTTGAATAATTCAAAGAACTACTTGTGCCGTTTTTTTTTTTTCAACTAGTTTTTTTCAAATTGAGAAACGGTTGTACCATTATTCAATTATTGAACTATCAAATAATCAACTGGGAACAACACAAATAACAAGAGGAACAAGAGGGAGTCTAGGAAATGTATGTCGTTAATAGGTGTGTCTAACCTCTCAAAATGTGTGTCTAATCCCTGGATGACTGAATAAATTCGATAGGAGGCGGGGGTTGTCAGTGACAGGTTGTCAGGAGAGGCGATCCACTGACGATCTTGGAACTCCACTGACAATCGTGTAACTCCTTTGACGATCGTGGAACTCCACTGACGATCGTTCCAAATGGAGAGGCGTGGCAAGAAGTCAGGGGGTAGGCAGTAAGATGATGATAGGGTGATGAGTGGACGGGGGGGGGGGGGAGTGACTAGTGGAGCGGCGATTCACTGACGATTGTGGAACTCCACTGACGATCGTGTAACTCCTTTGACGATCGTGGAACTCCAGTTTAACTCCTCCAATGGAACTCCATGACGATCGTTCCAAATGGAGAGGCTTGGCAAGAAGTCAGGGGGTCGGCAGTAGGATGATGGTAGGGTGATGAGTGGATGGGGCGGGGGGGAGTGACCAGTGGAGCGGCGATTCACTGACGATTGTGGAACTCCACTGACGATCGTGTAACTCCTTTGACGATCGTGGAACTCTACTGACGATCGTTCCAAATGGAGAGGCTTGGCAAGAAGTCAGGGGGTCGGCAGTAGGATGATGGTAGGGTGAAGAGTGGATGGGGCGGGGGGGGGAGGGGACTAGTGGAGCGGCGATTCACTGACGATTGTGGAACTTTACTGACGATCGTGTAACTCCTTTGACGATCGTGGAACTCTACTGACGATCGTTCCAAATGGAGAGGCGTGGCAAGAAGTCAGGGGGTCGGCAGTAGGATGATGGTAGGGTGAAGAGTGGATGGGGCGGGGGGGAGGGGACTAGTGGAGCGGCGATTCACTGACGATTGTGGAACTTTACTGACGATCGTGTAACTCCTTTGACGATCGTGGAACTCCAGTTTAACTCCTCCAATGGAACTCCATGACGATCGTTCCAAATGGAGAGGCGTGGCAAGAAGTCAGGGGGTCGGCAGTAGGATGATGGTAGGGTGATGAGTGGACGGGGCGGGGGGGGGGGTTGACTAGTGGAGCGGCGATTCACTGACGATTGTGGAACTTTACTGACGATCGTGTAACTCCTTTGACGATCGTGGAACTCCAGTTTAACTCCTCCAATGGAACTCCATGACGATCGTTCCAAATGGAGAGGCGTGGCAAGAAGTCAGGGGGTCGGCAGTAGGATGATGGTAGGGTGATGAGTGGATGGGGCGGGGGGGAGTGACCAGTGGAGCGGCGATTCACTGACGATTGTGGAACTCCACTGACGATCGTGGAACTCCAGTTTAACTCCTCCAATGGAACTCCATGACGATCGTTCCAAATGGAGAGGCGTGGCAAGAAGTCAGGGGGTCGGCAGTAGGATGATGGTAGGGTGATGAGTGGACGGGGCGGGGGGGAGTGACTAGTGGAGCGGCGATTCACTGACCATTGTGGAACTTTACTGACGATCGTGGAACTCCAGTTTAACTCCTCCAATGGAACTCCATGACGATCGTTCCAAATGGGGAGGCGTGGCAAGAAGTCAGGGGGTCGGCAGTAGGATGATGGTAGGGTGATGAGTGGATGGGGCGGGGGGGAGTGACCAGTGGAGCGGCGATTCACTGACGATTGTGGAACTCCACTGACGATCGTGGAACTCCAGTTTAACTCCTCCAATGGAACTCCATGACGATCGTTCCAAATGGGGAGGCGTGGCAAGAAGTCAGGGGGTCGGCAGTAGGATGATGGTAGGGTGAAGAGTGGATGGGGCGGGGGGGAGGTGACTAGTGGAGCGGCGATTCACTGACGATTGTGGAACTCCACTGACGATCGTGGAACTCCAGTTTAACTCCTCCAATGGAACTCCATGACGATCGTTCCAAATGGGGAGGCGTGGCAAGAAGTCAGGGGGTCGGCAGTAGGATGATGGTAGGGTGAAGAGTGGATGGGGCGGGGGGGGGAGGTGACCAGTGGAGCGGCGATTCACTGACGATTGTGGAACTCCACTGACGATCGTGGAACTCCAGTTTAACTCCTCCAATGGAACTCCATGACGATCGTTCCAAATGGGGAGGCGTGGCAAGAAGTCAGGGGGTCGGCAGTAGGATGATGGTAGGGTGATGAGTGGATGGGGCGGGGGGGAGTGACCAGTGGAGCGGCGATTCACTGACGATTGTGGAACTCCACTGACGATCGTGGAACTCCAGTTTAACTCCTCCAATGGAACTCCATGACGATCGTTCCAAATGGGGAGGCGTGGCAAGAAGTCAGGGGGTCGGCAGTAGGATGATGGTAGGGTGATGAGTGGATGGGGCGGGGGGGAGTGACTAGTGGAGCGGCGATTCACTGACGATTGTGGAACTCCACTGACGATCGTGGAACTCCAGTTTAACTCCTCCAATGGAACTCCATGACGATCGTTCCAAATGGGGAGGCGTGGCAAGAAGTCAGGGGGTCGGCAGTAGGATGATGGTAGGGTGAAGAGTGGATGGGGCGGGGGGGAGGTGACTAGTGGAGCGGCGATTCACTGACGATTGTTGTTAGGTGCTTAACACATGACAAGGGATTGTCGTATTTCGATTAGGGAGGCCCAGTCCAACAAAATTATATAACGTGAAAGTGAAGCATTACAATGGAGACCTAGTTATGGAGCTGGTTACATTCATCCTAGTTAAGAACTGTTTTAGTGTTTTACCCATGATGTAAAATTCTCGTTTCCGTTCCAAAAACCGGCGATCTTTCAGTGAAAATCGACAAGTAAAAGTTTTCGCGAAAATCGACATTTTTACCGTAAAATAAGTTAGGCAGCAATCTTGTTCGCAATCTTTGTCTCGCTTGACAAGTCTTGTGTCATCATTTGACAATGTCGAATAAGCAGCAACTGATATCTTGTCCAGTTTACTTTTCGAAGATTGTCTTACTTTCTGTTGATTTATTTCTATGGTAATTTTGTTAGACTAGGTAGGCTAAGCTGAACGTTATAGGATTCTTTTCGTCAGAAATTCGTACATACTTAGTAGAATCGATCCCTGGCCGGTGGTACGACATTAACGCTTACACCCTGTATAGACAGGTACGCATTAAGTATAGTGAATGGAATCAGAAACTCTCAAATTCTATGGACGTCACCAATGGAGCATATTCAGTAGCAGTAGATTCAGCAGCAATCAGCCCTCTAGGTTAGAGGACTGTAGTTTCCATATGACTGAATTTGTGTTTCGTAATTATTCCCACTTTCCCAATTTGTATAGTTTACTGAATAAAGGAATGAACTGAAAATGAATGAACTTTTGCTGGTTTTCACTTTACAACAGTTCGTTTTTCCAACATTTGGCAAGATGGTGTACTAACAGACTCAGGAATACAATGAAGAACAATGTTAGTGCAATGCCGCGTCTTATACCGGTAAATGCCACATACACCATAATACAGTCGTGCTGAATCGGTCGGTGGCTACAGTAATACAGGCCGGCTAACTCAAAATGGTGGACGCTTGTTAGTATAACAGAAATTGCCAATGTTAGGAACGCTGGAGTCTGTTTTCAAGAATGCAACCTGTTGCAATAGTAGCTTAAATCTTATAGTGCGAATACTCTGAAACTAATATAAACTTTATGTTGTTGCAGAGACATGATTATTCCAGTCAGGTGCTTTACTTGTGGGAAAGTCATTGGTAACAAGTGGGAATCCTATTTGGGTTTGCTCCAAGCTGAATATACAGAAGGGTAAGTGACTATGTTGGGACTAAGGACAATTTATTTGACTACAACTAATCTCTCAACAGGTTCCGTGTTAAATACAAAATTGCTACGAATGGCAACTGCACACTTGACCACATCCTTGCAGTATGTGAGGAAAGGTCTCAGGATGTGTCTCGACAAAGCTTCGATAAGCTGTGGCATGATGGGTTGCTGGCTAAGCTGAAGCCTGTCGTAACTAACACCTATTTCAGGTTGCAACATTATTGGAGCAGAGTCGGAAAAGTATCCTATCCTTGCTGTTCCTCAATGAAGCGTACTTGAGCCGTTGTTATTCATCTGCATCCACAATATTTCTATTCCTGATCCTCAACTTAATGATATTTTTCTTGCATACTTAGCTGAAGACGGCCATTGTGTTGACAAACGGCTGTTGAACAGGCTGTCACAACGCTTCAACATAATAATATTATATTATATCGACTGAAATCATGAACTTGAGCAACTCTCACTCTATTCCAGACCCCAAATGCTGTGCTGCAAGAAGACCAGTTATCAGTCAACTATCTCTTTACTCCATGCCTTCACATAACTTTTGGACCATATCCATACTCCGTTTTACCAGACTTTTCTTATATCGGAACCACCCAGTGCTGAGACCAAAGATGCCTCTCAGGTGTTGGATCAAACAGAGCCACTATGAGACGTTACCTCTCAAAGTGTTTTGAACTAGGTTACTATTACTCTGATAAGCTATTCCTTGCTTTCAAGGGTTTGACTATTTTCCCTGTTGACGTAACCTACTCCTTGAGCTGATTTCCATTGCTTGGAGTCTGGTCTTGGATACGTTAACCCCCAGATCCTTAAACAGCAGTTCCTGTTTAGCCAAGAAAAGAATCTCAATTTTTTTACATTCCCATTATGAAGAGATATTTGCGCGGTTTGTTCCATCTGGGAAGCGCTAGCCGCCTGCGCTGCCCCGCTCTATGGTAACGCAGTCAGGAGACATACTACACGCACACGCCTGAATTCACACACTAGGATGACGTCAGGGCCACCCGCCAGAATCTTGAGGGGTTGTATCACTACTCATCTTACCTTCTCCAAACCCAGACACGCCTGTAACAACATGTTCCATGTTAAAAGTACGAATAAACTATTCTAATGTAGTGTGGTTACTAAATCGTATTGTTTTTGCTTTTCAGTGATGCTCTAGACGCCCTTGGCCTCAAAAGATACTGCTGCCGTAGAATGCTCTTGGGACACGTTGACCTCATTGAAAAACTCCTCAACTACGCACCCCTTGAAAAACTCACATCCTCTTAAAACTGACGCATCCTCTCGCTATTTTCATGAATAAGTGTACTCATTCCGTGTAAATGTAAGCAATTCTGTATACTGAAATTACTGTGGGAAAATGAAAATGTTCTCAGTAGTTCTAAGATGTAAATAAATAGCTTAAGTAAATCAGGTAGCTTTTGGGTTTTTATTTCGAATTGGTAACTAATGGTAATGAACTGTTGCAATAGGCTGAGAAGTAACTTTTTTAACCCCTTTTCAAAATTGGTGGATTTACGACATGAATTAAATCAGAAAACCGAATTGATAAACAATCCGTCCATCCGCCGCAGTCCACGCCATATTAGCCAGAATTGTCCTATATATGACTGAGAGGCTGGTCCGATCCCGTGTTTCAAAGTCTTTGATTGGACCAGCCTGGGGATGAACGTTGAATCTGCTGCACTATTTCCATTAAGCTCAAGCCATGGTATGGATTCTACATTACAGGCAAGCTTTGGAGTGGGTTTAGGGAAAAGAAGTTAGGAGTAATGGGAACGTTAGGTAAGGTTCTGCTTTGGGCAGAGCTAGGGACAGGTTCGCACGGTCGTAGGTACATGTTAACCACACATAGAGAACCTTGAAAAATGCAATACCCATCGTCTATAATATAATGTAGATTTAATATTATGATGTTCCTCCGAGCAGGGTGTTCGTTGGGTAAAACTACACTTAAAATGGAGTAGAACTCCGCCAAACGCACCTTTCCCAAGGTATGATTTTTTCAGAAAACCACGTTTTTTGCCATAAAAACCCAGGTTTCTTCACTTTGATACATCTTTTTTCCACTTTTGACCAGATTTTCGGATTCAGCGTTATTTCCTGTATACGCCCAATGCACAGTCGTAATCAAATACGAACTCGTGCGCGTCAGTCGCAGCTAAAGCCGCCCGACCACTTTTGAGGTTAGGCCGATTTTCAAAACGTTGTAGAGAATTCATAACGCCATTTCGGGTTTCCATATTTTAACAGGTGGAAGACACGATAATGCTTTATTGAAATACTTAGGTAAAAAAAAAGGTAGATAGGGGGCATCGAAAACTTTTTTGTGTGAGTCCAAAATTATTCGATACAGCTGTTAAGAGCACGAGTGTTGTACCCGTCTACTATTTATTTGTAAAAAGTAATAAATTCTTTTAATTCATTAGTATTAATTCTTGGATTTTCACTCGTACATACCCATGTCGGCAATAATTTAACTACCTTTGAACACTCACTCATTGTGAACGAACGAATAGGTCTGAATGGTCTTAAAAAATTATCTGAAACTCGATGTATTCAACTTCTGATTTTACGTATCTTGAAACGAAAACCCACCAATTTTGAGGGGGTAACTTTCATCTTCTTCGATTCCAATGGTTTGAGATTGATGTACCCATCAAGACCCCTCATAATTTCGTGACTTATTGTTTCAACGTAACAAGAATCCTAATTTTTATTGAAAGTAACATCGACGCATTTCAATCATTTCCAAAGGTACAAACGTTTGATCAATATACAAATGAACCAATACCCAAATAAATAATCATATATTTATTACTCTTCAAACAATAACATGGTACTAATAATATAGTCGTGTCTAATTCTCACAAAGACACATTTTATTCGGATTTCAAAAGAAACCGATTCCCAATTACAATAATTTCCTAGAAACGTGTTCATTTTTTTAATATATATTTCATTTGGTAAATAAAGTATTACACACATGTTTCATTATATAGTTAGAGTGGAATTGCACATACAAATTTCGAATGACTAGGTAAACATCGAATCTCAATTTCAAAGCTTTTTGCTCCAAAAACTTGTACAGTCTCATTTTCATCTCATTAGCCAAGTTACCTCGCGAAAAGTTTTACTTTCATTAAACGTTTTCGATAAAATTCAAGAAAAATAACATGAATAACCCAATGGCAAACCATAACACTCAATAGCATCAGTCAAAATATTCTAATTAGTACCTATTATACCTACTCGTAATAATGTAGGTAAGTAGTTTACAGTGAATATTTGTTCAACAGCAAATGAAAAACTTCACATGGGCTGGAAAGATCGACCTTTCCATTGATTTCTGTCCCGAATTTATAACAAACGACGTAAGGTTCAGAGGCTTGGTACAGTGAATTAGTCAGTTTCAAACTGCATTAGTATTGGGGCGAGTGGACACTGTTGCCATACTGTTGCACGGTATATCAAGAGACACTGAAGCGGCTCTTCAAAACCTGCAACGGTTGCCAACCTCTTTTCCTCAAAACCCCCTGACTTGTACTTAAAAACAAACCCTATAGGTACATTCCTTCCCCCCAAGAAATTCCTGTCTCAGTGTCTTTGGAAATATGATCGTTCTAACTGTTAATATCTGTTCAATGACGTCACTTAAGATCCCACATGTATGGGCTAACTCACTATACCCAACTTTACAGGAGAGACAAAAAACGTGTGCCCAGTCTTGCTACAGACTTTTCTGCAATTTTGTTCTATTCTTGGGTCGGATTTAGAACCTCATGTTATAGGCTGAAAAAAAAAAGTTTCATTTGACAACCAAAAATTCAGTAAGATAGTATAAACCCACGGAAAGTGGGAACCGGCGAATTGGCGATTCAGAGCCAAACGTATCGTGGGGTGATTGGTAAAAGTGACCAAGTGACATTTTTAGAGAAAATGATATTTTGAGTGAATGTGGTGCAGAATTGGTTTATTTATAACCTGGAAGCGGTTCTATAATGATATTTTACGTCAATTTCGAGGAAAAAGGCAAAATAATTTTTTTTCAGCCCGATATTGCGACCTTCATATGACCATTTTCTGGCACATTATGTACATTATGGTACAATCGATTCCACTGGTTGGACAGAATTCCGCTCGTAAAAGTGATCATGAAGGGAATGCGCTCATTTTGTTTCCATGTAAAAATGATCAAGTGTCAAATGGTCATATAAAAGAAAATACGAAGGAAGATAGTGATTTTCAATTTCCATTTCTCGATTCAGAAAGACGGAGAACTTTGGAAGGCTCTCCTGTAAAATTTTACTTAGTCACTTTTACCAATTACCCCACGGTATCGAATTTCCAATTTTGAGCACCGAGCCTCAATTCCAAGTATTCAAATTTGACTCCCCAAAATCGACATTCATACTCTTGGGCATTCACAGCCATCGTTCCAAATCAAGAAATCACTTCCTATAAAATAAAATTAAAAATAAGAAAATGTCGAGACTATCAGATAAGACAATGTACTCGTAAATAAACTATTGAAATCAAAAACAATGAGTAATGCACACTAAAAATACACAATACATAACAAAAAATTCCCTCACAAGCTGTGAGTCACAAAGCAATACTTTGTTTTTTGACTAGTGCGTCCACATTGAGTGTCCAGTGAATTTATTTATATCCGTATACGTATAAAATTTTCAAAAATGAAATATTTTAGAACATAATAATATTAATAATATTATATTAATAATATTAATAATATTAATATTAATAATATTATGTTCTAAAAATGTTGTCACTATATTATAGTGACAAAGAAAAGCGATTGTGTTAAGAAAAGAGAGTGTAATGGTGTGTTCAATGGGGCTTTTGACTAACAAACTCATTGGAATTATGAGAGGCCTGTTAGTTGGAAGATTAGGTCTGTTGTGGAATCGTAGGCAAATGTTTTTAATTGGCACAACTTTTAACCCTATACTGTATACTGCCGTGAAAAGGAAGAAGGCAGTAACTCGACTTTGAGAGAGAATCGAGGTTTTACGTTTCATACCCATTGCAATGGAAGAAGGCAGCAATTTCAGGATTACTGGTTTTTATCGTTGAATGAAGTGATGCTGCTTTCTACTATTGAACCAACCCCTAAACTGGAGAAACAGCCTATCAATTATTCAATTAATAATTAATTGTATACCATAATTTTTTGTTGCATTCGATAGAAAAAGAGACGACGATTCCAACGGCATAAAGAAGTCAAAATCTCAAAATTCTCCAGGATTCTCCTCTGAATTCTCAAAATTCTTCCTCTGGACGGCAGTATTGGCTCAGAAGAATCCTATTCGCGTATACAGACCTTGGCCATAGGGTTGTGTGCGTATTGTTGAAACGTAAATACTAATGGGACGTTTCACGTCAACCGAATCTGTACCCAAAATTTGGGTTGATGGATTTTCGTATTTGAGGTATCAAAATGGTGGATATAGTATGGCGGCTGGAATCTTCCAAAATAATGTGTATCAAATTCAAGATAGCGGACGAATTTGTTTGAAAATTGTAAGGGAAAACTTGAATTACGCAAATCTGACCTCGAATCCGTAATCAGTGACCTCAAAAACCTCCCATACCAAATTTGTAGTTTGTGTGAGTTTGTGAATCTTTTGAATCTTTTCATAATTTGTTCATTCATAATTTACATAAATCAATTATTATTAGGTCGACTTAGAATTCGTTTGGAAATTTGATGTGAGCATCAGTGGGCTAGGTACTGACTAACACATCCCCCCCTCCCCCGCCATTTCTCAGTGAGAACAGATGGCCACCAATGAACCTTCCATTTCTTGGCAGTTTTGAAACTCTAACTAGTGGAGTAACTGAAAACTGTAGCTCAGATCAAGATCTATCCCACTGGAATAATCAAAGTGACAATTAGGAATAACGTTGATATTATTGAAGTCAATGTGCAAGAAATTAGATCCCCTTTTGAATGGACAATTCCAAACTCAATTCTTCATTAATCAAACAAAAATGGGATTCTGAAATTATCAAGATTCAGTCTGCAGCAAGTAGCTCTACTTCATCCTGCTCTTCACTCTTGATAATTTCGTTTCCAATGAGAAAATGCTGTGACACCGCAGGTATAATCATCTGATCATTGGTCGGATGGATGCTACTGATGTGTCTGCGAAGTGTCCCCAACCGCCCTGCCTTGTACTGACAGTGCGGACATCCGTAAGGCCGGTCTCCAGTGTGTGTTTGTATATGCGTTTTGAGATTCCTCGGTTCCCGACACCTGTAGTCGCAGTACGTACACTGATAAGGCTTGACACCCGTGTGGATCAACATGTGTTTCCTGAGGTGCTGCAACTGTGAGGCCTTGTAGTCGCAGTGTTGACACTGATGCGGTTTTTTATTGCTGTGAATGTGCATGTGGCGTTTGAGGTCCCCTATCCGGGGGGAGACGTAATCACAATGTGGGCAACAGTGAGGGTTATCACAACTGTGGGTTAACATGTGTTTGCGTAGAGCTCCAAGTTCTGTACTCCTATAATCACATTCTTCACATTTAAAAGGCTTCTCACCAGTATGGATCCTGAAGTGTTTTTTCAAATCACTGGACCTGCAAAACAAGAACCGAAACTCAAATATACAATAAATGTTCCAGAAAGAGCCACTATCAACATATCGCACCTCAAGAATAGGAGTGTGTACCTACACCGTGTACAGGAATGTCATATGCTCAAACACGAATAGTTTTGCTTAATGGTATGCAAACGAATAGCTTGGAACCTCTCAGTATCTATTCGTATACTACTGTTCGAAAAAATGATATTAGTAGAGATACCCCATTCCAAAAATTACATAGCCAAAACAGTAGTAACACCTTGATGTTGTATAGCTGCACTCCGGACAACTGAACTGCTTGGACGCTTCATGCTTCATCATATGGATATTCAAAGTGCCTTTAAGCTTAGTGGAGTAATCGCAGAACGGGCAGTACAGAAGACCATTGGCGCCATCCTTTGAAGGTATATGCGACTGATATACTCCATTGTCATTTACGTCTCTAATTGAAGTTTCGTCTTGGGAAACTGTCCGTCTGTCCGACTGTTTCAGGCTGGCTCCAGGAACAGTCACCAATCTTCTTGTTATGCCTGTAAATTGAGCAGGTACAGTATTAATGAGTAGGGAATTTGATGCTAAAACTAGTCATCATCAGTCAATGTATAACCGTATTTCTTTTAGCGAATTTTCGAAGAAAGGAAGCTATCGGGCCAAAATTTTCAAGACTCGAATTTCTGAAAAATGTTTATAGGTACCAAAATCCGTTCCAGACCATCCTGAATTCACTGCCAAAAGACAATATATATTTTTATGTGTGTGACATTCCAGACGATAACTCACGATATAATTGAGATAAAATGTTCAAATTTGCTCGAAATCTGTCTTGGCAATCGAAAGGCTGTGTACGTACATGAGCAGAATCGGGCCACTCTAAGGGGGTTTTGAGGAGTTTTAAGAAGGGAAAAATTACCCATACATTTCAAAGCCAGTCTGATAAGCTCGAAAGTTTTTTTCACGCGCCTAAACATCATCTTCCAACATATATTTATGTATGTGCCACTCCAGACACAATTCAAGTGAAATTGTTTGAGTTTTGGGATGTATGACGAAAATGAGAGAACCGCAGCACCAAAACTATATGGTTTTCATTTTGCCTTGCCGATTTCTTTATCCAGCCGAATGGGGGGTTCCGTGAAAAAATGTAGAATGTAAAACTCGAGGTTAACTCCTGATTCTACTGAAGCTACTCGTAATAAAAGTGGTTGGTTTTCTTCAACCTTAACATTGAGACTCACCTCTACCACTGCCATCGCACAACGATCGAGGCACTGGAAAAGCCGGATTGGCATTTGCTGACCCGCCGGTCTCGCTTCCACCAAAAAAGCCAAAAGCAGCCAGGGCTTGCATGAAATGAGGATTCCCAACAAAAGCATCTAAGGAGCTGTTGTAGGTATTGGAACTGAAGGAATGACCGAAAGCTACACCTGAAAACATGATAAGTTAGCTATAAACTAGATATAAAACGCTGCAAATCTATCCACGACTGTTAATTATCTTCTTTATAGATCACCGTTCAGTCTTGATCACTGTTCTGTGAGCAATAATATTATCCTGGCGGGTCCCACTACTAATTGAAGGGATAGTGTATTTAAAGGGATAGTAGGGATTGTTAAAAATTGTGTATTTTTTTGGGAATGAGACCAGACGGTTACATCTGAGTGATTGGGGAGGGTAATAGCGAAAATGATAAACAAAACGTTGTGAACTCTTCCTCAGCGATTATTTAATTTTTTGTGTGAACACCCTCCAGTCTGGCTCACGGTTATGTATAAAATATCCTTGCGAGTCCCATAACTATAAGAAATATTCTTTTGTTGTTAATCTATTCATAATTTATTTATATGAATGAAGTTATGATCTAAATAATACACTATCATCTGTATAACTAAATTTAAAGACGATTTTCTTGTTCCTTGGGTATTTTCGAAAGATTTTACTACAGTTATTCGTTTTGCGTCAAATGGAGTCGAACCATACCGATTTTGAATTTGGTGTCTGTCTGTCTGTCTGTTTTTCTGTCTGTTTGTCTGTCCTTCAGTCACGCAAAAAAGGCTCAATTGATCGAACCCTTCTCCCGTATTTAAATGTTTCAATTTTATGAATTTCAAAAATCGGACGACACAGGGGCCCTTTTCGTAATAATTTAGTGAATTTATAAATTTATTCTCAAACTCTAAGTCAATCACAGCCTGAGATATCCGTCGAAAAACCTTCCAGCCTAGATCCTAAAGGCCAACAGTTTTTAGGGAGGGAGAAATGAGGTAATATGCATCTACCAGCGGATCTCCCACATCCCTATTGTGTTGACATCAAATTTCAAAGAGTTTTATCATTTCTTTCTCCTAGAATTTCTGTCTTTTAATAAGTTCTTCATCAATGGAGCGCATCAATATGATTAAGTTCATTCTGCATTTCACTCAACAGTTATCTTCACCAAAATTATTTAAAAAAAAAGTGTTCGTTCATTATTGCAAAATTTGAATTTGAACACACCAACATCGATTGGAATTGAGAAAATGAGTTCAAACAGGGAGAATCCTTTTTAGGAAGAAATGGCGACGAAAAAGATATCAACATCTGCCGAAATTAATACCTACTTTGTTTTATCAAATCCAGGCTGCGTGGTAACATGGTTTTGCCATCTAAATTTTGTAGGATATGAGTTCCGCTCGGCTCGCTTTCGGGGTTGTGGTAGGATGAAAGATCTACGGCGGATGTGTTTTCATCTACAACAGTAAAGTAGGTAATGTAAACAATATATCATAAAAAATCTCAGTTGCACTAAAATTTCAAGAATTGAAAATATCTGTACTCAAAATTATAATTTTTATTTACCTATTTTTTATTTTTCCTGTACATCAAAATGTTTGTCTTGACAAGAGCTTTCAAAGCAATGGTGGTGTTTTTAAAAATCCAATATGGCGGTTAAAATTCGCCAAAACAAGGCGTATCTACATTAAAAAGACTTGTAAAATTAAAAAAAAAAAAAAAAGATTACCAATTTGGTTTGAATTCAGCTTAAATTGTAGTTTATCGACGCCCCTCGAAGGTCTGAAGAACAAAGTTTGTCAAAATTCAAAATTGCGGACCCAAGATGGCGGAAAATCGCGCGTCAGTACCATGAGTCCCTTCTCAGGAGCCCAAACTGGACGACAGCTGCTACATCCGCCATCTCGTTTTTCCTGCACTCTTTTATAGTGTTTTGGAGGGTATTCGAGGTACCCAAACCTGGCTGTTAACCAAGTCCATTGGAAACAGCATCCCGAACCCCACTTCGTCCAAGACCTGCAGAATTTGCAGGTCAGTAAGCCTGCATCCCTTCTTGAGGACGAATCCCAGGGATCAGGGATTCCTGATGCCCCATAGAACCTACCATTCAAATATCAGCTTTCTAGGTTGACTAGGGCGGAAGATGAAAGGGGTCGCTATTTTCGTAACCATTTTGGCAAGTTAGCTCACGGCTAAAACATGTTCCATGTTAAAAGAAATGAATGCAATGTTCAGTGGAAACAACTTTCTTATGGGACATACAAAGGGTATTGAAGACGTCCGGAATATAACTGAGGAATACCCAGATTTCCAGAGGAAGGAAGGTACTCGTATTCCCGGACAGCCAGGTAGCACTAAAGACCATTGCAGCGACCCAAACCAGGTCAAGACTGGTAAAGGAGAGCTGGGAGGCGCTGAACTTCCTGGGGACAGAGAACAAAGAAACCCTGATGTGGGTACTTGGACACATTGGGGTGGAAGGTAACGAGCGAGCAGATGGGCATGGCAAGAAAATGGCCTCCACAGCATTTGTGGGGCCGGAGCAAGCCTTGGGTATTGCCAAATGCTCAATAGGATGCTCCGTGGGATAATGGGTGAGAGAAGGGCATAGGAAGCATTGGGAAGACATCCCAGCACAAAGTTTCGGGAAGTTGACTATGGCAGCACCTTGTAGGACAAGGACCTCATAAGCACTGGAGCTGCCGAGGAGGAAGATGAGACTCCTGGTGGGGATGCGTACATGGTATACGCGGGAGATCCCTAGTGCAGACTTTTTGCTCAGGACAAAACGGCGCATCATCTCCTCCTTGAGTGTCCAGCTCTTGAAGCTCGACCTCAGGTCTCTAGTATCAGAAGAGATTGTATCGGCAGGGAGTGGACTGGACCGACCCAGAACCTATGATAAGCCAGAGCCCCGCACAATAAGCCCTGGTTTCAGTGCGGCGGGTGGATACCCAGATTCATACTCCCCTGGTTGTCGAAGGATTTCCATCGTCCTCCGCCAAGTTTAGGTAGCGTTGGTAGTTCTTACAAAATTATATACTTCTCACTTAGACAATGTAGGTAATGTTGGGATCCAAGTAAATATTTTCCATTCTCATTCATTTAACTGGATCAGTTGTCACAACTAAAAATAAACGATTCTGGAGAAAAATCAGCCAATTTCTGACCTGAGGGTATTTTTCTTTAGGTAAGAACTCATTTGTACGCTCACCTTCATCACTGCCACTGTCCACGTCATCCATATTAGATTTATCCTCACGAAGCTCAGCTCTGACGTACTCCAATCCTCCTCTTCCGAAAATTTTATTCTCGGATTCATCGTCGTCCACTTCTATTTTTACAGCAACCGGTATCACATCGAATTCGCCTCCTTCAGACTCCATTTCACTCAACAGCTCTATAAAATAAATCCTATAATAAATTATTACCTAAATCTGCCCAAATTTATCTCTAGAGCTACAAAAGAGTAAACCTCTGAACACATTGGACAATAATTACACATGTGTTGAATAGCAATCCATGCTTACAGAATCCCTCGAGTAAAGTATCTACCTAAGCATAGTGAATGATAACAACATAAACCCACATCTAATGAAATAGGTGAGTTGAATTCAACCTTTTAGAATGATTAAGATCAGTTCAAGCTGCAGCTGACACCCCATGAAAGATGGGCTGACAAGGTGAACATATTGTCACTCAAATCGTGGAAATACAGCAATAAGTAATTATTGCAGGTCGTTGTGATGCTCGTATAACTAGCAGCCAGAAGACAACCCTTTACCTTTTGAACTGATCATAATTGTTGAAACAACCATATTCATGGTGATAAACTTGATTACTTACCATTGAAACAGTCGGAGGAAAGACGTAACTCATGCGCAGCAGGCTATCTCGTATAGCATAAGGAATACGTCTCATCTTAGAAAGATGCATTACACCAGTTTGTCACAGTATCATCATTGAGGAGTCGCGAATGGGATGATACATTCCTTCGCATTTAACCATAATTCATTCGAATGCGCTACAACTTAGCTTCGGACGATATCGAGGTCGAATACGTTTCCGAAACTAAGGAACAAAAAACATTGACTGGACATATGACTTGTCATAGATACTCCCTACTCAAAAAAAATTATTCGCTTTTCATGACACGACCTTCACAAAAACTGTCTTATCAGAGGACGGTTTGATCATTGGACAACTACGCAACATCACTGGAAAGAATGAAACTGAAATGAAATTTCAAATGGAACTGTCCAACGTTCAGAAGACGATTCATGGTAGACTGAAGACGATTTCTACCATTTATGAATGCAGTTGGCAACAAATCGACAGTGAATCTGCAAAACCTTGAGTTTTTTCTCGAAAATTAGAAAATATATCGGCATTTTGAGCTACTCCGGTAAAGTAATTACTTTACTGAAGTACACTCCCCACGGAAGAAGGTTCTTCCATGTATGCTCCCTCAAATCAAGAAAATGGGCTCTGCCATCAATACTTTCCGTGGTTGCTTGTAATAACCTGTACGTTTGAAACCTTCCAGACCTCTTATCTACCTTATCTCTTCGCTTACGTTTTGCAGATTGCAGTTTTGCACTGTCGAAATGTAAATTCACTCTTAATCAGCTTAACTTTTCATTCACCAAATAATCAACCTACCTACTAGTACTATTATCAGATCAGACTAGTACTATTAAGCTGGGTTCACATGTACGCGGCATCCGCGGCATCGACGGCAAGACCAGTAGGACGTGGAGGGGGGACGGCAACGCGGCTAGCCGTTCACATGGGCGCGGCAAGGAGCAGCGCGGAAGACCTAGTGGCAATTATTTTCATTGTTATCATTGTTATCATTATAGTCATTTTACCATCCGAAATATTACTTTTACCTACTGAAATATTATTTTCTCGGTAATTACATGAATATCCTACTAACTACTTAATGTTAATGTGAATTAGGTAGTAAATTAATTAAAAAGAAGACTTGCAAGGTTGTTTTCTTTTGCACACACCAGCAATAATTCATGAAATAGAAGTAGAAGAACAACACACACACACACACCTTGCGCGGGGACCCACTGCGCAACGCGGCATCGACGGAAATATCTAATAATTTTGATATGTGACCTTGGGCAGCGCGGCAAACGCGTCACCCCCACCCTTCGAGGCGCTGGCCAATCGGAAGCCTGCCGTCTTTGCCGTCTTGCCGCGGATACCGCGTATGCCGCGTACATGTGAACCCAGCTTTATTGTCACTAGATCAGACTAGCTCCAACACTGCGACTAGCTCACAGAAGGTCCACATCCTACGAGGGTGCTAGAGCTGTTGCTCTTCACAATGATCTCAAGATGGTCCATCTCACATGGGCAATGTGGGGAATTTCCAGTCACAGAATAAGGTTCAATAATAGCCGATTTTAGTAACTGTGGTCGATGACAAGCTGTTCAGGGGAGATCTGTGATCACCTGTCAAACCGGGGATTCCCTCCGCCATAGGTGAGCCTCTTCGCTCGTCCCCTTGGTCACCAACCTTTTTCCTAGTTATTTTTACATTAGTTACCTTCTGCCCAGATGACGGAAAAACATTCTCGAGTAACCCGCCTCCTTCTCTTAGAAATTTTATATTATAATCAAACAAACGAAAATTTTCTATTTGTGATGGAGCAATTTCTTGAAATTTCCGAATTATAGGATAATACCTAATTGGGGATTCAAACATTTCAAGAATGAAAGGTATGGCGCACAGTGGTGGAAAATGGTCATTTTTGTTCAAAAACCTGTAAATAGAGCTATTTGCCATCACTTCGTCAAAAAACCACTGGAACTGGTTGAGGAGACGTAACAATCACATCAAAATAGAGGTCTTCTAAATAGTTTATTTTGGTTGCTTACATTGCTGTAGCATTGAAATTGAAAATTGTTATGAATTGATTCATCAAATTTGAATGTTCAAGAAAAGAAATTAGATTAGAGCAAAATATAAATATTTCTTTAATAAAAAAATTTGATCCCTAAATTTACAAAAAATAATCACCCTCCTCGCTTCTTGAACGCATACGGCGGAGTGATGAAACTCACAGACTGTCATCTCCAGTAAGTACGTGTACTTCACGATAAAACCAGTTTGAAAACAACGTTGGATAAAGATTGTTTGTTTTTTTCCGGCTCCAACAAAAATTATTAAAAGAATGGTTTTCCTTAACAATTCTACCACGATTCCCCTTCATTTCAGGAAGCAGGAAAATATTTTTAAAAAATTTAGCAACCTCCGAAACGTTCTATTTATAAGTACAATGAAAGTGCATAAGTCCTGGAAACAGGTTTCTTTTGCACAGGAAATACAAACACCTCCAACAACATCGACATGAAATGAGGCAATTTCAGTCGGTTCTTAGTTGCGTAATGAAAAAAACTCTAGGAGGCACTTTTTGTTGCAAATTAGCTGTAGAATTGATTCCTTGGGTTTGTCCCAAAATTTCTGTAGGTAGGTATGTACCTATGTATATTATTGATATCATTCATTGGGCAACATGAAATTGTATACTTCAAATAGGAGCCTCATACCGCCTCTAGGATATCTACTTCTTGTGACAATGAAATTATTACTCAAGTGCACGATCTTCGCTGGTTGGAAGGAATGGTAACGTATCAGCTCACCGCTATCACTAGAATATACACTTACATGCCCAGGAGCGAAAATACCATTCACTCCAGCGAGCACAATGTACTTTTTTAGAATTACACGCATTTCTACATAGTAATCCAGATTGTGATCGTTTACTATGAGTTGCCGACCAATAACAGATTCCCACAATACGTTACCAGTTTCAGTTGATGCGCAAGCGATATTTAAGGCACTGTCTTGTAAAAATAGGACATAAGCAACATCACCAGTGTCGTTCAATGCAAGAGCTAACGGCCTATCTAGTTTTAAATTGGTGCGGGTTAACTTGGCATTGTTTATGTAGATGGCTTTGGAACCTGTACTTTTCTTTTGTATAAATCCAAAACCAAACGCGTTGGAGCAAAAACTCGAGAACGACGCCTCGTCTTTACTGTAGGTCCATTTACGTCGACCATATGGCGAGAAAATTATTACTTCGCCTGATCGTGTGAGGAAGACATTGGACCCTGTTGTGTAAACTTGAAGGTTCACATGGCGACTTACGTGGGTGTCAGACCGCAGATTCAACCTCAACTTCGTTTCACAGTTGATGTAGTCGTAAATAACAACCATCTGGAGAAAGTTTTCGTGCAGCCATATGACATCATTGAAAACCGCCAAGGCCACCATGAACCCCTGAAAGTTCTCGTAACTATTGCGCACAAAATTAGATATCACTTCGAAGTTAGAACATGACACCAAAGATAGACCTTCAGAAAAAGCAAGTGCAATTTCAAAACGAAACGTTCCATCTATTAGTTTGTAGATACTCGTGTAGCCGTTTTTAGTAATGGCGAACGCATCTTCAGAAGTCATCTGGGGTTCGAAGCACCCGTCTTCTCTGTCCTTCGGCAGCGGTAACCGAGCCCAGTGAACGAACTTTCCATGACACAGACGTTGAACTTCTACGACACAATAAGGATCAAAAGTCAATACCATGTAAGGCATGTGAATTACAACGTACTCTGCAGAAGCTGTGCACTCAGATCGTTGGAATCGCAGTAAACCCCAGTTAGAGAGGAGAGCTCCGTGATACCTAAAGCAGACATCCGCCCATTCACAATTATCAAGACCTTTAGCTGGACGAGACTCGCCTGTTGGGGCATGAACAAACGGTTTTTTAAAATAATTAAACATCCATAAGGATATAGTAAGAAAAACGCTACTAACTCTGTGTTTTCTCGAGGACACAATCTTGAGTTATCTTCCGCCTCAAGAGTTTTGGCTTCCATAGGCAATCGCTATTAATGACATTCCACCATCCTCGGCACACTGTCCGTGCCTTGCAGAGGTCTTCCAGGGCCAGGAAAGAAAATATGTGTAACCACAGCTCAACTGGTAGTTCAAAAGACATCATTTGGTTTGGGTGAGCTGTGCGACGATTTTTCTGGAGAAATAATAATATTTATAATTCATTTCAAGTAGTTAAAATCAAGCAGAAGTCTGGTGAAGACTCAAATCAAGAGTCTTTCAATTTCGAATAGAAAAATGTATACCTACAGGGTGTCTATGGACCACAAAACTCCAGGAGTCGTTTCTACAACTAATTTAACTAATAACACTTTTTTTTTTACTCCACTAAAAATACGAGTTTTTTTCACTTTCAAGATGTTTTTCATGTTTTCGACCTTCCTTCACGAAAATGGCCATAACTCCCTCTAGATACATTGTAAAATCAAAATTGAGGATACCAATGGAAAGAGCGTCAAATTTCCCACCTTCCTAGTGCCATTTTCTATGTAATGCCGTTGACTTGACTCTTTCTACACCCTTTCGTTGCTAGGGAGGTCTGGGTATGTCACCATTCAATTCAGTGTGAATATGTGCCTGAAAATACACGTTTTTTCGCATACAAATTTTCTCGAAAAAGTTCCCCCTAAAAAATAATTATACCGTTGGAAAGCTGAGATCTGGGGGCAGTTTTTGGTGTTGAGGTATACGTGAAAACTCATGCGGAAGTAAAACCCCAACAACCAATAGAAAAAATATGAGAAAAAAAAAAATTCGCCAATTTGACAAAAAGCACTTTTCAAGTTGATTTTTCACCCATCAGGGCACCCAGAAAAATGTTGTGTTGGCACTAGGAAGATGGGAAATTTGACGCTCTTTCCATTGGTATCCTCAATTTGCAATGTATCCAGAGAGAGTTATGGCCATTTTCGCGAAGGAAGGTCGAAAACGTGAAAAAATCTTGAAAGTGAAAAAAACTCGTGTTTTTAGTGGATAAAAAAATGTTATAGGACACTTTCTTACTAAAATTAGTTGTAGAAACAACGTTTTTCAGGTATCCATATCATTGGAATTGAAAACAATTTTATTGTACATAGGACTAGTCCCTCATAGTGTACATCAAATGACAAGTCATTTGACATGGCTCCCTTTTGACCAATCAACATGAAATTTGGTGTGGAAAGGGGCAGTAGGGTCAATAATATACATAATATGTACATAATATTATTATGTATGTTCTGGAACATCCTGTCCGCCCCTCCCTCACACAACCTGCCCACCTGAGCCTTATCTGTAGTCATGGTAACCACCCCCCTCTACCCTTAATGAGTTCTGACCCCAACCCTAATGCCCTGAATGTTTCATGTCGCTAGGTCTAAAGAAGGTCGAGTTATATAACTTCGAAGCCCCGGTTTGTCACCCTCACCATGTTCTTCCTCTTTTCCTTCTCCTTGCTCAGTTATCCAAGGCTACAGCCTCTCCACCTTCACCAATTGACTTGAAATTTTGCACAGAGCTTCGTTTCCCCTCTAGCCATTGCCTGTTAACAGATTTAACCCATTATCTCAACCCAAAAAATTTTAGCGTACGTTATACTCAACTTTTACCTTGTTGATATTACCAGACAGCCAATCTTCTTTCTACTCTCCTTTATTCTCCTAAAATACAGAATCATTGCTTCTTACATGTATTATGATTTGGTACCGTAAATAATGCGTTATACTACAGGCACCTATTTGAACACTCCAAAAAAGAAGTTCGCAGCGATTTTTAAATGTAAGCCCTCGCAAGCAAATTGTAATTCCTTCTGGATTCTATTACATGGAGGGGTTCATGTCCGACTCATTGAAGAAAATATAACATTATTATCTAGCTATTAACTTGATGGGTATGGAGGGTGAAAACGAATCGTTCAACAGAAATTATATGTAGAAACTTATGTTCACCTCACCTGTTCATGAAACGAATTCATTTTATTAAAACTGCACAGGCACGATTACCTTCCGTTATACGAAGGTTGCCGGCACTCATATCTCATCTGAGAACTGTTTCAGGTAATCAGAGAAGGCATTGATATCTATTTTGTCTTCGCGTTTTATTTATAGCAGTTCCAAAGACGGCATTTTAATTTAGAATGAGTGAGGATGGCCAGTAAATTGGTGAAGGTGGATTCAAAATGTGTAGGGGAATGAAGGTAACCTCACACACCCGTAACCTCACCAAGGAAGGGAAGAAGCGGTGACGTATCCGTGAGGAGCGTATCATGGAAGAAGGAATTCATTCTCACATGGGAGTGGATTTCATTCTGTTTCAAAAAGCCGTCGTGATCTTGTTCGTCTAGATCTACCTAGTTTTGTTGTTCATCAGATCTACCTACTAGGTAGTACCTAGTTCATTAGTTTCCTCAATTGGTAATAAAATTCTATTTCTAAGCTAACGACGAATGGATCTCATGCAATATTTATAAGATCCATAGGTTCCTTCTCCGACTTCTCTTACTTCCCATTTTCGGTGTGGAAAGCATTCATGCCAGTAGTGAGTGTTGGTATTATGTTAGAAGTGTTTGTTTTGGATGATATCCACGGAAGAAGGATGATATGATCTCCCTTCTTCCATGGATGATATCAAGCAGTCTTCTCCTGAAATCTACAAGAAGGGACATTAAATTTTGTCCAAAAATAGGGAGAAGATAAAAGGGAAAGGGCAAATCCAAGAACGAATTTGATATTATTACAGGAGCAGTGTATATCTTAATAAACACTGAATTGCGCCTATTGCACCTAAATTTAAGTTTATTAGCAATAAGCGCTCTTTCCCACAATTTAGTACCTACTTAAACTTGTCTTGTACTAAAACATTATCACCCTCGTTACATTCTACTGATTTTCTGCAGTGCTGATTAGGTATTTTGAGAAGTTTTATCATAAACTTGTGGGTCATAAATAACACGAGGTACCAGACAGCTATCTCGCACAGGAAGTTTTTATCGAAGAAGTTGGGAAGGTGAATATTTTAATCCTGCGACAGGAGAATTTCTGTAGTTAAGTAAATAATAACGACCTCGAGTCCACATTATCTCAAAAGTAATGAACTTTCATATTATAAATCTAGGTCATTATTTTCATGGTGACATAGATTTCATTAATCCTACCTACTTTTGGGATAATGCGGACTCGAGGTTGTTATGACAACATTCCACTGGTCTGTTTAAATTCAAAAGAGCTAAAATTTAGCTCGTTGTAGGAGCGATGTAGGGATGGGATATCGAGGGCTCGATATCGATATCGGTATCGATATTGACATCGGAAGAGTGGTATCGATACCAGGTAGATATCGGCTTCATAATATCGATATCAACCGATATATATCGATATCGGTTATAAAAACTCCTACTTCGTTTTTTTTAATTTCACCTACTTATTTTAATTTTATTTCCTTTTCTCCGAACATTCTTGCACTTGCAGTTCCTACCTAAGATACCAACTGGTCAATAATTTACCGTGGACAAAGTAGGTGATTCCATGGTAGAATAAATACGAAGGACTTGGAAATACGAAGTGGTTCAAAGTAGTGACATCTAGTGTTGATACCTACCTACAGCCTATTGGTTCAAAATTCCTTTCTAAAAAAAAAATTCTTCTGATTATTTTTCAGTCAGATCTTTATTTGTATTTATTTATTCATTTATTTTTTGTTCCCGCCTTGATAGGAAAGTTAAATTATACACATGAATATGTAATACGGAATTTTTATTTCAATATGTTTCTAAACGAAAATTGGACAGAATACAAGAACGGCAACATCATAAAAGAATTACAGGTAAATTTCGGGATTCAAAAAAAGAAGTGCTCATAGAGGCTCTCCAGGAAAAGTAACTTGGAGAGAGTTTCCCCCTTCAGCCTGTTCCGGTCCGAGGTGAGAATATTCCCGGCCCTTGAAAATAGCCTCTCTGATGGTACTGAGGTTGAGGCTGACTTCATGGTCAATTTAAGTTTTAATTTCAACAGGGGCTCAACACAACACAAAAACGCGGATACTTTTTAGCCAACAACAGCACGGAAACGGAATGATGCCCACAAGAAGAACTTCGCGGTTCGCCAGTGAAAGATAACAGTGAATCACACACAGTTTGTGATATCGACCCGATATCGGTTGTCAGAATATCGATATTATCGCCAGTGCTGATATCGATATCAGAATATCGGATATCGGTCGCTAGATATCGATATTTCGATACTATCGGATATCGATATCCCATCCCTAGAGCGATGTGGCGTATATTAAAATTCCCAATTTCACAGGAGGGACCAAAAATAGAGATGGTACGCCATGTTATCAACCAGTTTAGAGACACGCCAGAATACTTCATTGAAGCTTTCTGTTGGAGTAATATTAAAACTGATGTTATCATTGGATCAAGCGGTGAAATTTGAATGTAGAATGCTCAAAACGGGGAAAAAATGAGTTAGGTACGCCATGTTGCTCCTACAACGACGAAATGGGTTATTGTCAGCAACTATGATTTTGGTGATTCCATAAGAGGCAAAAATTGGTTTGAGACACTCAATTAATTAGGATGAAGATTCGTATTTGAGTTTCTTTAACTCACCCCATCTAGAATACTCCACTATGACTAAATAGTGAATATAACTAAACTCAAGAATATCCATAGAATGGGATGGTAAGATCTTATGAGGGAGCAGATGTTCTTTAATATTGGACCTTTGGAATACCTTCGCTGGTACACAATAGGGAAGGAAAAAACCAGAACCGATTTCCTAAAATAAAAGTTTATTCATATTTTTTCTTACATCCGTAAAAGATTTTACAATATTACATTAAATGGTCAACATGTGTGGTAACTAGTGTAATGTACATCATAGTATCTCTCCTAATAATATAATATGTAATTGCTTAAGTGCGGTAATTACAAACAAAGATCACAAATTGAAAATTGTAACAACGCGAAGGTGCACTCCGTACTCCCGTTACAAAATGCGCTGCTTGATAATAAAACCAACAAAACCAATTTACAAATATCGAAAATTTGATGTTTAAATCGTAATGTTGCATTACAAGTATTTTCGAAATTATGAAGTATCTTGCGTGAAATGTCTAGGACAAACATTAAACTATAACGAAAATATCTACACGAAACTTCAGCAAAGTAAATTTAATAATAAGTACGTAGTGGTGTGTGGTTATCACATATTTTCTCTTTAGAGCGTAATTAAATCTACATGTTTAGACAGTTAATAGAGGGAGAATAAAATTGTGCATTATTACTTGTCAGTTGTTAGAAACGATTGCCAGCGACATGGCAAAAAAAAAAAAAATAATAGTACGCAACAGGGAAATTTCGCCAGTCTACTGAGTTTGTGTGGTGGTTTGTTGGGACTTAACGTTATAAACTACGAGTACTCATTTGGGACATTTTAAAGATTGATGAATAGTCAATAGCATTGTAGGTATCGTTGAATGCCCTCACAAGTCCATGTTTGGTCGCATTTCTTCCTTCTTATTTCAACAAAACCACAATAAAATGCAGGGCTACCAACATTCAAAGCCCGCCCGAATAAATCCGCGTACAACCGCAAAAATCACACGATCAAATGGTAGGTCCCCTACATTTTCGTCGTACAAGTGATTCAAAAACTTGCGCCAATTTGAACTTTTCACTGTCTTTCCTGAAAAACGCAGTTCTTGAGAGATTTTTCACGAGTTATCACGTCTCATCATCCCCTCTTTATATAACCAACGAATCAATCGACTTTGGAATCATATACTACGTAAGAAATTACAGAAAACTACCATTTGTACGTATTTTCACATAACATGAATATTATTCGGTAATCAGTGGCGGATTTGTTGGTCACACTGATTGGGACGGTAATTTTTGAAAGGTTCATTCCGAAATTTGACCATAATATTATTTAGGTTAGTCAACAACGAAACAGAAGAATGAAAGTTAATATAAGTAAGTACAATAGATTTCGCGAAGATTATACAATTTCAAAAAAAAAAAAAAAATATTGTATAAACACTTAATTAACCTTCACTTACAAGTTGTAGATAGTTTTCCTATATGCAAGGCACTGTAATTTATAATATAACTGGCGATTAGACTAGTGTAGATGATGAAAATACGAAAAACGTGCTGAGTAGCGTAGACACATTTCTGAAGTAAACTACTTATCGTAAATAACAGTTGGTTGTGTCATGTGTGACTGATTTAGGAAGACCACCTGTAAAATATACTTAAACTACAAGTTTACAGAGATAAGTGGATATTTTGATCTGGATGTACCGGCATTCAAATATAATACGTTTAGTTCGTGTACATGTACATCCAGATACATGCCCCACTGGTTGAGTTACCGCTAGGGTATTTGTGGGCACTCATAATTTGGATGGAGGATGTTTCAATAGAAATGTGGGTATTAGATTGGTGATGGAGCATTCATGAATGGGCTGAAAAAGCGGTAGAGTTGATAAGGGCGTACTTAAGTGATCGAGCAGGTTAACAATCCATTTTGTGTGGTTCGGCAGTTTCTGGACTAAAGCTAAGTACTTAAATTAGGATTTAAATTTTGTTTTCGAAAAATTCGTGTTTTTAAATATTCTGAATACAAAACCGAATGAGGTGAAACAAGTGAAGGCTTCGAATCAACAGAGCGATTTCACTCGATCATGAAGTTTGGAGGTCGGGTCGAGGGACAGTCTGTACGACCCACACCTTCAAAAATCCCATTTTCTCGATGGAATTCCGTTGAAATGGCTTCAATCGCTCGAGGGGATCCGTTTACTATCTGAGGAAGGAGGCGAGACAGGTGAGAAGCGCTACGGCGCATGCGAGAACGAGCGGTGCTGCGCCGTGATGAGTGGCCGAGTTGTCCATTTTCTCCGAGCCCAGGCCTTGTTGATTCGGCTCGTCTATGGCGTTGTCTATCATAGCGGGAGGCCTGGAAATGATCGTGAATTGTCGAGTTAGTTTCGAATGAATAGGGTTAGTGTCACCGTATAGTGGCACGGGGAAAGATAAGTGAACAAATGAAGTCGGGTAATAGGTGGTTTATTGTGGAAGAACAATAATTATTGAGAACATAGAAAACTGGTAACATCGGGAGGCATTACATGGGGAAGCATTAGACTGAATAGGTACTGAAATCGGGAGGGTTGCAAGATGGCGTCACATGACGCAATTCTGGTACATGATTTAGGTACTTTATGGTTTGCCCTTTTCTCAGCATATATAAATTAGGAAATAATATTCTGGAATTATTGTGTCTCAGGTAAACAGTGTAGGTGTTGTAATTCGGTAAATATGTGTGATAATCTGGAAGTTCGGGAGCGCTTCCTGCTCAACATAAGTAGATTTCCAAACTATTTTTTATTTTGAGAAATCAATTTGTCTACTATTTAAAAAATCTACTAACTATTATACTACACTGCACTCACACTCAATTCAGTATTAAATACTTTAAAATTAACAAAATATCTTGAAACGTAAACCCTCAAAATTTTTGGGGGGGAGGGGGGGGGGGTGTTAAAAATTTCTTTCTTTGTTTTTGCTAGGATGCGTAGTTTGGGAGTTGTAAATATCGACGTTTTCGGGCCGCCAAAAGTTAACCTCACTCCCTGAGGGCTAAAAACTCAGATTACTCGTTTTCAAGGACGATTTCCAGCTATCCTCAGGTCCCTTCGAGGTCCTTTCTTTATTTTACTGGAATATTTTCATGGTTGTTATTGAATGAGTTTGTCAGTGTGCCGCCTATCAGCGTTTCAGTCCCACGCCCTCAGTGGGCTCGACTTCATGTAAACAGCACCACAAGTAAGTCTTAAGAGACAACACGTGGTGGGTTCGACTACCAGTGGTGGTCTTGAAATTGTGTATAGCTTGTTCAAGTCCCGAAGATACCTTAGTTGGTCAACACAATCAAATAACATTATTTACGTGATACCAGAAAGAGGTATCAATATTGTGATATTATCGAAATGCAAATATTGGATATCGAATGGAATACATCGACATTTTGATAGTGTTGATCGCTGATAACTTGTATGTAGGTAACGAAAATAGGCACTTGAGGTACCAGAACACCAACCTTTAGCTGACCATCCAAACTTCGAAGCCCCCCTCGAGTCGAGAAATTTCTTGACTCGACCCCCAAATTCTTACATGAATATCGTCCTTACTCGAGAGCCAAAACTTCCCTTCCCCCAATTAATTTGAATTACCTCGACGACGGAAGCCAGATGTCCGAGCTTGAGACTTTCCACGTGCCTGGAGACGTTGGAGGAGCTCCGGCGACCGTTCTCCACGTCATCCCTACAAAATAGAGAAAACGCGTCGATTACAACATGATTTACGACATGCAGTCCTCCGCCTTGAATTATTTTCCAGTACCTACTAAGCACTAGTTGATTTCATAGAATGTCATCTATTGTTGTTGTTCAATACTTTTAAATCAATAATCCACTGATCACTTGTTTCAAAATGTACCTACACTCTCACTGAGCAAATGTTCAAATGATCACAAGTTTGTTATCATTTCATACAGGGTTTCATACAGGTGTTATCATTTGTTCATTTACAACATTTCGTTTTGGAACATTCGAAACTCAACGAATAATTCGTTGAGTTTCGAATGTTCCAAAACGAAATGTTGTAAATGAACAAATGATAACACCTGTATGAAACCCTGTATGAAATGATAACAAACTATAATTATAATTATTATAATATGAAATTATAATTATTATAAAATACCTAAGTTATAAAGAGATTTTTGCAAGAGGAAATATCGTAAAAGCTCTCAGTCAGTGGCCATTGCAGAGACATATTTTGTGTTAAAGTTATCCCAGTGCATTTTCCCTAACCTTTCCGCTTTAGTGAGCTGGAAAATGTCAATTACGATAGATTATGAAGAGTTTGGATTAGTAAAATTGTTGATTGAATGGTTGAACAAAGGTTTAGTAAATTACAAATCGATGTACCCAGTACAGGAGAAATAAAACACAAAAATAAGCATCTACAAAATTATCTAATTGGATTAAAGTTACCAGTCCATTGGTAAGTTTTGTGTCGAGAAATCGACAGACATCCGAGAGTTATCTCAGGATCAGATTGAACCACTTCAGTTTGTTTTAGGGCTTAATCAGTGGTGAGTAGCAATGACTCAGTTATATTATTTAGGGGCTTCTGGGGAACCTATAGTTACAAGTTATAGGCCGTAACCTACGGGTAAAAAAAAATCTTTTGGCCCAAAGTCAGAGAAATGGATACAGGGGAGATTCAAGACACAGTGGTTCACTAATAAAAATAATAAACCAAGTAGGTTTTCGATATCAAACAAATTACATAAAGTGCAAATATGGTTATGATCACTTCCACATCTCAATTTGTGTAATGAAATGTAGTACCTCGGGCGAAGCTGCTTCTCTCAGTTTCTTCTTGAGCCGTCGTCACTGTAGGGCTCCAGGGATCTGGCTCACTCCTCGTCGACGAGGGTATCGACGGGTGTAACGACGAGCCGCTTCCTAATAATAATGAAATACATACAAATTAGACGGTGAAATGAAACCAAGTCATATTATATGACTATAATAGTGTATAGTGTATATAGCCGTAAAGTCACAGAAAACTGATCCATTGGAATGTATGGAACTACTACAGGACAGTATTAGAACTAGCAATACTCGTCCTTTGAGCAGGGAGCATCTCCAAGCTAACAGCTTTATCCTCGCGTAATTTTAATCCCGCACAGTGCCTGTGAGTTGTTTCCGGAACTATTTCCGTTTTATTTTCTTCAGGATTCGTAACGGTTGCAGTTTAAGGTCTTGCCCGGGACTGACATTTCTATGCCTACTTGTACATATTGGGAAAAGTGGATACCCCATCGTGCTGCAGCTGCCGGGATATGAAAGATGTTACGCACCACACGTTTTGTGTACGTGCAAAACGGCTCTGGCACAAATAAAAACTGGACAGAGTCTCCCAATATGTCACCGAACTTGTAGTTGCCAAGATGTTGCAGAGTGATCAGCATTGAACCCGCAAATCACGGTATGTGGAAAGAGCCTTGAGGAGAAAGATGCTCCTTGTAGGAGGGGGGTGGGGGGGCACAGAGCGACAAAGGGAAGTAGATTGAACTCAGCCCGAGGTTATGTGTTAAACAGTCCCAGGCTAAGCTCCAACATGGGAAAGGTAGATGTGGCTTGAGTTCCACATAACCTGAACGTGCAGTCCTCTCCAGGTATCGTACGAGATCCAAAGATCTTAGAGATTTAAAGATTTCCTCACCGGCCTACGAAAAAAAGGACAGCTCACATTTATAATTGTTAGTTTAGACCCACCGAGCAAACCTAGTATCAGGGTGTCTATATTTTGGGAGAAAAAGGAATTTAAATCAACTTTTAGTTGGGGTTCTGAACTGTTTGCGGTATATGCTGTTTGTAACCCTAATAAATTTACCTCTAGAGTCGAGGGTCGTGGATGTGGAGACGGAAGGGCTGGAAGCCATAGTCGCCGGCGGCATAAACGCAGAAGATCCCATCGTCGCTGGCGGCATCCTCGAAGAAGATCCCATCGTCGATCTTGTCGCCGTCGTCTGAACTTCGACGAAAGTCGGCCGCGTGTTGACAATGATCGGCTCCTGATCCATCAACCTCCGGTCAGTCTCGGCCCGGGAGGGAGGAGTGCTTTTGTAGAAATCGGAACCCGGACAATCCAATTGGTTAGGACTGTAATCCAGTTGAACAATCATTGGATGCGTTAAAAAAAAGTATAAACAATTCGTAGTTATGTTACAATAAATTACAAATCAGTGATGTGTAACACGAATCATAATAATCCCAACAAACATCCTGAGCATACTCCTTCGAAGGGTACTGTGGGTTTGGGTTCATGACGGCCTTGGGTTCATGAGTATCTGATCCCCCAGTTGTCCTGTGGCTGCCGCACAGTCCATATCGCTAGTTCAGGTAAGATATGGTTATATTCTCCCTTTTATCTGTCCCAGGTCTGAATGGGGTCCAGCCAGACCCCACAGTATCTTTGGTGTTGGTAGTTGTGTAATCAACTTCTCTGTTCAAAAGCGTACAAGTTTTCAGTGATTCTTATAAGTGAATGTGCAATACTATGTAGTGAACAGTTATTTCATCTTCTGCAACTGACTTTTTTTCCTATTACGGAATGGATTTGTTCATAACTAACTTTGAGGTACTCAAAGAGTTAAAGAGGCAGGAGGGCGAGGACGGTTTCCTGAGTGAAGAGGATGACGATTCTTCTGAAGATGGCTTGAAGTGTTGCCAGAAGACATTGAAGAAGGGCCTATCGTCCAGCTGATCACATCAGTCGTTGTCTTTTCCCAATACAAAATTTCACTCGTGATCACCAGAATCAGATTTGAATCCATCTGCCTGTAGAGATAGCTCAAATACGTCCTCTTCTGGGGGATCATCGGACAATATACCATCTTCAGAAGAATCGTCATCCTCTTCACTCAGGAAACCGTCCTCGGCCTCTCCAACTATTTGAGTAGGTATATAAAAGTCAGTCGTGAAGAAATCCATTCTGTAATAGGAAAAACGTCAGTTGAAGAAGATGCAATAACTGGAACACCACTAAATAAACCCTACTCAGACACAGAGGGAAAACAAGATACCAGCCAGGAACATCATTTCACGTCTTCCAGGCCCAAAAGGTGTTCTTTTTTTAAGTGATAATTTCGAGTGTACCCAAAAGTCAGGTCTGTTGACCCAAAGCATCTCGCTTGAGATATTTGAGTTATGCATCAGGTTACCCAATTTAATGGTATCTCTAGGAAGTCCATTTTTCATTCTTCATTTTTGTGTTTAATAACTTGATTTAATAAAGTTAAATTGTGTTTTAATTGAGTTTACTCCACTTCAACCTCCTGAATGTTGAAAATTCGAAAAATCGGCTGGGGTCTGGACAGACCCCACAGTACCTTCCGTGTCACCAGTCACCCACCGTACCCTTCGAAGGTTAAGCATCAGTAACCTTACTGAACGTGACAGCGTTGAAGATTGGTAGGTTACAACCTCCGATTTTGAATAGCGGTGTCTCTGATCGAAATGGCGACTTACATGAAGTTGGAGCACTGGTCTCTCAGGAAGCTGAGAGCCTTGTCAAGCATCGTCGCCGAGTACGGGGCTGACTCGGGGTCGCAAGTGTTCTTCGCTTGGTCGACAACGCACTCTCGCAGCATGTGATGGGAGCTGGAATTGATAAAACCGTACGAATCGGCATTGGATTATCTGAAATTACAATGACCCTCCATCACCCGTACAGTGTATCATAACGAAGGGCGGTGAGGCGTCCTCAAGCGTCCAGGGTTTCGACCTTGGCCAGCCTTGATCCACATGTCAGACACCGCCCTCCCATCATGTCCCGGTGCTTGTCCTCGAATTACCGGCAAACAATAAATCCACCTCATCACTATAATTAGCTGTTTACAAATGTATCTAGGCATATTAGGCTTTTCAGAGGAAAGTTTTGCTGTAGTTTTGATTTTCTCACCCTTTGTTTTTTGGGTAGCTGAACACTAATTTGTAGTTTGCTGTTAAAACATTTGGCACAAAACTTTGTCATTCGGGCACTTTTTCAGTTTGTGGACATTTCACCCCAGAACTTAGAAGTAGAGGTATATCTGCCACCGTCACTTGTCAATAAGTGCCAGACACTTCTACTCGTATATTTGCAGATACAATAATTAAATTATTGTAAATTTTACAGCCAATAGAAACCTTGTTTTAATTGGACTTGGGGTACCTAGAGGACTAATTCGAATTTTTGTATTGTTTTTCCTAATCTAATAACTGACTGAAGTGTTACCAAGGTTTAACATCGCACTCGGTGAATCTGTACACATCTGTACACTTCACCCAAGAAGAATTTATCGTAACAAATGAGGGCGTATCTCACCAGCAAACAGAAGCCGTTGGCGCCTCGCCGGAGACCTGCGACACGAGGAGTCTGTAGTGGCGTCCGCAGTGGCTGTCCTGCGTCAGTGTCATCTTCATGCAAGTCGCGTGTTTCAAATAATCTGAGGAACCAACGGGATAAATGTTAGATGGATATTTCCATGTTTTAGATTCAATAAATCCCAAATAATATCATGAGTTGCTAGCTTTTCGCTTTTAACCAAATTCAATTGAAATGAAATTCAATTGTTTCGACAAATCGAGGGATTCAGAAGAATTTAGATGTGTAGTAATAAAAACGTAACCCACTATACGATTTCACACTTTAAGGAAGAGTTACTCTTACATTTCATTGCAGACATTAGCTTGGGGGTAATTAAGACATAATGCGTGACTCTTACGTACATTATATGTAACAACTGATCGATAACTTGATTCACCATTCGCAATTAACCTTTTCAAGTACAGCACTATCCCGAGTAAGCTGTAAATTGCGTGCCACCTTGACTTCATTGTGGCGACACGGAACGTTTTATTTGAAAATCGTTGCTTGTTCTGTTTCTTTGAACGAACCTGACCCAACATACTCACTATACGATTGTATTTCTTCACTGAAGGCATCGTTCCATGGGGAATCCATCAACTAGGGTATTGGAAGTGAATCAGTACTAGACCCCTTTTCGCCATTCAGTTGGATTTCTGTTGTTCACCAAATCAAATAAAAGACAACTGAATGAAACCTACCAAATAACCCACTCGTCAAAGTTGACACTATTAGCCTAAGATTTCTGTTTTTTCTTAAATTTCAAGTCAATTGGTGAAGGTGGAGAGGCTGTAGACTTGACCTTCTGAACAAGAACGAGACGGGGAAGGAGGAGACAAGATAAGGTCGAAAAACAGGCGGTTTGAAGTTATAACTTATTAAGTCTGCTCCCTTTGGACCTAGCGACTTGAAACTTTCAAGTTGATCGATCAAAATTTGATATCCATAGCTCGGCTTTTATTTAATAGAAGCAGAGGTATGGATACCTGGAAAACGCTTTTCGTGACGTCCGGTAAACATACAGTTGGTACCGTTCGTTCTTGTCAACTTGTTTGCTTGGCGGGGCGGAACGCTACTGCCTTCCTATAGGAATCTATAGATCAGGTCGGTGACGGGCTTGAACTGCTAACGGAAGGTCAGGACGCAGAAGGAGAACGCTTGAAATCACAAAAACTTGATCAAACTAGTGGGAATCACTACATGGTAGAGTTTGAAAAATGTGAGGTTATTTCTTCATTGAGTCAGGTCTACCTTCTATGACTTACTTACCGGTAGAAAATCGATTGAATTTTTTCCATCATGTTCCTTGAAGATTATTCTGAACTAGTTAATAACATGAGTGTGAAACTCATTGCCTGAGATGACTACTGCTCGGCTAATTGGACAAAAACGCTTTCATCAACACCCCTTTCGCCACCCTTTGAACACCTTCCCCAATTACTTACCTTACGGCCATCTTGTGGTTTTCACAACTTTGTGAGTCCGATGGGAATGACTAGAACGAAATTTCACCTTTTCACCAATTAGTACCTAATACTTTTGCAATGTGGAACATAACAAATTGTTTTTTGTCGGAGCCGACAAATCACACTTTCAGGAAACATTCTGCAATAACACTGATAAGGTAGCATCCTGAGATAACAAGTGAGTGATAACAAGATAACAAGTGTTCTCTTTTTTGAATGTCCCAGCTTTTGTTCGGACAGACAGTCCTGGACCGTGAGTACCAAACCACGCCCCTATTAGCGCGTTTGGGCAGCCCCAGAACTGATCCTAGATGGAGACTTGGCTGTTTGGACAGACAGTCCGGGACCGTCCAGGACTAGTTCTATCAATATAATATATTTGATAGAATATTATAAGGAGGAAATTTTGAGAAAAGCAAGAAATTACGGAGAAAAAATGAGAAAAGCGGAAGGTTAGCTTCAGGTTATCCTGTCGGAGCGTTCAGGTAGTCCTGGACTCAATCCTGGACGGTACTCTCCCCTCTTCCTTCAGAACGCAGTTCGGTACTGGACTGAATTGAATTGAATTGAATAGCTTTTTATTTAAGTACAATTTACTGGTCTGTCTGTCTGAACAAACCTATAGGTACCTACGATTTTTGAGTTCTCAATGTATTCATGTGGTCATGTTTCACCGTATATTGTTAAAATTGATTCATTATCATCCCTTCTGCTCCTTAACTTACTGATTTATACTCATCAGGTTCCTCAAGATGAGCAACTTGGCATCAAATACCCAAATCATTTTCAAATTTCATCATGGCTGCTCGGTCAAGGATGTGGAACCGTCTAATGGATTCCATCAGGTCCCTCTCTTCACTCGTCTCCTTCACTACTCCTAAACAAGGCATCCAAGCGAAACATACAGTCATTTTGGAACAATGTCATCCTACATCTTGCTCACGATATTCCAAAATGACTGTTTTTGGAATTTGGCTTTTGCTTATGGTTGAAATTGGTCAAATTTTGAAACTTAGGTGTTCCTTGAACTTGCCGTTACAACTCTACAACTTTTATTCCGATGGTACTTTTGATGCTCCAGATGACAGAAAGTCGTCAAATGGTACATTTTTGCCAATATACCCATGGATTGCTCCAATGTTACAGGTGTGGGTAAGGTTTTCTCTTGGTAAGATTTTCGCTTGGATACGTCTGACATTTTCGACGTTATCTGGGTACAAAAAGTTAAGCTCAACCCCTGGAGGGGTACAAAATCAGACTACTTACTCGTTTTCAAGACTATCTTAAGGTGTTGGAACGATTTCCAGCTTTTTCCAAGCCACTTTGAGGTACCTCCCTTTCAGGTCTAATTTTACTGGACTAATAGTAGGTATGTTCCAACCTGACCAGTTCTTGAACTGGTTCAGGAACTAGTTCTGCGCAGAAGCCATGCGCATGATGAACTGCGTTCCAGCCTGTTTCAGTTCGTGAACTCAGTGCAGACAACGCGTTCCACCGCGGCCAGTTCATGAACTCAGTTCAGCTCAGTTCGGGAACTTCTTGCACTGAATTGAGATGAGGGTTGAGAACTCGAACTGGAAAGGTAACAGTGATCTCACGTTATAACCTCCCACAAAATCATTTGACTTCCTGAGTTTCACGGGAGAAGACGTAGTATAGTAGGGTTTTCTGTGGGAGAAGAAGGGTCCAGTTTGTTTTGTGTCTTTTATTTGTGGTTCTCGTTTTTAGCGTATTCTGGTACGTAAGTGTTCATATCTCGACAAGATAAAATCATATCATAAAATCATTTATCATTTAAATCATTTTATCATAAAATCATATCTCGTAAGATAAAATACGTCTAAGTACAGTACCTTTAAAATAAATAATTTCTCAGAAAACTGTAAAGATAAAATTATAACCCACGAAATGAAAGATTGTTGGTGAACATGCGTGTATTTTCAAACCAAATAATTTTTGAATTAGGTACCTACTTAAATAAATTAGATTGAAATAAAGTGCATTGTTTGAATGGAAGTCAACTTGGCCGACATTAAAATTAATTATAGGCAAACGATATAATATGAACAATGTTGCAGTTTCAATTTAATTGAAAATTGCTTCAATTTGTCCACTGATTAATTTTGGTTTATTATCTTCGATAATGAACCATTGGAATCTCCAAAGAAAAAAAATTTTTAACCCCCCCCCCCCCCCCCTCAAAATTTGTTGGTTTACGTTTCAAGATGCGTAGATTCAGAAAATCGAATAAAGAAAAACTCTGCAAATTCTTGACACAACGGTTCATTATCTTCTTTGTACAGATCACCCTTCTGTCTAGATCACTAGGTCTAAATGTCTAGATCCTAAATGTTAGATTAATTATTATTATCAATTATCACTAATTATTAACAATTTTATCAAGTACCTAGTGAAAATTATTATAATTTATTGTTAGGTATTAATAATTCGTATTTATTATTAATAATAATTATTATTAATTATGATTAATTAATACGATATAATTCTGGGGTTTTTAATACTACGTCGGTAATAATTTTTCTATAAAAGAAGTACCTACCAACAAACATTCGAAATTACCTTCATTTCCGTAGCACGAAACACACCTCAGAAATTATAATTATTAGTGATAATTCATAATAATAATTAATCTAACATTTAGGATCTAGACATTTAGACCTAATGATCTAAACAGAAGGGTGATCTGTACAAAGAAGATAATGAACCGTTGTGTCAAGAATTTGCAGAGTTTTGAAGGTGTTCAGAAACGCGTAAGCATATAGTTTTTAGAACTATATTAAAAATAAATATTCAACAATTCCCGCCGCCACCCGGTAGTCCACAGTACAAGAATCTCTTTTTTTTTACAGAAGGAGCAGACCTCTGCTTACAGTTATTCTTGTTTTAAAGAAGTTACTTGAAGTACGGTCAATGCTAGATACATTCCAGTTTCTAGTCCTAGACCAAGTCAATTAATTAACCAAGACCGTTAAATGGGATTCTGAAATTCGGAATTTCAATTCGGAAATTGTTGAGTTCTCAACAGATATTATCTGATAGCGATAGAAGAAGAAGGTTACTCTGATCAAAACCGCCCTCAGCGCTACCTGCCGGAATAGTTCGGGTCGTTCCAGCCATGCAGTTCACGAACCCAACAGTTCTTGAACTCATCCCCACTACTCCTGAACTGGTTCGTGAACTCAGTTCATGAACTAGGTCAGGTTGGAACATACACAGTATTTACATATTAAGTAGGTATGTTATAAAAACCTTCATTCGCCGCCATCTACATTTGTCAATTCTAGGCGGTAACAACGTTCCTATTCTGAAATAAAAGTCATCTATTCTACAATAATTGTTCTATCCTACTAACCATCTCTGTAGTCAGGCATAGAGCAGAGTTTGTGTATCGAGCTGACGGGGGACTCCACAGCTTTGTTGAACTCCCGCCGTCGCGCTTCCGTGAAACACCGGTCCGTGTACGATTTGACGCACTCCACGAAGAACGTCCACGTCCTGCGTACAACAAAAACACGTTTTGTTTAATTAAAAAAAATTACCGATTCGACTCTAAAACGGTTTATCACTGTCCTCTGCAACGTAACAAAGAAACGTCTGAATATACAGCAGTTGGTACTTGGGAGGTTTTGAAACGATGTCGGTAGGTCAATTTGAATCGTCGTGACTCACTTTTTTGAAAAAGGAAATCTAGGAGAAAAAACGAAGGCTCATTTCCTGAGTGGGTATTCGTAGCCACAACGATTTCCTTCGAAGGAAGTTCGTAACGAGCAAATGGGTCATCAAAGTCGAGTACAACAAGCTTGGAAAAACTGGGTTACTAGAGGTCGTGAGAAACAACTAGAAATAATTAACCCAGGAATCCTTATAATACACAGCAATCCCACTCAAACGTTCTACATTTACGTTTGTTTGACCCTTCGACAAACCAAATAGGTAGTAAGTAACATCTGAGAACCCTTAGCTTTTGCGTATAATAATACATTTTGCATGTGAACCAAACCGTAATTGTTTGACTTTGTAGACGAACCTACAGCTTCATTTCAATTTTCAGTGGAGTTCGTTTTAGTGATCAGCACAAAGAAGATAAACCGTTGCGTCAAGAATTAGCAGAGTTTCTAAAAAATCCAAAATAACAACTATTCTAATTTATCGGGGGAAAAGGCCGTAAACATAGTTTTTGGAACGGTTGCCTATCACTTTTTAATTTTTGAGTTCTTGCTTCATCCAACCCAGAACCCTTTGTGGTACCCTCCAAAGTAGGAATGGACATGGCGTTTGTGATGTAAAGTACACACCTAATGACAACTCCGGACTTTTCAATCTACGAAAATAGTGAAAACGGAATTGCCAAATGTTGTCTCACGCACACTGTCGTGTAACTCTTTTTTCTTAGTCCACAAATCGATTAAATTTGAGCAACGCTAGAAGAGCAACGTCTTAGCAGATCTACAAATTGTATCTAGATACCGTTAGCAATGCAGATTCATCGACGTTCATGAATTAATAAACACTGCTATAAAGCCACCTGACATTTTTAAAATTAAACTTTTTTTAATCAAGCAATCACAACACAACCTAGCAATAATGTACTCAATTATGTACTTATGCACAACCCTATTTGAATAACTTCTGCCAGAACCCAGAAGTGAACTTATTTTTTGAACAGTAATCCAATTTCTTTGTACAGCTCCTCATTCAAATTCGTCACCATCGACGTAGTAAGAGATATGAATTCTATGAGACAAGGCATCGACAAAAAACTTGTCTTTTCCAACCGACATCTGGAAGGTTCGATTTTCATGACTACCTCGCGCATTCCTCCACCCCTTTCAGCACCCATTTCTGAAATAATCGATTACGATCGTAATTTTTGACCAATCAAAATTCTGAAAACGGGATGGTACACATGTATGCATGTACACATGTACACATGTATGCATGTGCATGTACAACCACCTGAATAAGGCCACATTTTGAAAAACAAAAAAAAAACAAAAAAATGAGTAAAACATTTGAATATAAAAAAATATGAGTATCAAAACATTTTGGGATTTTGTAAAATTTAATTTCGTCCAAACTATGGTTTGATATCATAGATTCAAAATCTCGATTAGTTCTCCTGTGCAGGGGCGGCTCGTGGGCTCAGAAACTGGTGGGGCACCAGGGCAATATTTAGGTGCATACCTACCTATTAGGTACTCACTATTGGAACTAAACTCAAACTACCCTTACAGCTAAACTGCTTCATAATTAATGGTATGCAGCTCTTAGCAAGTCAGGAAACATCGTTCTCCAAAGAGTTCTCTTGAGGAGAGGGAAGATTACTGACCACTATCCAGGATTACCGACGAGGAGGTGGCTGCAAGGCAATCCCACCTACCCACCAAAATAATTATCTTCAAAATTATAGGAAGAATAAAAGAGAAATTGTGACTGTACGAGTACTATTCAAAGAGTACATTATAAAGGTAGTCAAAAAATTATATTATTGGAGTTTCTATTACTGGGGTTTTTAAAAATTAGCAATCGCGACCATCTGCTTCCTAGCCGAGTGGTACCTTGAAAACCCCCTCTAAAAATGTCCTCTTATGCCCAGATTGCACATACGTTTTCTTATCCAATCGTATCAAAACATTTTAAGCGATCACAGAACAGCAAGATTGATTTCAACTAGCTTTTAGAGTTCGTTGGTTAGCTCAAACAAAGCTCGAGTCAACGAAGTCACCATCAGTTTCAGGGATAACAAATAAAACAGTATTCTCAACGGTTGGCTGAGCTACATAATAATATTATGTATATTACTGTTATTAACGGTTATTAACTTACAGAATGTAGAAATCAACAAATGAGATTCTTTTGGGCGAATAGTGATCCACGTAGTATAGTACGGTTTTCTGTGGATCCACTTCAGTCTTGACGACTAGCAAAGCGTTCACGCGTTGCACGTGAGGTATTAAATTTCAATGTTTAGTTGATTAATATTATGGAGACAATAATTCACTTTTACTATGATGAGTAAATACGAAGCTAAAAACCACCAGTCAATGCATTCAAAATAATATTATAACGTCAGGCAACGTTTTGATATCATTCTTATCAAACATGGAAGAAAGCATGGAAGAATGAAACTCGTTCTTCCTTGACAAGGAACGATTCAACGATCGATTGTTTTCGGCGTTCAACTTGATACGATATTTTGGCCACCGCCCGGAACGCCTCCTATCTCGCAACACAGAGTGCCCTCCCCCACCCCAGGAAGCGCCTATACCTTCAACATTGAGACTGGGGCACTTCTGGTCGATCCGATAATCGACTTTTTTAATCGATAAATCGAAACAAAATGCGACTCAGTGGAAGTGGGTAGTCATGGAGGAAGGGAGATCTCCCTTCTTCCATGGTGGGTAGTAGTAGGTAAGATTTTTTTCTCCTTGTTCTATGTTTTTTCTGTTTTCCTTTGCAAATTTTTGGGTGGGGCGAGGGCCAAGGTGGCCTTATGGACGAGCCGCCACTGCTCCTGTGAGAAGGCAAAGAAATTTACCCCCGACAGTGCTGCCATCACTTATCTCAAAATCTCACTAAATTGTCGTTTTATTTAGCCTAAGATCCGAAAATATTTGAATTGACCATGTTACAAAGAATTGTGACTCCAAAACTCACCGGCACACGTTCTCTATGTCCCTCGGATTGTCCGGATAGATGAGATGCGGGTCCTTGAGAAGGGGATCTGCCAACTTGACGCAGTGCTGGTAGTCCTGCTTGCTGCACTGACTCCTAACTACAACCAAAACAACTTTATTATGATGTATCTGAAGGGTAATCGATTATGATGTGATTGGCCATGCCGGCTATTTTGATACTAAATCAGCCAGTCTCTCAGTCGTTATGTTGTTCTCGTCGCCTCGCACTGGACCACTAGGTACTTCTACTTCAACTGCGTAGACTTGCGATTGACTTTCCTCTGTTGGCGCGGGCGCTGTTTCTGCCCTTTTTTGACTACGCCGCTATTGCTTTTTGTGAGATTAATACAGCAGAGATGGACTGCCTACAAAAAGCTCTGAACTCAATTATTAGGTTTGTCTTTCGTCTACGGCTTGACACTCGAGTGTCATGATCATGTAACCCCATATTTTTATAAACTTGGCAGGTTGATAATTCCAAAACGGAAGAAGTTAGCAGTACCTAGCAGTTATGCTTTTTAAGCTAATAACATTCCACAAGCCTGCATAAGAATATAAATTCTTAAATGACATTCATTCAGTTTCGACACGACATGCATCATCTACACTACAAATACCAATTCACAATAGTAAGCTTTCTGGCAAATATTTTTTTCTACAATCCGCCATGTTATACTATGATAAGTCAATGTCAATAAATATTTTCCGAAACACATACCTACCATTAAATGCTCATAGAAACGTACAAAGCCTGAAGAAACTTGGCAGGTTGATAATTCCAAAACGGAAGAAGTTAGCAGTACCTAGCAGTTATGCTTTTTAAGCTAATAACATTCCACAAGCCTGCATAAGAATATAAATTCTTAAATGACATTCATTCAGTTTCGACACGACATGCATCATCTACACTACAAATACCAATTCACAATAGTAAGCTTTCTGGCAAATATTTTTTTCTACAATCCGCCATGTTATACTATGATAAGTCAATGTCAATAAATATTTTCCGAAACACATACCTACCATTAAATGCTCATAGAAACGTACAAAGCCTGAAGAAACTGAAGTGTGGCTATATATTGTATTATTTGCATATGTATAGGTATTGTATCTTTTGTACTATTTTGAGAAGTATTATTTGTGATTTATTAGAAGTATTCATCATTTTGTATTATATTGGTATTCATTTTTTTCTGTATGATTTTATGGGTACTTGTTAATTGATTTGTACAGGGGGGATGTAAGAGAGGACCATATGGTCCTTTCCTGTTTATTTAAATAAAAGCCACCAAACAAATAAATAAACTACTAGTATATGAAATGTTAATCAAGTCTCTTAAAATATCCATGTCAGCACGCTAAAACCCCCGTACTCATAATATGACGTTTGATAGTAAATTCAACCCGCTTTAAGCTGAAAAAAAGAAATTTTGAATCTGACGGATATTGACGGAGTTATAGCGAACAGTTGGCCAAAAACACGTGGATTTTTACAACAGTAAGGGGTATTTTAAGGGGCTTCAGTAACATTTCATATAATATATGAAAGGTAGTTAATTATGGGCTCTGAATGTTAAATTAACTACCTTTTAGAAGAAAAAAATAAGTTTTGGATCAGACGAATAATTTTGGAGCTGTAGCCAAAAGAGGTTAGTTTGTTAGTTTTTGAGAAAACCATTCGGTCTTAAATTGATGCGTAGGTAATAAATTGTCATCAAATTACTCTCTCATGACATTTTTGTAGGAACAGTAGTTTGGCCGGTACGAGACTAGAAAAATGACCGTAACATGAAATTGGCACTTTTGGAAAAAAATGGCATGTTTTGCAGACTTATTTAATGTGAATTTATATTTTGTACAGTGTAATTGACTGTAGCTACTGGTGTACCTATCTCTGAATTTTTCTATTCAAATACACATTGTTTTTAAATTGTTTTTAAAAAAAAAACCACCAACTTGTTACCAAATAATTATACTTGAAAAAATAAACTGTATAACATAATATTATTTTCGATGAAGAGCCTCTGAAAGTAGGAAAACCCGCATTGTTTGAACCCCCCCCCCCCCCCCCCCCCTCATACATCAAGCTAGATCCGCGTCTGCTACCTGCACTAACCCTCACCACGGACGGTACCACACGCCAAGTGAGTATAGAACTCACTGGCCTATACTCACTGACCAGTCCCGCACTGACGACAGCCTATACTCACCGACCACGCCCGCCGTGGGGTAAGCACGGACCACTTTTGCCACGTCCGGGGGTTCCCCCCCCCACCACCGGACCGTCGGACGTACTAAACGTACCATCGCACGTACGTAGTAGTTACGTTCTCTTGTGACAGGTCAATGCTTTTTACCTGCCTCCACCACGTCGGCCCAAATCCACTTAGGTCAAATCACGCTCGTTGACATTAACCTATGACATTAGTCATGGCACCTGTGACAATAGTCGTGTGACATCAGCTCGTTGAGGTGATTGCTGCGGTTGACAACGACGTTGACTACCCTCACAACCGCAGCACTCTCCTTATTCCCCCCCCCCCCCCATTACTTCAGTCTACGTTACTTTAGTTTACTTACTTCAGTCCCAACGTTACGATTGGGAAATGTCAAAATGAAATTTCAAGAAAGTGTTGTGAAAGTGAGGTGCAACAGACCTATCTCACTTTTTGCTAATTTACAGGTTGCTTTTTATAATTTCTATAATTTCTGCTTATTTATCTATCTTGGAGTATAATTTGATTTGATTTGATAATATATTATTGCCTAATAATTTGATTTGATAATATATTATCAAATCAAATCAAATTATACTCCAGGATAGATAAATAGTTTTTTGTGTTTCCTGCAAAGTAGCAAAAAGTGAGATAGGTCATGTTGCCGCTTAAACGGCGATATGTCACCATCGGACTTTGATTTTCCACTAGAAAAAATTAAAGGAAAAGTGCAAGGGATGATACCAACTGCCGTGAGAGTATTCCCGCGACAGTTCGATTGGGAGTTTACTTCAGTCTACGTTCAGTCTACTTCAGTCCCAACGTTACGATTGGGAGATGACAAAATGTCTACTCGTACTTACCTTCACTGGATGAGAAGGAGATGAGTAGGAACCCGGCAACCCATAGATGACGTCGCGCTGTAACCATCTGAAACAATGATTACGATGATGATTACAATGACAAAATGGTCTTGAGACAACTATCCACTAAGTCTAATCACTAGTCACCGGTGGTCTCTAAGTATTTTGGAATTGAATAATGAACATTAGAAATGGAACTCATCGAATTCTTTAGATGCTAAGCCCGAGTAGCAGTGTTTCCAAATGTAGGCATAAACAGCGAAAACTACTCGAAATATACACACTCATAGTCACTGACCGTTTTTACATTTCCAGCGCTAAACCAGGCGGATAAGTACCTAAATAGTCGTGAAAATGGTTTCCAAAACCACCTTGGACATCATTTTCAACGGTCCAAGAATCATCGTAAGCTACCTCGGCAATCGATTAAAAAGGCGAGGTGAGCTAAATAAATCGAGCATTACGGTTTTAAATCGGCGGAGCATTGAGTTGGTATTTCATTGGGCTTCAACAACCGCGGAAAAGGGTCGAATCAGTTCAATAAGCAACGATGAATTAATTCCAATAATATTTTTGGAATTATCGGGCTGGTGATTGATTATTGAGTTAACAGTGGAGTACAATGTAGCATGTCATACTGGTGCGACATTTTCCTTTTGATGCGTTTGATCCGAAGGAGGGAGGTTTTTATTTTATTTTATTTTATTTGGTATAGGCATAAAGCCATTCAACCATATAGATACAAATAATTACAAATCAATTACAAAATTATTACAACTTACAAACAATATTTACAAATCAGGAAACACTTCTTATAAATTAACATTTATGTTTGTGATATAATCATATGTTGCATCATAAATGTTCACATTCTCGAAATCACATGACTCATGTTGAATCGCTGTTGAATGTCTTCTTCCCTTGAGATCGTAGAGAAGAGGAGTTTTCTGGGTGTGTCATACTGAGGGCAGTTGAAGAGGATAATATTATGCTCCAAGGTTTTTACCTCTTCAGAGCAGGCTCGGCAACTAGGGCTTCGGGCTCTTCCAATCATATGGAGGTACTTATTAGTTAGGCAGTGGCCGGTTCGGATCCTTCCTATTGTTTTAAAATACTTTCTTGGTTTACTGCTGTTTATTTTTGAGAACCATGTGTGCTTTTTAACAACGTTGAACATGAATGTATAGGTTCGTCCTTTGGGGTATGTAGTGTGGAAATTCTGCCATTCTTTTGTGTATTGCTCTCTGATGCTCCAGTTTAGATCGGTAGATGGAAATATCCGAATAGGAAAGGGAGGTTCCATTAGACGAAACACCGGGAAGAGTTTTCATTGCGCTTCAGCGACCACAGAGAAGAAATGGACTCGCTTGACAACTAGACAATTATTCAATTTGCTGTGGAATAGTAATTCTCCCGTAATATTATATTTTTGATATCATAACAGGAACAAGGAACCGGTACTAAATACACCGTGGCATTCAAGAAGGTTCTTCTTCTGGCCAGCGAAACGTCTCAAAATTACTCGTTTTGGTGTCTATTTTAATTCAGCAATCCTATAAGTTGATATTTTTGGTTATGAAAACCCTTTTCATGTCTTACAAATAGCTCGTCATCAACATTTTTCGCTTAGGTGTAGTTACAATCAGGAGATCGAGGTCTTCGGGCGGCTGTCGGTTCGATTTTTCTGTATTCTCTTCGGTTGACGACAGAAACCATTGAATCACTTTGTCCCTTCGCGGTTGTCACCACTAAATGACGGATGAAGTACTTACAGCAATCGGGCTTTTTGTGTTTGGCTGTTGAGATACCAGCATCATCTTTAGCCTTTAGATCAGAGAAGTGTATATTGGACTGGTTTCTGTGCATAATTGAGTGTATCTACTGTATACACATGTGAGATACTCCAAGTATAATATACATATTATGTATACACATATTATGTTGTTTTTTTTATTTTTTATTTTTTTTAGTGTGTATTAACATGGTGTACTTACATGTGCAGACAAGAGTTATCTACTCAGATTACCCGGGGTCGGGGTGCGTAAATAACTCAGTGTATTGATAAATACTTGACAACTGATAAACCAAATTACATCTTCTTAGAGTGAATATCAAAGACATTAGGCTTAGGAGCCACTCAGCTGACCCGGGTCCTGGGCAGCGTCAAGTTAGGAGGAGGCTACATACCAAATTACAGCTTCTTAGGGTGAATATCAAAGACATTAGCTTTAGGAGCCACTCAGCTGACCCGGGTCTTGGGCAGCGTCAAGTTAAAGGTTAAAGTCTTAAGGAGGTCGAATCAAACTACAGCTTCATAGTGTGAATATCATAGAAATTAAGAGCCACTCGTCTGATCCCTGCCCCATCCTGCTTCAAGTTAAAGTCCTAAGGAGGCTACATGCCAAATTTCAAGACTCAGCTACCACGGGAATTGCGCCAAAAAACGTCAAGTTTTTTGCGTCAAATTTGTATCGTCTGCAAATGTTTCTTATGACATTTAGCTCTCCTACTTACGAAATTGTTTGCTCGGGCAGCGTCGCAAAGGAAAGGTCCGTTCTCGTCGAAATAGGACAGTTAGGAGATTTTACCAGAGTCTATTATAACTCAATGCAACTTGCTCGTCACAATGGAGCAATCCCTATCAAAATCGGTTCATCGGTTTGGCCGTCTATAGAGAATAGACATACTCGTACAAACATACATTCGATTTTATACTTAGAGAATGAGTGGTTTGTTTTATTATTTTTGTTATTTGCGGTTTTTAGTAGTTATAAGCGAAAAACTGAAGAAAGCCCGAGGAGGAGTGAGGTTTCGAGGGGTACAAACTCAGATTACTCTGTGTTACCCTCAAATTACCCTGAGTTTGTACTCTTAGTGGCGATAAAATAACCGAATTCTCCCTTCGAGAACTCTTTCCAGGATCGTTACAGTCCGAAATCCCAAGAGAAGGAGACGACCCTGCTGACCCAAAGAAGTTTTCGGGCACTACAAACGCAAGGCTACGGCTCATGACATCCGCTCGTCAGTTAGTTACAGACGGAGCCACAATTAATCAGACGGAATGAGTCGACGTGACGCAAGGCTTTTCCTTTTGTCAACAGTCAGTCGGGGAAACTCGTGGCGAATCACCCTTGTGCAACTCCTCTTCATCAAACAAGCTCTTTAAGGGCCTGCAGGACCTAAGTTGGAAGGTTTTTGAAGGCTATCTCAGGCTATGATTGCCTTGACGTTTTGAAATGTGAATGGGGGGTATCCACCAGGACATCTAATAAGGAGAAGGTTACGAGAAATTTATCGAAAAATCGAAATTTATTTGAGATCCTGTTCGCTTATTTTTGATGTTTTAACTGCGATGATATGGGTTTTTAGTTGAGCGATGACCTGAGGTTTGAACAAAGAATATGAAACATGTAGTTACATTTCTCATGAGCAGGTAAAGTCGTAGATATTATTGATTTAACAATTAATTACAGGGTTTACGACTGGTTTGTCTACGACTTTAATTACAGGGGTTTTCTTCCGAAATTAGATTTTGGTGTAGTATGGACGAGTTTAGAGAAAGAGAAAAATGAAGGTGAATGACCTGGCGTAAAATCAGCTATCTGCCTTCCAATCAAGGCACGGGGGTCGTTACCGAAGTATCAATAGACTTCTGATGAGCACATTGCAGAGAGGCCCCTGTACGCAGGACTCTTATCGCTCATTACGGCCCGTGCTGCAATAGCCGCTCATTCGCCGGTAGAACGGGTTTCATTCAATTTTTATTACCCACTTTCTCATCGACATAACGGTCAGCTGAGATTGACAATCTCAGGGCGTGTCGAGCTCGATATACCCGCGCAGGGAATTAGACGGTTCGTTAAAGCAGCGACGGCGACGGTGACAACTTTCCTGAGATAACAATGTGAAGAAAGTGCAGCCGTCACGAGACCATCGGTTCACATCTCTGAGGAAAAAGACGGTGTTGATTGGGATTCGGGATGGAGAAAGTGGGGAGGTGAGAGATAGAAACCACTATCAAATTTTTGGATTTAAACAACAAATTTGAACAACATTCAACCATTGATCATATCTATCGGATTGAATTACCAACTGATTGGAAGAAACGTGGTTGATACTGTAGCGACACTACAGTTTATTTTTGGTAACGTATGATCGAAATAAAAATTTTGTCACCAGAGAAGATATTAAGATATTCTTCATAGACATCATGTTCTTTAATGGAGACATTTGACATGAAACCAATTATTTCTTCGAAAATTCGCTCTCATATCCATGCTGCATGACTGTTTTGTTTTACACCAACTGTAAAGGTCTCGAGGGGGAATTGCTGTGTATGTTTCCGACGCTACATAGGCTGCTTGTTTCGCGGAGTGTCCGCAATCTTATTCCCATTTATCCCAGAATGTCCCTTCACCCATACCAAATGCACCTACCATTATTCACAGCGGATTGCAGCATATTTTTCACAGCATGGATGAGGCTATTCGTGGTTGGTTGAAATCCTACATTCTTAACCTTCTGGATCTAACTTTTATTGTCTGTGCACTGAACAGTGCACTGATTTCCCTGTTCAAGACTGATAGACATCAAAGGTTTTTTTTCCCCAGACCTCCGAACAATCGGCAGTGACCCCAAAACTTCATACGCAACTGATCGCCGAAAAATCGCTCAGTAAGTACATCTGCGAGTAGGTACGTACCGACCCCCCGCCCGTCCGTCGGTGAACAGGAAGCGGAGTTTCCTGGGTATTGTCGTGTCCCCTTGTTCCGGCCTTCCACTGCTCCCCCCTGATACCCCTTCGCTGGAGGGTCTCATGAGGCCGGTGTGTACATAACTGGAGCTCATAATCTCATCGGCCACCTGTTCATTGTGAATATGACTCACGTGGAAACCGTTTTTTTATAACTCACCGCCGATGTTTGTTCACGCAACTCGACGGGAGAAAAAACGAAAAAACGTTTTTAATTAACTGCAGGGAAGTTTGAATTTCACGATTACCACCCTGGATTACCACCCTTGAGTTCCCATCGCCTATTACCACCCATGGGTCATTTCGACCTACATGAAGAAAAACCGCCGTTTTCTTGAGGAAATTTGAAGAAATCAGGGGAAAAATTTAATAACCATTGTGCAATATTATGCATATTTTCTTCTATTATATTGAACTAATATTGAACTAATATATTATATTGAACTAATTTTCAAAAGAAAATTTATTTTTTTAATTGCGCTTGCAAAATTTGCAGCAGTTACTTCATTACGTAACTAAATAATCACAGTTCATTTACTTACGTAGGTATATTATGGTATTACATACCATTATTTACGATGTTGAGGGATGTCGAGTGTCGGTCAAATGAAAATTGATTTATGTGCCAACGTTTCGAAGAATATATTTCTTCATCTTCAGGGCCTAAAAACAGTTTCACAATATTACCATTAATTAATTACATTTTTATCCTGAGAAAATTGACAAATTTGTTATAGTTATTTTTTTATAGGTAGTTATTCAAATTTTGTTATAGTTATTTTAAAACATTTGGTTAGACAAATTACGTTTTTATTGACAACAAATGTTGCTGGACAAATTGTGCTCGGACTATAACAAAATTATTATCATACACACTATTATAATAGTCCTAGCACGATTTGTCCAGCAACATTTGTTGTCAACAAAAAAGTAATTTGTCTAACCAAATGTTTTAAAATAACTATAACAAAATTTGAATAACTACCTATAACAAAATAACTATAACAAAATTTGTCAATTTTCTCAGGATAAAAATGTAATTAATTAATGGTAATATTGTGAAACTGTTTTTAGGCCCTGAAGATGAAGAAATATATTCTTCGAAACGTTGGCACATAAATCAATTTTCATTTGACCGACCCTCGACATCCCTCAACGTCATTCTTACTGATGGTCAAAAAAATCACACAACATTATTTACTTTATAATGACTATTTGCTCATCTAGGTTTGTAAATGACATTTAAGAAAAGTGTGTACAGAAAGTTGAAAGATACTCATTTCCAACTATGGATATTCCTACTCGTGTTACTTCATATTAATAATATGGTGAAAGTAACATGAATAGTCATTGTGACCGATTGTGAGATTTTGTTACGTACGAATAGTGAGAATGTTGCAAAAAGTTGTAAATAGTAAAACAAATAATGTTCTGTAAAAGCAGCAATTCGAGGGTCTCACGGCAACACCCCACATCGTCACTTTTGGCCAAAAAGAGTTATGCATACCATTCGAAGCGTCTTCCCCCGACGGATCTAACTAAGTACGTATAAGTTAGGTACCTAAGTTAGGTAACACTAAATCTCACGATTTACTTCACTGAATTACACAGTAAGCATAGTCATTGGCAGATGGGTTTTTGGCTCTGGTGAAAATTCGCCAAAATGACGATGTGGGAAGTTGCCGTGAGACCCTCGAATTACATATTATTTTTACGAAATGAGAATTTCATTCAGATCATTCCTTATTGAAACTTATCTACTGGTAGAGTGGTTATTTCCAAGTACTGAAACTTAATTTCTCGAATTTTACAATATTTTTATGCATATATGCGACATAATATGTTATATATATATGCGACATTATATATTATATATATATGTCGCATATTTCATTGGTTTTTACTGCATATTCTATGGCATGTTCGGGGCATCTATGCTGCATAGAAATCCGGTCTTTGGCGATGACTCACCTCCTGCGTCTCCCTTTCCGCAGAAATACGAGTATGATAGTTGTCGCATCACTTACGTTGTTACGACGTCAAGTCGCGTGAGGCGCGAAAAAGACGGAACTTCGATGGACCCCGGTAAGTGACATTGAAAGGGAAACCCGCCGGATACCGCCCGATGATTAGGTAGACAACTGGCAGGTAAGTATAGTATAGTAACCACCTGAGGAGGTACGTAGTAAGTGAGTATCTGGTGGTTACGAGCGACACGACGAGACGCGCCAAGCACCGCGTTCCGCTCCGGTGTGGACGATGATTGCTCCGAGTCATCTGCAAGTGTTCGGGCGTTGACAGACCGACGAACGTCTTAATTGACGGCATTTTTACACGCGCGTTAAAATCATTGTGTTTTCTACGAGGAACTCGATAATAACCGATTCGTCGTAATAATCACTGTATCGACTCGACAGCGATATTCGAGAAAAACGAATCAGAAGGTTTCTTTGAGTCTTCTTCGAGTGACGCTCACATATCTGATCTGTATTCAATCCGACCAGCCGTTCGATGTTTGGATACTTGTTGGACGGTACTTGTCTATATACTGCCCTGTGAAACAGAAACGCCTCATCAAAGAACCAGTTTGGGTTTCAGAGAAGGCTGTGCAGGGAGCAGGCTGCTTTCAATTTAAATAACTTGATAAGTGGAAAATATGATCAGGGTTTCCATGTGCTAAGTGTTTTTCTCGATGTTAGAAAAGACTTTGATTCAGTCCAGCATAAAACGCTAGGTATTGATGAAACTTAATCTTTGACGAAACTGATCTTTGTTAATTCGTTTTCGAGATATTGGATTTTTCCGCTTTTTGGCCATTCTGTGCGTCGCGATCTCGCCTTCCCCCACGCGAGACGATCTTGAAGAGTTAATATCTTTAGACTTGAGTAATCTCGTAGGAATATAGTAGTAATCCACCCATACTTTTTGGGGGTATGGTGGATGCCCTACAACTTTCCAATGACCCGACAGTTCAAGACAAATTCGACGTAAGTTGGACGGAGTATGAGTGGGATCTTGCTGTTTACACCGCTCTTTCTGATACAGTACGATCGAGGTTCAGCGGTCGTTGCGACCGGTAAGGCCCCTCGGACGCGTGGAGAATCCGTTTTATTTATGACAAACAATGACCGGCGCCTCTCGAACAATGACAGTTTACTCCGAGTCACAAATGACACAAGAGTTGACCTGAAGATTGTCCTTCTCAAAAGACAATGCCCGTGTTAAATTACCAAGGTTATTAAAAATTATAAAAGGGAAAGGAAAAAAAAGTGATAGGCGGCTTGAAACACGAAGAAATGGCGTAACATTTCTCAACCCCAATGAGGGCAGTTCAGTCACTTTATTCACAAATTTACGTAGATTAGTTATAAGTAGAGGGCGGATTTGTATACAAATGCATATTTTCTCCCTCGCCAAATTTCGAAGAAATACCCAGTGATCTGCCCGCTTCACGTCTTTCTGTTTCCAAAAACACCCGTTTTACTTTGCATAAAATTGCATATTTTGAAGTTTAGCGCATAAAATATTCGATATTAGCAAATCCATTACATAAATGCATTCGATTGCATATGTTGCCTACCTACATGGCCAGCCACTCGTTTGGAGGAAAAATATGCAGCATGGCTTAAATCAAACGGTTTCGGTTTCAAATCAAACCGAAAAGTTCAAATTTCCTCCAGAATTGTTTTCTTAAGGGAATGAAGGACCGGTGTGGGTTGCGGCCTAAAGCACAAGCTACCTACCTCCCTATGTAGATGTAGATTTTTCCTTCATAGGAAGAAGAGGTAGGCAACAGCAGTGTTCACTGATGTGATAAGCTTGATATGACTTTTCATCATCAAATCAAACCTTAAATTCTCAATCGCCATCACCTCTCCATCGCCTTCATCATCTCACATCATCATCACACCAACCAACGTACCTATGCCTGGCATGGCTGCTGCAAGGACTCTATATATAACCTATTTCCACTTTAGTTAATGAACGCACCTACATCGGATTCGAACTTTCCCCTGAAATCAATAAGGTTTGTGTCCAGTCGGTTAGGGGCTGACCGTGACTCATTCCTCGCTCTTACTTCTTAATTCATAAATTACAGGCTTCCAACATTTTTTTCGCGTTCATTCTCTCGCGTGTCGCGGGTCACAAACGGAAAGACTTATGAGGCGTTACGAGGGTCAAACTGAGACAGACAAAGGTGTGTTTGTGTGTCTCCTGGTCGTACTGCTCGTTGTAACGAGATTCCAAAAAACGAGGGAGGATTCCAAAATGAAAGGGTTCCGGTTGTAGAAGGTGAAGTCACTTTGATGATACATTCACCTCTGAGTAATTCAACGTTTTCTAGTAGCGAATTTTCGAAGAAAATGAAGCTATTGTTGTCGGTCCAAAATTTTTAAAATTCGAATTTCCGAATAATTTTTGTACCAAAATCCGTTTAAGACTATCCTGAATCCACTGCCAAAAGACACCAAAAATTATATAATAGGTACATATAATCTGAAAAATTATATAATACTTATAATCTGGAAATATATACTTAGTCGGTGATTCAGCAACATGCTATAACTCATTTTTCCCAACTTTTTCAGGAGAGATAACAAACTGTTTACAAAACATTCGGCATCTTCTATACTGAGTCGTTGGATCGCCACAACTGCACTGTAAAACAACTGACTTATAGCATGTTGGTTTCAAATTGAATTACAATAGCTTGTTGGCAAGACTATCAATAACTTCCCAGGGAGACGTTTTTTCGAGAAACTGACCTCTCCAGTCGATCCGGCGCGAAAATTTGAATAAGGAATGATGTCTAACTCACTTTGGCGAAAAATTGACTAGCTCGTATAGCATGTTGCTATTTCACCGACGACATATAATCTGAAAATACACAGGGCGTCAAGGTCCTACTAAGGGATCGATTCTGCAACTAATTTCTGATGAAAAGTGTCCTATAACTTTTTTTTTATACAGGTTGAAGTCCGACTTTTTTTAACTTTTAAGATTTTTTTCGTGTTTTCGACCTCAAGTCACTAAAATGGCTATAAGTCCCTCAATTTTCAGTCACAATTCAAATATGGTTATGACGTTGAAAAGAGCGTTAAACTCTCTATCTCCATAGTGCTAAATGAAACTTTTGGAAGAAGATTACGATATTGAAAAATGAGCCCGAGTAGGAAAGTGTCGAAAATTTCGGGAATGAACAGTTTTGACATTTTCTTTACTCATGACATGTCTTTACTCTGGCACATAACTCGAAAAACGTTACACAAAAGCGTTACACGAAATCGTCACGAAAATTTCTGATGATTTTCGCTTACAACCGATTCGGTGCTACGGAGCTTTATCTTCGCCAGTTATCATCGTACAAAAATCGTTCACCACTCGTTGGATAGCTCTCGATTTACCTAACCATATTACGTTAACCACTGCGGAGTGCGTGGCCGACAAGCTGCGGTATGAGCTTGATTGTTTAAATAATTGTTTACACACAGGTGATCATTCTCAATAATTTATATTGTCTATACGAATGCAAGCTTCATAATTTATGATGAACCCTACAATTAAGTATAACAACTACGCTACTGGGGTAGGTGATGTAGCATTGTTCGAAGGTTCTTGAATCACTTCTTTAAAGACATAAAATGTCCCAATGTGTTGCAGACTCGTATGAAAGCATTTAATTCTCGACTGTATCAACAACAGGATGGAGTTGACATTCTTTTGACATTTTCATGTCTTTGCTTTGGCACATAAACTGAAACGGGAAAAATTTGTTTCCTTGATTCACCCTTTCCCTCAGATCACGTCAGAACACAAGCGACAGGCGGGCCACTACGTCAGAGCCTGTGACGCACGAGCGTATGACGTCATACGGCTGGCAGGAGGCTAATTAGTACGTCAGAGCTTATGCCGTACGAGCTTATGACGTCAGACGGCTGGCCGGAGGCCAAATAGTACGTCAGAGCCTATGACGCACGAGCGTATGACGTCATACGGCTGGCAGGAGGCTAATTAGTACGTCAGAGCTTATGCCGTACGAGCTTATGACGTCAGACGGCTGGCCGGAGGCCAAATAGTACGTCAGAGCCTATGACGCACGAGCGTATGACGTCAGACGGCTGGCCGGAGGCCAGCTAGTACGTCAGAGCCTATGACGCACGAGCGTATGACGTCAGACGGCTGGCTGGCTGGCTAGGTGATCGGGTTTTAATAAGCCTCCGGAATTCCGCGCCTTCATTTATAGTCTAATTGCCAAATCAAACTATCACCGCGTTGCTCATATATCAGAAGTTTGGCTAGAGCAGTCACAGGACCCTGAGGAAGGAATATGGTGTATGAAAGGGCGGAATGTCACATGTTCGTTTCCTTAAAGACTACGCAAACAATTTTCAAACGTTTGTAAGCCTAACTGAGTCTGCCGGTTAATTTCATACTGTAACCCTAAAAGTTGGCCCAAAAGCTTTCCAACGGTATGGTCAAAACATTGTTTACTGTGGACCCATGGTGTAAAATTCTCGTTCCCATGCCAAAAACCGTGGATCTTTCGGAAAAAATCGATGAGTGAAATTTTTCGCGAAAATCGAAATTTTTACCGTAAAATGAGTTATGCAGCAATCTTGTTCGCAATCATTGTCTGGATGAGTCAAATGATGACACAAGACTTGAATACGACTTTTCCTATGTAACTTGTACTGGTACCAGAGTATCAGGTAATTTCTCAACGTTCAATTCGGATCGAGCCCGGTTGCGGTCAAGACAATGTCTGGGCGACCCTTGACCAATCACCGCCGTCTGAAGACATTTCCCTCCCGTCCCGACTCCGGAACTCCGGACTAGAAACGGAGCTTTTTCTTCGGGATTTTCGAAGGGGCCTTAGCGCCGTCACCTTGTCAGCGATTGACATGTCACGGGCGACCTTACAATCGACGATGTCGCGGTCGGTCGGGGATTCCGTATTTAAATGCTGTTCTAAACGATAATATCGCCTGAAACGGCAGAACGAATCGTCCGACGTCTGTGAAATTTCTGTGTAGATGTGACGCAACCTTTCATTGGCAAAGACGAGAGGACTGAATGAATACGCGTCGTAGTGCGATGAAATTCGAAGATGTGATGATGAACGAGGTATCGAGAATCGAGGTATTAATTTGGGATGAAATGGACCTTCGAAACGACGATTTTCGGTTTTCCGGTTAGTCTTTAGCCCAGTCTATTTGGACAAAAAAAAAGCAAACTTTGCATACGCGCATGTATCTACGATTTTAGCTATTGTTCTCGGTCCAAAATGTTTAAAATTCGAATTTCCGAAAAATTTTCATACCAAAATCCGTTTCCCGACCATCCTGAATCCACTGCCAAAAGACACCAAAAATTGTATGTTCATAATATTTTAGTGCCGCAAGGTCGAAAACACGAAAAAAGTCTTAAAATTAAAAAAGAGGGTTTTTGACGGGGTTAAAAAAAATTGCTAAGAGACACTTTTTGTTGCTAATTAGTCGTAGAATCGATCCCTGAAATTTGTCGAGTCGAGACTGATATTACAGGGTGGTCCAAAAAGGCGTAAACTAGTTGCCCTGGTCGAGACAAAATTTTATGCATCAAGTCTCTCATACGATAAGTAAACAGTAGGGTGGTAGTGCCGGGATAAAGGACTGAGAGAAATGCTTAGCACGCCCTGTAGGGTCACACTTTAGTTGCCTCGGGTATATGGTCGTAGAATAGGGCGAATGGAAAACGTTTTACGTTGGTGTGTTCCGGTGGGCAAATTATTACAAAATGCCTCAATCTCTCATTTCCCCCACTGTGGGGTATATCTACCGTACACTACCCCAATACCTTGACACTGTATATGCCACTTGCTATGTACGCCTACTCCTTCCTTTAGAGAAAACGAACGTCCATCTCACGTTGATCGATACGTCGAATGAGTAATTGTACACTATACCGTTCATGAGGGTGAGGAGGCGTACTACAAAGTCGTTGGAATTGGGTAAAATTACGAAGGGTTGACAAGTGGCTTTGAATGGTATTTTTATTGATCAAACCCAGTGGAGGGTTCGACTCCCGCGCTCTCTCATTGCGGTAGGTTACTTCTGTCTTCCTACGAGTACTTGCAAGTTCCTCACGATTCCTCTTCTCAATCAGGACCCGAGAGGATCAGATTTGGTCAGTAATCGTTCGCTAGGAGAGGGATAGGGTTAGGGGGAGGGGGATAGGATTAGATCGTTATAAATATGTATTCTCTCTACAAAAACTATATATTAAGGGCATTGCAATGTTTTACCAGAAGTATGATAACTGGTTTGACTGTGCGAGAGACCTCCCGCTGTGACACAAGTTCCTCGTTTTAATTTGAAATGCTCCAAAAATTCAATTTTGTACGAGCTCCCCATCTTTTTCAGAAATGCTCTCAGATGTCTAGGCGAGGTTATCGCGTCCCTTTCCCCGTCTTAGTTTCGAAAAACAGCCCATCGCCTCAATATCACGATTCCCTTCTCGGGAGCGCGGATCCGACGATCGCTGTAATATCCGCTGTGTAGTTTTATCCTGCACTCTATTATAGGGCGTTTTGGAGGGCATTGCAAGTACTTAAGCCTGACTGTTACCTTCTTCCATTGGAGAAACGGCATCCCGAATCTCTCAAGGACGAATCCCAGTCATCGCCAATACGGTTCGCGAAAATCCTGCAGCCTCTGCAGCTGCTTTAGCTCTCTTAAGCGTGCATCCGATGACGGCTGGTGATTTTGGTTCATTCCCATGGACGTTCATCGATCAGGTCGGACTTTTTCAGTTTTAAACAATATTGGGCAATAACTTCATTCCCCCACTGAAAGATTTCCGTTTATTTTCTGTTATTTAAATAGGTACTATCCCCCTTTTTTCATAATCGGAGCTTCTTGGGGTTTCTTTTCTTTTCTTTCCACATAATATCAAAATATATTAATGTAAGAAATTGAGTATTTTTATGGTACCTCAGTTAGGTTCTTTGTAAAAACACATATATTGTGAGAAAACCCAGTGTTAATGTAAAGACTTCGCGGTCATTAGTTTCTTTTTTCACCTAACTTTCTAGTTAAGGGACACTTCTAAGTAGCGGACAAAACATATGAGTAAATGGCATCATCCAACCAGCTGGATGGAGCCCGCCGACAGTTGATTTGCTAAAGCTTGCGTATGCTTTCATATTAGACGTTAACGTCTAATAATTATAATAATTATAATTATGCCTGGATAGTAGGTATGTCTTGTTCACCATTTAAAAATAGTTTGATTTCATCAAAAGCGTGAGCGATTGCATTCGGAGCGAGGGTGCACCTGTCATATTTTATCCGAGGCGTTGTATCTAGCTGATGCAAAATTTGCTCCATGAGGTCTGTACTCCAGCTTGCTCAATCGTTCATCGAATTCCAGTTTTCTGTCCACATCTAACATCGTGAAGTTAAGAGTTATTGACGTTAAACCCTAAACTTTTCAAAAAGTAATAGTTGATCGGTGTCAATCGCTTCGCACACTGATTGAATGTGTTGATAGGACTGACGCTATTACGAGTGGGCAACCTCTTTATTTTTCACACATGCAACATCAAATAGTATGCACCAGTGTTGGGTGTATTTCATTCTTTGGCCCGTATGCAAGAACGCACCTTTAATAAAACGTCTCCTTAAGGGAGCTTTAAGGAACCCTTCTATTCATGTTACGATGCAGAGACCTCCCTTTCCTACTGATAACAGCTGCCTTTAAGGAGACCTCCTTTAATCTAAATGAACCTCCCTTTTACGTTCCTTTCGCGAGTTTCTAATGCAGAGATCTCCCTCAACGCCTGCTGAACCGTAAATCGGCCAGGAATTATAAGGAAGCCTTATAATTAAAAGGAGCGTTCCTAAACTTATCAGGCTGGTCGGTTATAGCTTCCTTTTAGCTTCAAGGAGTTGATTTTCGGTCGTGAACATGATAAGATAGGTAGTTCAAAGAGATATTTTCGAATTAATTATGGTGATAGGTATTCGAAACGTCGGTGTCTTATTATTTCCTCGACGAAGAAATGTTTGATTTCTTCGATTTCATGGAAGAGTTTGAACCTTCATTTCCGATGTTTCGGCGCAACTTGCGTGACTTTGAAAATCCGTTGGAGAAGTTCTGTGATAGCGAGTTTCAAAGCAGGAACAGTCTCAAATTCGATGCGAATGTCCACTCATATGGTTCCGCGAGTGTCCGCTAATCAGAGATCTCATTGAAATAACTGCAGATCAAGGGCAGAGGCTGAATTTGCACAAGATTGTAAAGAGTGTAAAGAGGACGATACCGACGATTGACGAAACCAACTGCCAACTCACTCGAGACAAAGACAAAGAACAAGCATTGCGACTGGTGATTTCGTTATTTTATTACCTCGTTAGGGTCATCAGTTGGGGTCAGAGTTCTACTCAATTTCGTAAGGGATTCACCTCCGACCCGTCGGGTTTATCGCGTAGCCGGTGATATTCGTAATATATTATCGAGAAGGCACAAGGTATCTACTGTACCTACAAGCTCTAATGGTTACAGAGAGGTCGAGCGGGGCAACATGCAACCTTGTGGCATCCGCCCGCAGACAATACGCCACATAAATTATCATCAGGGTCCGCACCGACCAAACAAAACAACGCTCCATCTCCCGGTCAATCACCCGAAAATTTATTTTGTCTTTTCCCTCGGACGGAGTACAAATCGCCGCGATCAATACGGAAATCAGTTGAACGCTATGCGGCCAGTGAACTTGACGGTACAACTTTTGGGGTTGAGCACCCAACCGAAGGACGTATATGAAGTTAGAAAACTGCAAATTCTTGACACAACGGTTTATTATCTTCTTTGTACAGATCACCCTTCTGTCTAGATTACTGAATGGTAGATTAGGTAATTATTATTATGAATTATCATTAATTATTATTATCAAGTACCTAGTGTAAATTATTAATATTTATTGTTGGTTATTAATAATTTTCATGCTTCATTATTAATAATTATTATGTGTGTGTGTGTTTGTTGACCGTCAGTAAGAATGATGTTGAGGGATGTCGAGGGTCGGTCAAATGACCATTGACCGACACTCGACATCCCTCAACATCAATAATTATTATGAAATATTACCTATTCATTAACTCGACATTTGAAGACCAAGTGCTGTTTGAATCAGCTGGGCCAGTTTGAAAATGGACCCGACAGGCTGCCTCACGATTCACTCTCATGTTGACGATTTTCGATTTGCTCCAACTTTGAGCCGTCATTGTGAACGAACGGCTGGTCGTACAGAGCTGTGGATGGTCTTCAATAACTCTAAGGAATAAACTCTATCTAAATATGAAAAAAAACAAAAAAAACATTCCGTTTCATCTGAATTTTTCGAGTTTTGAAATTTTCAAAATTTCAAAATTTGTTTTGAACCCCTTCCCTTGACCTAAGGTTATGAAAAGTTTCGAGGATCATTGTGGGGTTGGTCGGAACCCGTAACAAAAATTTCGAAATATGCCACAAGTGACATATCATACATGAGATCCAAAGCTCCCCCGGTCGGCTGGTGAAATAGTTCTCTGTGCAAAATAGTTTGAGGTGAAGGAAGAAGGAACAGAGTTGTGTCCAGAGTAGCAACGAAGAAGTATGCGCATCACATCTTCTTCGTCGCTACTCTGGACACAACTCTGTTCCTTGTTCCCTCGGACTCGCTTCTCTTCCGCTCTTTTCTCTTGTCAAACAGGGCCTTTCGAGCTTTTTGGTGGGGACTTTTGTAGGTCCTCACCATCTCACTAAAACCATAAGGCAGAAATTTAAATGTTATCCCTCAAATTAATTCAATAGAATTATGACATCAAATTTGCTAAAATCCTATGTAATCTCCTAAGAAATTGAAATCTTGTCTATGGAAATAATTACTTGTGCAAATTGACTTCATTTTAACCAAAACAAAAATAACTATGAAATTATTTGAATCCTGGCTGGATGTCACAATTCAGATATTGGGACAACCGGCCCCAAAGAGTTGAGACTTGTTGCCCCATTTCGTCGTGTTGGCATTTTGTGTCGTGGATAGGGGATTAAACATTTTTGTGTCTTGGATACTTAGGTTAATGGCCGGAAGATTTCTTTGGAGGAAATTAAACATTGAATAGATGCTCCTTTGGATAAAATTACTCCCGATAATTTAGAACCATCACTCAGAAAGTAAGAGATGCGAGAAGAAAGAGTCAATAGTGTTTTTTAAACCCACAAATTTTACAAATGAAGCGACGGCAAAGAAGTCCAAGGAGTGCGGGCTAACTCAAATTTAGTCAATCAACCTTCCCCTACATCCCCTACATCCCTTAATCAACCTTCCCCTACATCCCCTACATCCCTTAATCAACCTTCCCCTACATCCCCTACACCCCTTAATCAACCTTCCCCTACATCCCCTACATCCCTTAATCAACCTTCCCCTACATCCTCTACACCCCTTAATCAACCTTCCCCTACATCCCTTAATCAACCTTCCCCTACATCCCCTACACCCCTTAATCAACCTTCCCCTACATCCCCTACACCCCTTAATCAACCTTCCCCTACATCCCCTACATCCCATAATCAACCTTCCCCTACACCCCTTAATCAACCTTCCCCTACATCCCCTACATCCCTTAATCAACCTTCCCCTACATCCCCTACATCCCTTAATCAACCTTCCCCTACATCCCCTACATCCCTTAATCAACCTTCCCCTACATCCCCTACATCCCATAATCAACCTTCCCCTACATCCCTTAATCAACCTTCCCCTACATCCCCTACATCCCTTAATCAACCTTCCCCTACATCCCCTACATCCCTTAATCAACCTTCCCCTACATCCCCTACACCCCTTAATCAACCTTCCCCTACATCCCCTACATCCCTTAATCAACCTTCCCCTACATCACATCCCTTAATCAACCTTCCCCTACATTCCCTACATCCCTTAATCAACCTTCCCCTACATCCCCTACATCCCTTAATCAACCTTCCCCTACATCCCCTACACCCCTTAATCAACCTTCCCCTACATCCCCTACATCCCTTAATCAACCTTCCCCTACATCACATCCCTTAATCAACCTTCCCCTACATTCCCTACATCCCTTAATCAACCTTCCCCTACATCCCCTACATCCCTTAATCAACCTTCCCCTACATCCCCTACACCCCTTAATCAACCTTCCCCTACATCCCCTACATCCCTTAATCAACCTTCCCCTACATCACATCCCTTAATCAACCTTCCCCTACATTCCCTACACCCCTTAATCAACCTTCCCCTACATCCCCTACATCCCTTAATCAACCTTCCCCTACATCACATCCCTTAATCAACCTTCCCCTACATTCCCTACATCCCTTAATCAACCTTCCCCTACATCCCCTACACCCCTTAATCAACCTTCCCCTACACCCCTTAATCAACCTTCCCCTACATCCCCTACACCCCTTAATCAACCTTCCCCTACATCCCCTACATCCCTTAATCAACCTTCCCCTACATCACATCCCTTAATCAACCTTCCCCTACATTCCCTACATCCCTTAATCAACCTTCCCCTACATCCCTTAATCAACCTTCCCCTACATCCCTTACTTATCCAGTTATCACTACTGAAACCTCTTAGGTACCCCGTGGACTTCTAGCTCCGGCCTCCCCTACTTATTTTTCGACTTTTTTTTGGCGAGAAGTTGCTAATTTGAGACTGACGGGTTTTGTTTGCGCATTTTAGCTTTTAATATATTCACTCAAAGGGATCCAATTATACGAATTCCGTGGATCAGGGATAGTGGTAGAAGGTTTCTCAGGTAATTAGAGTCTTATTCGGCCTTTGTGGTTCATTTTATTTTGTCTTCTTCCAAATATATGATAAGATATAACCTACCGGTCTGTTATCAGGATCCGCCTCGACCTTAAGAAAACAAATTGGGGTTGACCTTTTGTGGGAGGTTGGGATTTAATTTTGAACTTGGTTCCCCCGTCGGACTGTAAAATAGCGGTCGCGTGTTCCTGCAGTTCGACGGGGTTTTCGAGAAAAACCGCGGGCAGAAGCGACTTCGGACCGGCGTTATCTGAAAGACCCGCGGATCCGTTTGGGCGAAGGATGGATTGGGTTGAGAGATTGATATCTTCCTCGTGATGTATAGGTAGCTCAAGAGGGAGGTTGGTTGACCCGTAAAACTTGCAAATGGCCGCAACCCCTCTCGACTTAACTTCCACCTTCCACCTTGAAGAAAACTCGACCGTAGAAGTAGACGAAGGGGTTGCGTGTTTTCTGTCCTAAAGAGCGACCAGCTAAAATACACCACCTTCGCCCTGCTTGGACTTGCTCCACCTTCGGACTTGAGTCGATAGAGCAGGCACGCCAAGCTCTGGTTTAGCATATGGGGTTAATGCCACTTTCAGCGTCTTTACGGCTGGACTTGGCGTTACTGCCAAACTGTTTTCTTGGCCTCAATCGCTTCTTATGGATCGGCTCGCACCCCCTCGACCTTCTCATCTTCGCCGTAATAACAAACCGCAATATCTCCAAAGCCAAACAACGCTTTCTACCATTTTCCTTCGACCAACAAATTCAACCTGAATGGCATATTGAATAGAATATTTACCACTCGGAAAATTACATATACAAAAGTAGGCAATGCAGCATAGAGCGCGCGCGTAGATTCTCCTAATTTCTATCACATACAGCTCGAAATAAGGCTTTGCCTGTGTCGTCGATGACTTCTGAGCCACAAAACAGTCTGAACCTCATAGGCCAACGCAAAGACTTCCTATTTCCACTAAGGACGAATTTCGTAAGATTAATACATTGAATTGTTTTAATAGGTAATAGGTAATAGTTAAATCTTTTAAATTATTTTGCTGTATTCGACATAAGTCTCAAGATTGTTTCCCTGAGTATTATATATAATTTGGAATCTTTTAAGAATCTTTTATTTATTTTGTTGTATGTGGCATAAGTCTCAAGATTGTTCTTCCTCTCTCCCCTGGAACCATGTTTTAATGGAATATTAATTTCTGACAAAATCTTCAATGTTCAGGGCATTGAAAAGACCGGAATGATGACTCCAATAGTCCCTCAAATGTATTTTTAATGGCGAATTCAAAGGTTTTTTCCCTCTACTCCAGCTAACAGTACCATCAGACGTACGACTCTGCTGAAGCGAATTTACTTTGTCACTTCGAGATTCGGGGGACATTATCCTCATTTCAAGCCATTTGGGCTTCAAACCAATTTGTGGGTGGCGGCAGAAGGTCTGGACATTTAAACTGCCTTTCGTAAGGTCGTCCAGAGCCCTTCTCGACTTCTGTTCACACGCTATGGCTATTATGCATTTCTTATTGCTCGAAGGGTTGTCGGGGGGTGGGGGGGGGGGAGAAGAAGGAGAAACGTAACTTAAAACTCACTGGGGAGAGTTGAAGGTCAAGAACACGATCAACTTCAAGGAAAAGGGCTTTTGAAGGGTGTGGTTGTCTTAAGTTATTCAAGTTCAATCCAGATACAGCGAGATTGCGGTTTGGGTAAACTTGTGTTGGTGCATTCTAAACTCGTATGAATACATAGGTAAATGGACCCATTTACCAAAACTCATTCCTGATGAATGAATGAATGAAAAACATGCTTTATTAACAATTGTTTACAACAAATCACATCAATTGGTAGTAACATGACCAAGCTTTGGTGAATACCTTCAGCCGGAGTTCACCGTTTTGGAACAATCGTATTATATAGGTAGGCTTAATAATTTTGTTGTATGTTTAGTTCTTAATTACTTTGTAAGTTAGTACTTGATATTTTTCTTTAATTTATTTTATATTTTATTGTTGAACGTATAATTATTATTTTCTTTCTCATGTCCATATGTTTCTAGTTATAATTAAACTCGTTTATTAGTAATCTTCTATACGACAAAGTTGCACAGCTCTTCCCACTTGCTTCCGTTTAGGATGTCCAATAGCTGATCTCTGGGTAAGTATATAATATATTATAATTCCTGATGTGACACTCCTCTGACATTAAATTCTAAGGGCGGCGTGCACCAACCATATTTACTTCCGTAGTAGAGGAAACTCCAGAAGAAAATACCAATTACTCCTAAATTTGGCGACTTCCAGTTAGGGAGAGAGTTAATCCGGAAGTAATTTACTCCAGAAGAGGATACTCCGGAGTTAATTTCGGATTACTCTTGGAGGAAATCTACTCGGAGAGCACCAAAAACATAATCTCGAAGTTTAGAAGTGAGTTTGAGATGATTGCCGCAAATTTAACTGCTGCAACTAAGCAGAAGTAAGTTAGGGCGTGTGGGTGAATTTCAGTTCTTCGCCATCAGTTTTCTAGTTTTCAGCCAGAAAAACACTTGTTTGGAAATAGGTACTGTGATAAGTGCCGAGCTACCTACTTGCATCCTTATTCACCCAACATACAACTATCTTGTTACATAATAATCTTCTTACATAGGTACTACATTTTGCGCGAAAATGGACTATTTGGATTATGTGGATTATCTTTGATGTGTTGAATTGCCCTGAATTTCGTAGTATTTTCACATCAATAGTGACACAACTCATTATATTGAGAGCGATGTTGGTGTGTCTACTCAACCATCAATTACGACTAACGGCGAGGAGTTCATTTCCTGGTCGAACCGGCAGGAAAATCCTCAACCTGCATCCACTTCACAGACGAGGCGATTTCGACTCCATTTGTCACCAGGTCCCCATTACCAATTCCATATGAACTCTCGCGCAATGGGTCGGTGCCCCTCGCGAAACTCGTAGCTCAATTTATAACGTTCATAGCTGCGCGGGGCATTCGAACATTTATAACGCGGACAATAACAAAGAATATTTGCACCGTGTGGACTCGAAACGTCTACCAGGTCGATTCCCGAATAGACGCGATCGGTTTCGAGATTAATCAACTGCGGGGGCGATTCATTCGAAGCCCGATGACCTCATCGTTCATTTGCATACGATATAAGCAGTGCGTGACCACATTACAAGAGGCAACTGTTCCTACAATCATTGATTTCTATCCTTCGGCTGGTGAAATGAGGCGGAGCTGAAAGGATTCGTGGACAGACGGTATAAATAGTCACGTCTTCATGTTCCAATATTAGATTTATGTAGGTGTCACATAGATCGCTGTAATCTTCTATACATGTAACTAAATTTAATGACGATTTTCGTGTTCCTTGGGTATTTTCGAAAAATTTCACTACAGCTATTCGTTTCGAAATGGAGTCGAACCATGCCGATTTTGAATTTGGTGTCTGTCTGTTTGTCCTTCGATCGCGCAGAAACGGCTCAATGGGTCGAACCCTTCTCCCGTATTTGAATGTTTCCGTGATCGGGGAAGGACATAGGGGGTTATGGACTTATTCCCTTAACCCTTCTTACTGCAAGCCCTTCAATTCGTAAACGGTTGTGTGGTGTGTTACTATAGAGATACAGTCGATTTGGATGATAATTGACGAGTCATCATTTTATAGTACCTTTGTGATTGGAATTTAAATAACTGCTACTTTATAATAACGGTTAAATTGTTCCTGCTGCTTATTCAATCAAATGGTTGAATTCTGATGAATAATTGCTGCATCAGCATCAAAACGGCGTCACGCCAATATGAAGTGGTGCATATCTTGACCTTGGATCACAACTTGAATCATTAATGACCGTTTAGCTGCTCCAAGAAGCTCCATCGAGGGAAAATCGCTATTGACGCACCCTTCGTGCCATTGACTCGACCTTCGTACATTATTTCCTCACTCTCCCTCATTAAATAGGACTGAACGATCTTCGCATTTCCCTCAGGTCATAACGACGCGATTCTCTGGACTTTCGCGTCGATAAACGAGCTGAGAAATTCTTTGGATTGAAATTTGAAAAGTTAACCCCACATTTTGTTACCTTAGATGTCGTGTACTTGTTGAGTTTACTTGTTATGTTATCTCCAAGTAAAGCTGGATGGGATCAACGTTATCGGGTGGTTAAGGAAATGACCTCTAGTGCTTGCTTCGATGGGACCGTCACTCCAATATTGGTCACGGTACATCATGATTTCCATTTTCCCAAATCAGACGAGCCAGAATGCATTTTCGTGTACTAATATTTGACTAACATCTAGACTACCCTTGGGTACCCATCAATAACATGAAGCTACAGATCTACCACGATGACTGCAAGAAACACCATCACCAGACATCAACCACCGACAAAATCCATAGATGACGACCTCACGACGTCGGTCCTCATGCTCCCCATCTCATGACCTCATCTGTTACAGATTTGAAGTTTGGATTTCGTTTGTCACTGAGAAAGAACTCGCCCGTAGTTCCCATTCTTCATAATAATCCAGGAAAATTAGACCTGCAGGGGGATGTACCTCGACGTGACCTGGGGAAAGCGTCGACATTTTCTGACTATCATCAGGTTTTCACTTATAACACATAAACAACGAATCCTAGCAAAAACATTACCAAGAGACAAATTAAAAAACATCAAATTCTACATCGATTGACTTCTCCGCTTTAAAATTGGACCAATTTATCAGGAGGTAATCAACGGCAGAAAAACGACAATTTTTTCCCATATTGGCTAAAATGTACCATTTGACAACTTTCTGTCGTTTATTAGTTACCAAATATTAGTCAAATGTAATAGTTGGGGAATCCAATCGACGCAAAATTGAATGCTCTTTAATTTGTCTCTTGGTAAGGTTTTCGCTAGGATGCGTTGTTTTAGAGTTATAAGCGAAAAACGTGAGAAAGTCCGAAATGTCGACTTTGTGGGGCACCAACTGGGCGGATTTCCAGTTTTCCCCAGGCCCCTTCGAGGTCCTTTCCTTATTTTACTGGACTACAACGACATTCACCACTATCCTTTCCACCAAACTTAGGTAAACGTTCAGAGAAGTCCAAGAACGTCACAGTAAGTGCATCTTATTCTTCACATAGAAGACATGCAACACGACCAACGAATCATTGAATCAACTGTGTCAAGGTCAACCAGAAGAAATGTAATGACAAGTTGTTACCTCAATAAAAGTCTCCTGATAGTAGGCGACTGCGCCAAGGTTAGTCCATTTTCAATCTACCCTTTGATTACAAGGCAGAAACTTTTCATTTCCTTTCACCCTGAAAATTAATCGTTTCTGAAGATTGGTGTACCTGCAAAGGTAAAATATGAAATTTCTTCCAAGCTCATAAATAATTCGAATCGTGTGGTCTTCCATATACCCGACATATAACATTTCGAAACAAAGAACCATTGGGTAGCCTTTTGCTTCCTGGCTGTTCATTACGAGTTTTTTCTCTTACCAGATGTTTATAAATAAATAAATAATTCTTTATAAATTTTATATACAATTTATAAATAATTTATAAAGAATTATACTCCTTGTAAAATTTCCTTTTGCCAAAATTTATACTTAAATTTGTAAATTCGTTTAACGTACCTACATGTTTTCAAAGTTATTTCTTCGCGTTAGACACGTATAACTAAATCATCATCAAATACCACTTACGTTCCAGTTGTCGACAAGTGAAGGGACTTGAGCTTATTAGACGTTCTAGATTGGTCACGATGTGTAGGTAGAAGTAATGTTGGTCTCGCTCTCGATCTCTCAACGGTTTTGAAGACCTCCAGTTCTATAAACGTAATTGTCGACCATTTCAACGATTGGACCATTTTCCAATTGAATTTCTACCGAGTTTAATTGATCCTTGAGAGGTTTACAGAGTTTTAAGGGAGACCCCTTTGAAGGCCTTAGTTGCGAGACGAATTAGAGCCAGGAGGTGAATAACAACCGATTACAGACAATGCTCAAACCATGATTCTTGATTCTTGATTCCTTAGGATGAACAGGGCAGAGGAGTAAAGTACGATGGCCATCAGGCCACAGTATATCCATCCGATTTTCATAGTTCTTCAATCGACTCAGTTTTGTTCCCTTGTACAAAACGCTTCGGGAATGTCAGGAATTCGTGCAGCCAAAGGAGTAGAATCCAAGAATTTCACGATTTACACCATTTTGTTCCAGTCATCAGGATTCTAAACTTTACCATAAATTCTATCGTAAATTCCGAAGAACGCTATTAATTTTTTTTTTAATTTTATTATTGTAACAATCTTGTGCTTAGCACTACATTGTGAGGAATACATGCCGTACAGCATGCACAGGCACGATTCACTTGAAGCGCATTTGCTTTGTTCTAGGTGCACATACTTAGAACCAAGTTTGTTTATTGGAATCACTAATAAATTAGTTTGGGTGAGCAATTGGAGAATCACGAACTGTGGGGATTTCCAAATCTTTGTGGAGTTCTTCATCCACAGGGCTTTGGTAACCTTTCTCTGAATTCTATTTTGGAGTCCTTGGGGATGCTGAGCACCAGAGAATGTTCCCGTATAGCCGTATGGGACGACTCAGTACCTCGTTTTACACGCACTTTCAGGCTTAGCGACAGTTTGTGGTTAGTGAGGAGGGGTCCACCCCGCCACTGATGAAACCCGAACTGGGTAGACGGAAGTAGACCTACTTCGATCTGAGTCAGATAGTTAGACCTGTGTTCGATCTGAGTAAGTTAGACCTGTGTTCGATCTGAGTCAGAACTGTACCAAGGGACCTAGAACTGAAGGTCTGTGAGAGGAGGGTTCGGGGGGCCACCGATTGGCCCCCTGCGCATTAGTCTCCCCGAAAACATCACCCCCCCTAGAACTCCCCGTGATTACCCCTCTTCCTCCGTTCACTTCTGGCCTCCGATTGCCTCCCTCCTCCCCCCTCGCATTAGTCGCCCAGAAAACATCACCCCCGACAGAACTCCCCGTGATTACCCCTCTTCCTCCCGTCTAGTCTCCCCTAGCGTCCCCCTCCCCGTCTCTATTGTCACGTACTCGCCCTCATTTATAAGTCGGTTGTTCATAAGGCTCTCAGAGGACCGTAGTGACAATATGTGAAATACGATTTAGTAACGTAAGGTAAAGTCGTGTACCTAGGGCCATTTTTTTTTTTTTTCAATGATGATTTATGGGGTAAAAACAATATCAAACCACTCAAAATTCTGATAAGGGAATAAGGGGAGACCAAAATCCCCCAAGATTTTTTATTTTAGTACGAAAATTCAAATTATAAGAAATATTTTTCTAAAAAATGAAATTCGGCTCGAGGTACAAGCAGATCTAGAACTGTAGAACTGAAGGTTAGCTCCCCCCCCCCCCTGTAGGTCTGTGATAGGGGGGTTCGGGAGCCTCGCCTTGTTTTTAATTGGTTTAATTGGTCTATTTGGGACCCAATCACATGAATTCAGGGTTCCCCTGATAGCATCACGCGAATTAGCGTTAAAAAACAATGAAAATTCATGTGCCACACTTTAGGGTTCACCTTCATCCACTACTTGACAATTTTGGGGTTGCGCAACTTTGCGTGCTCGCTGAATCGGTAGCGCGCAATCGAAAAAATTGGTTGAGGGATCATTTTTCATGAAATTTTTGGTAGAATCCGAATCTGCAATAAAACATTGGGGTTCCCATTTAAAATAAGAAAGTTAGTGTCACTTGCGCATGGTTACGCAGTTGCGCGGGGTACGCAAATATGATATTTGAGATCCTTACAAAAAAATTACAAGATTCGAAAAACAAAATTTCTGTTTATTCCCATTTGGACGATTTTAGGAGGGGACACCCTGTACAGCGGGTCTCAGAAGATTCATCATCTCAATTCAACAATTCGCTCATCAACGCCATGCTGCACGACTCAATCCCATTAGGGTCACACTCGGGCCCTTTCTAGGTTTCGCCCTTCGAAGAATTCATATCGCGTCAACCCTTCAACAACTAGTGCAGAAACTCCACCCTGACCGCAAGGTCGTGAAAACTGTTGACGAAACGTTGGAGAAAAAAAGAGACAAATCGTCGGAGACGGTATCAAGTCATTGTCACATGACTAATCGTACGGCTGTCATTGAACTATGTTTATAGCCATTGACCTGAGGTCAGTATGTCCTACTCAACCCTGAAAACATAAACAAGACCCAGTTTTTTCTTTAGCCCGAAAGGTTATAAATGGACAGAGTCATTTTTACTTTCACGGCTCTTTAGCTCAAGGACGGGGTTTCGTATTTGACAATAATTTTTTTCTTAGTACATAAGTATATTTTAAAAACAAGGTTGTAGCATTGCAATCAAAACACAATCAACGAATACAGACAAACTCCTAGTCTTTTGCGGAATCGTACAAGCTTTCTTCACACAAAGGTTCCTTTACAGCTTGGACAGCTCATCAGCAGGCGTCGCACAGTAAAGAAAAAATTCGGAAAAAATTCGATTTTCGAAAGTGCCGATTTCGATTATCTAGTTTGTGATTCTCACACTACATAAGCTACAGGATCTAGGAACAGCATGATTTTTCGCCCTGTTTCAAGGGTATGCCCATTAATGGAGGCCCATTGTCTAAATAATGGAAGTTTGACCAAATTACACACTATTCTAAATGAGTGATTACACTAATATAAAAAAGGGAGAAAGAATTCATCAAATTTTTTCCCTTCTCTACGATAGTCAACTAAGTTGTACCAGCAGGAGCAATGTTTTCGATGAGAAGAGTTTTGATTTAGGTATGTTTTTGGTTTACGTTTGCACATGTTTTTAATGATTTAATTCTACCCACATGGCTGTACCTATTTAATATAAAATTCCAAATAAAAAGAAAGAAAAAACATGTACCAGACTGGAAATGCAAACTTTGCAAACTTCACTCTTCATACTTAGCGCGTAGTTTCATCCCTTGAACCACGCCCGAAGATTTGCGGACTTCATCAAACGGGAAACGAAACGGAGACGTTTAGTTATTAAAACTTTTGAAAGTTTATTTCACCGTTTTACGTCCACCTGAAATGGATGGCGAAAAGTAAAACGTGAAACCAATGAAGACACGGGCCGTTGAAAAGTCCCAATTAAGAGTCACGAGCGGTAGGTTGGAGGCAAACAGTTTGAAAGTTAGTTTGGGTAAAGAAAGTTCAGAAGCTCGTTGGGGTAGCGGTGGGATGATGCTAAGGGCTAGAATTCAATTCGAATGTGGGGACAAAAATGAGGTTAATTGTCGAGCTTTGATGGCCCATAGAGATTATGCCTGTTGCAAATATTATAATTGAACTGCATCATGTGTGCAGTTGTGCTTGAGGTAGGTGGCAGCCATGAAGCACAGCTGCTGGGCAAAAGACTATCGACGGATTGCAATTTTGCAGTTTATTCATTAATAGTTTCAGATAGGGATGGGTATCGTATTGGGAAATCAATTAGGTATCTGATACCAGAAGAAATCGTTTCAACAACCAGGTCATCAATCCAGTAGAGGAAATAGACTGGGCTTATAACGTTAGTTGTTCTATAACGTTAGTCCAGGTTTCAGTGCGGTGGATGAGGACCCGTCCTGAGCCCCTTGCTACAATCCACGGTGTACGAAGTAAAAGCAATAAGATTCGCAACACTAAAATTGGCGACGAGAGAAGAGCGAGACCCGTGAGAGAGTACGTAGATAAAAGGTGTGTTGAACCCGATGTAAAAATAATAAGTCTAAATCTGAATGGCCCGTACGTTACTCACAGGTCCGTCAATACTTTATTACTTTCCGATAGCAGGTTATTACCACCAGCCGTGAATACGACTCTGAACTTCGGTTTCAGTCGTCACGAACTTGACATTTTCACCGGTCGTTGACCGTCAATAAAATTAGAAACAAACAGATACCTAGTTTTGATACGATACTTCTAGGGAAATGTCTCTCCTTATCGGTGGGTCGGGCCGTCGTAAGGAGGTCGATGAACAATGGATCAAATCGGTTAGAGGAAGTTCGCTGGACGGTTTGATTCAATTGTTCCCGATATTATAACAAATTTCTTTATTGGATGTTGAGAAGGCATCAAGCCGCAATATCCTCAGGTTGTACGAATAATCGTGACGGCGTACGCCATTTATGGAACCGTCGAGTTGTTCGAGCCGCAATAGATTTGGCTGTATTACAACACCCCTCAATATTTATGCGTTTCAAAAAAAAAAAAAAAACATTATTAATGTATCCGTTACAATTAGCCCAGTAAAGGTAGTGAAAAAAACCTCTGGCTTCCAAAAATTGCTCGAGAGCTGGAAATCGTTTTAATGCCTCTTGGGGGTCCTGAAGAACGTGCAGAACAAGTTTGTGACGGTTTCTAGGGTGTGCTTCAGATTGAAAGCCTAAACCCGCGAAATTTTCGCCCTTTTGGAGTATCGTAGCGTTCAAGGAATATTCATGTTATCCCCCGACAACAGCACAGTAACTGTTCAAATCCATGTTCAAACTCTCGTTGTCCCCTCAACGTCAACTTCGCATACCCCAACATTAGTTCTGCATATGAAAACCTTCTGGAACATAACTAAGCGGCCATCAGCCGAAATCAAATTGAAAAATTTAAATACTTTATCAAGTCCAGCACGTCCTGTTGTTCCACATACTGATGTCATAATTCAACAACCCCTAGCATTTGGAACCTACTTTTGTACATTTTAATATTGTTAATGATCGCCAACGCAGTCTATCGTTATTGTAACCATTCAAGAACGTAAACCAATAGGCTTCCAACATTCTGAATTGTGTTGTGATCATATTGAACTTGTACCGACATCATATTGTATAAAACTTGTAATGTTTTGTAATCGTTTCGTACCTACGTTTGTATCTTTGTGGAGGGAAGGGCCAGTGGAGCGCGTAGACAGGATCACTATTTTGCAAATCGCAGTACATTCCCGTCTTTTTATTTTTTAATTCTGAAAGCGATTTGGAGTTTGGAAATTGGAGTTCTACTTTAAATAACTTGTAACATTGATTCAACGTAAATACTCATTACTGAGCTGAATACTAAGTGTGGGCATTATATTTTAAAGCAGATTTTCATTGTTCAATAACTAGTGATTTAAGTACGTTTACTTAATTTTTGAAATTTTGAAAACGTCATATTTCGAAAATTCTAAATGGTACGTTCTAGTTTTTCGTAGATCTATATAATATATATTATATCTATATTTAAACCAGTTCTATATTTAATAGAACTTATATAGAACTAAATATAGAACTTAAACCAGTTCTATATTTAGTTCTATATTATATCTATATTTAAACCAACCGGAGCGTTCTAGGATTTTTCTACGTTGAAATGATTCTATCAAAATTTGCTAGGAATTTTATTGGGTTTTTTTTTGTAACGATTTCTTATATCAAATCATGTTCTCATGACTCATATATCCAGTTTTTTTCTTTTTTTTTTCTTTTAACCATAGATGTGACCAGTTGTGTCAAAACATGGATAAGTAGTTTCCGCAAAAATCATGGATTTTCACTGTCGTGCAATTTTGCCCATTTACTGGCGTGCCCTGGCAGCACTTCTGGAACGAAAAATGTAGGAAATTTTGTCTACTTTAATTAATCTTGTCTTTCTGAATGTTTTAAAATCGAGTTGTGCCTTGACAACCCTCTCCAATGATGGACATAGAAAAAAAATCCCTTAAATGGCTTTATGAACACAGCAACCCTCACGTGGTATTGGAAACCAAAACTAACTCTGACACGTGGTATTGTCAGCACAACAATGGTGCGATTAGTGGCTAATTTGAGATTATTGCGACGAAATTCAAATGAAAAAAGTGTTTCTTTTGAAATTAATTTATTACTGAAGTAATAAATATTTCTTACCGAATCACCGCCGTAAAATAATAGTCGTGCACTTACAATGTAAATTTACATTGTATTTATACAATGAAACTGAACCGTCTGAGTAAATTGAAATCAAACTTGAGGACAGTGTGCCCTTGTGGTACCTACACTTCATTCTTCATTATTTTCTCCCCTCTCTCTTTTTCTACGTCTACGTCTTAGACGTCGTCTCATCTGACGTAGTGCAGCTACAGAAACTGATAAGTAGGACGTGTTATTCGAACGCCAAAATGATCTTAATTCTGATACGCGGTATTGGATCCCTTGACGAGTGGTCAAATACGAGGTATTGGAAGCAGTAAACAAACAAAACTGATACCTCGAGTTATTAGCAAACTGGCTATTTCTCCCATAAGCAATTTGTCTGAAGATTTGGCGACATTACCATTCGATCGGGCGTTGGGAAATACTGTAAGTTCCATTAAAAACGGAATTCGGCCAAAATTGTTGATACTTGGTATTAGAATGAGGGTATCGTTATGTACTTACTCACATCATGACTTTTGCGAGAAAAAAAATGTACCGTTTTTTAGATGTAGGCAAAAAAACCGGAAAATGTGCCAAAATTTAGGCAAGAAGTGAAAAAATAAGAATAAAAATGAAAAAACTCTGCGAATTCTTGACACAACGGTTTATTATCTTCTTTATGCAGATCACCCTTCTGTCTAGATCACTATACCAAATCATACATACAATAATATACCATGACATACAAACCGAGTGAATATTGAATTGTCATCCAGTTCTGACCTATTTTTAAAATTTCAAGTCAATAGCTTATTATTACAAAATTATTACAAAAAGGTATTATTTAAACAATCTTACAGATGAGAAACCGAATGAATATTGCAATGTGGTCTATCCCCGACTCACGGTTAAAATTTCCAGTCTGTAGTTTACCGGGAAGATGAAAACAAAGTAGTTTTATGTTGGGGGTTGGCCGACCTAACGGCCGTTTTAGACGCGAAATTTAGTGTTTCTCCTAAACCTTGGCGCGCTCACTGTGAACGAACGGCTGGTCGCACAAAAATCCTATTGGTCTTAAAAAATTCGTAATTTTTCAGGTCATTCAAAAGTGAACTAAAAATCACACCGTTTCATGTGGATTTTAAGAGATATGACATTGTCGAAATTTCAAAGTTCGTTTTGAACCCCTTCCCCTTGACCAAGGGTTATGAAAAGTTTCGAGGATCATTGTGGGGCTGGTCCGAACCCAGAAACCAAATTTCGCAATTTTAGCTCAACGCTAACTGGGCAAAACGGCGTGGACGGTGTACGGCTTAAGGCGGACGGACGGATTTTTTTTTCAATTCGATTTTCTGAATCTACGTATCTTGAAACGTAAACCAACAAATTTTGAGGGGGGGTTAAAAAATTTTTCTCTTTGGGCGATTCCAATGGTTCATTATCGAAGATAATAAACCAAAAGTTCCGGGCAAAATTTCTGCCAGAAAACTTGGAGGGTGAAAATATAAAGGGTGAACAAATGAAAACTTTCCTTTGAAATTGTTAATAATATTATGCGTGGTTCATAGGGAACGCTCACCTCGACCGCTGTATGAGAGAACGCTTGAGTACGGAGTTCGTAGTACGCGCGGCACAGGTCATTAGTCTACTGACTCGTCTATCGAAGCACTTGCTCTCAAGTCCACGCGAGGGGGAGTGGAAACTAAACTGCCCTTCCTGACGCCCCCGCGACAGCGGCCACAACCCATTTGTAAGGACCCTCGTACTCATCAGCAGGTTAACGGCCCACAGTGGGCAACATCGCCAATTTATGTGGACGAAAGTCAAGTCAAAAGTTTAGAATTTCTGAGTACTTGACATTTTTATTGGTTGTTGGTAGTTGGTAAGACGGTAAGACCTGGTAGTTGGTAAGACGGTTGATACCAATATTTTCCGCCATACCGTGCTCACAAAACAAGTAGAAGACGAGTGAATCATTCCTGTTTACACGAGTGCCTGATAAACGGCAGTTGGATTATCTTCATTCAATGGCCATTTACTATGTTCAAGGTGTGTGTAGCGCTAAGTCTTTTTGCTTTTATTTAACAACTAGCTGTGTACCCGCGCTTCGCAACGGTAGAACAGACACCCCCTTAGGACAGGCCCCACTCATAACAGATACTACCTCAGGATTGACAAACAGTGGTTGTTTGCTACCGTAAGCCACGGTTCAAGGGTGCGTCCCAAGTGAGAATTATGGTTTGAGTAATAATTGGTTATTGTTTGATTAGTGGCCGAAAACCTAGCTTAGTTAGAAATTAATTGATTCCCATCACTCTCTATCCAGGCTTTGGACTGGCTACTTGGAAATCTATTGAATGTACATAGTAATAGATTTGCATGTAGGCGAGTTTAAAATCCTATTTATTTTACATATTTTACATATATTTACAGCACTATTTACACTTGTAGTATTATACACTATTTACATAGTTTTTGGATTACCGGTAGACCCCACCCCACCCCCCCCCACACACAACCAGTACCGTACACCCCCCCCCCCGCCCCTCATAAATTGGTCAGAAACCTTCCCCAATGTTCACTCAACATATTCCTTAAGTTTCATTCAGATCGGTCAAGTAGTTTTGAAATCCCGGTAATGCCCCCCCCCCCTTCCTCCTACCCTAACTGTCTTTAACCCCCCTCCCCCAATACTATTGACCCACCCTAACTGTTTAGAAACATTCCTCAATGTTCACACAACAAATTCCCAAAGTTGCACTCCAACTGGTTCAAGTAGTTTTGAATGCCTGTAGACCCCCCCCCCCCCCGCCCCTCCCACTAACATCCTGATTGAAGTACCACTTGAAAGTACTCGTCGAGCTGAATCCAGAGACTACTTACAATCGGATAAATCCGTAAATTTACGTTCAACCGTTCAAAAGTTATAAGCATAAAAGTCCTCATAGAAGTGATTATAGCACGTTTTTTTAGTAGTATTTCATTCATAGCGTTTCAACGGATGGACAGATTTAAACGCGGATTTTTCGTAAACCTTCCCAGATAAATTCTGCGTCAAATGGTACCAGCCGCAACTTTCTACGTTCAGCCGTTCTCAATTGATGATGAGACAAACAGACACTTTTTTATTATATACATAGATGGACATTGCTGAGACAGGTAAGACATTATAATGCCACACTCGTTATTGAATATACATTGCAATCTACCAGTAAGTTGATTTAGCAATTTTTAAATGTATGCCCCTATTCAGCAACGAAAAACTAACCTCCAAGTTACCCCAAGGATTCGTTTGTAGGATTCGTTTCATCAACCCTTCTAGTGTTTAAAAATTTTTTTCTTTGGGCGATCCCAATGGTTCATGATCAAAGATACCTAATAAACCAAAATAAATACAAAATCTTTACTTATTTTTACGTGCTTATTTTTAAATCGGCTGACCGTTTTCGATTCCTGAAACATTCGAGCCTGGTTGTTGAACAGTTTGCTACCATAAAGTAAAAACGACTTGGCATAAACCCCTGTTGATTGTTCAGGTATTTCTTGTACAATGGAGTCACACGTTCATCCCTTCGAATTGAGAGATTGATTGATTGATTGTTTTATTTTACCACCAGGGGAGGTTAGGGCCTTGAGGCCCTCTCTTCCACCCCACCCCCCCTGGCTACATAATTCAAAGATTCCTCTTACAATCATTTGTTACATAAACATATTTACAATTAACGTAAACAATATAAAAAATAGAATAAATAAACTCCTCCTTTTAACATAACATAAATTAATACTTCTCCAATAATACCTTCTTTAAATTATTTCTAAATATCTCAGTTTTCAGTCCTAAATCAAACAAATGTACAAATCCATTAAAAATCTTAGTTCCTTGTACAACAAAGGACCGGTTGTGTCGGGCAGTTCGATGGATTGGGACCTGAAGCAGGCTACCTTGGTTTCTAGAGAGAGAAAGAGAGAGGGAGAGCATAATGCCCGCTTTGCTCTCTCTCACCCACCTCCACATTCACCCACAATTTGAATTTAAGCAGTTGTGGCAGTGGGTGGAGAGAGGGGGGGGGGAAGAGAGCGCAATGATTGAGAGACATCTCCCTCCTCCCCCTCATCAACCACCCAAATCTGCCCGCTTTCCTTTCTCTCACCCACCTCCACATTCGCCACAATTTAAATGTAAGCAGTTGTGGCAGCGGGTGGAAGGGGTGGAGAACAACCCCCCCCTCCCCCCCATCAACATTCTCCATCGTCCCGCTCCACTCCTCGCTTTCCTCTTTCTCACCCACTCACAATTCCAATTATTTCAGATCGACAGACGTTAGTACACATTATTCCCCCGCCACCCTCCCCATTCTTCGTATCACATTAACAATTTAGATTTACTTATCCACTGATAAATAATATTCAATAATAATTTGATCTATAGATTAGGTAATAATTTTCATTAACATTATTCACTAGTGGCTAGTGACAAGCCCACAAGGTGGTCCTTGACAATCTCTTTTACAGCCGAGTATTGAGCGAAATAATTATATCACTCATCATTTATTTAAATAATTTATAGACTGAGCTAGTTACGCCTATTTTAACCATTTGTTGGCCCATTCTCTAATTCCGGATATTGTATGCAGATCAGTGTGATCTACACAGATCAGTGTGATCTACACAGATCAGTGATCTGTACAAAGAAGATGATGAACCGTTGTGTCAAGAATTTGCTGAGTTTTTATAATGCAACTTAACCTATAAGTATGCTATAAGTATAAGTATGCTATAAGTATGCTTCTCCAATAATACCTTCTTTAAATTATTTCTAAATATCTCAGTTTTCAGTCCTAAATCAAACAAATGTACAAAACCCTTGCAGATTTTCATTTTTATCATAACTAGTTCTCATATTTCAGTAGAAACGATACAGACCGGTGCATGGAAGGCCATTGCCGTGTTATCATGAATTCATTACCAGCAGATGCTACACGGGCGAATTTCGATTGATTCTATGCCTGTGTATTATACATAATCCACTATAATCATTGCAGGCGGGAGGTGTTTTAACGTCAACTTGAACTGTCCAGCTGACATGTCGTCTGTTCTAATAATGCAAGCAGGACCAACGTTAATTTCCATCGTCTAGTCGACATTGGCTGACGTATTTCAGCCGTCGGACCGACCACTATTTTGACCGTCGGACCAACCATTATTTCAAATGTCGGCCCGACGACGGGAATTGGTCAGTCGGAGGATGGTCGGGCCAGCGGACATTTCGACCGTCTGCGTCGACGATTATACGACGTCGGCCCGACGAAGAGTGCTAGATGGGTTGGGTTATACATAATTTTTTTTTGAAGAGTGGGTTAAGTTTCCCAAAAACAAACACCGCCAAGAGCATTTCCTGAAATTTAATCTAACTTCTGCCAAAATTAATAATCAAGAAGATGTGGAGATTGGGACCCTATTGTTGCTTCTCTACGAAAACCTGTCAAAAAATAAAACTCCGCTAGATTCAGATGTGCTGCATTCACTTAAGTGCACAACTCCAAACGAAAATTATCCTAATCTTGAGGAACCAAATGATGATATGTCAAAAATAGAGTTATCAGATCAATCTGGATCATCATATTATACAAGTGAAGAAGATAATTAGTTGTTTAATTTTTTCGTTTAATCTACCTGTGGTTATATTCTATATATTATATTCTACAGCGGTCTTTCAAATATCAATTCCAGAGCCCAAAAATTTAGACAGAATTTTGCTTAAATTTATATATTTTTGAAGTACCTTCGATTTACTTGGTGGATGTGACTAGAAGGTTTTTGGGGGTTTTCCGGCCTTTATATACCATTTACCAACGTCCCCACATCTCTACTGCACGAGCCCCCCCCCCTCCCCCCGTCACGAGGTTCCTAACCTCATCACAAGGAGCGTAACGCCCCTTCATAACTGCACCATGTGTTTTCCCGCACCCTCTGCAACTCCACTTCAATGAAAGACAGAAAAAACCCCTGACAATCGCCATTATCACTACAACCCAAATACCGTTACGAACGGATGCGTAGAGTTCAAATAAATAACACGTCACCGTTTAAAATATAAGTTTTATTTTTCCTGGAAGAAGCTCCAAACATGTTAAGTTCATTACGCATTAATAAAACTAAATAAAACAAAATCGTTGTCATACGAAAAATTTAAACATTTGAATAAATACAACTAAGGATTCATTCGGTTACAATAAGTGAGTACATCACATCGTTCACAAAAAATCAGCACAAATTTGATGTTCTTCTAAGACAAACTCACCGACGGAATGACATTTAAAGCACCAATTAAAATAGTACCTACGAATCCTACGTTATACTTCTCCAAACACTTGAGTAACAATACAACTTCAAAATAACCACTTCATTTGTTATTTTGTTGTTGTTCAAATCCAAAACAAACACAACCTACACAAGAAATGCAATTGGTAGATTTCTATGAAAACTCCAAACGCAAAAAGATTTTTTATACATAAAATAAAAATTTGAATAGTTAACAGTAAATCAAATAATCAATAATAAACGATCAACTAGTTTTAATTTGATTAAAATACAACTACAAGTATTAATTTCGACTTAAGGAATTGGAGGGAGGTTGATTGTGATTGATTGATCACCAGGTAAGTTAATGCAGGGCAACAGTGATTTAGGCAACAATCAGGCTTTGGCGGTTGCTTCGAGAAGTTAAACGACCGCTGAACGTCTCCTGATGAGAAGTTTGAATATATTTGTAAGGAGTCTGATGATAAAATTTGGTGGTGTCAACTTGATGTTGTTCATAAAAGAATTCAGCGTGTATTTAAAACGCACTTGATGGTGGATCTGACTTCGTATTGAGCAAAATTAACAAAATTGGGCTCAAATTCGACAAAAATATTCCATTTTTTGAAATATAATTTTCAGAAAATATCTGCTGCAATAGGCACACTTCTCAAGCCTCGTTAAGTTGTAACTCAAGTCGTGGTTTTGGCTTCAAGTTCCCGCTCCATTTTACGTCCAAGTTTCAAATCAATCAGATTTCAATTGTGATTATCGATCTGTGCGAAGTTTTTTGACATTGAAACTAGTGTTAACGTGCATTAGCAACTCAAATAAGATGAATCGGTTTTTTTTTTCAATTATAATTTCTCATGCGCATTTAGAAAGATTAACTCCCTTCAGAATTACAAGACTACAACGTCACTCGGAATCGAATTGTAATCGGTGGCGGTGGAAGCGGTAAATCTGGCACCAAAAGTCACGAATGACAAGAAATCGACTAAACGTTATGATTCCTTCAATTCCACTGGAATTGTACGAGTATTAGCGTCAACAGTTGTGTCAAATCGACATTCACATATTGCACTAAAAATCTTACCATCTAACAAGGCAAAAACCACAATTTCGCTGCCCTTTTCACTATTTGTGCTATTTTCTATAATTTCTTCTTTTTTTTTTTAAAGGATCGCAGTGCAGTTGACATGCGGAGATGAGGAGAAATATTAGATTTATAATACGAGCCTTAATTTACGGTTTAGTTCTGCACCTACCGAGCACCATTTTTTCAGTATCAAATCTAATTTATTAAGACAGTGGAAATCATTCATTCCACAGTTAAATATTAGGCAAACAACGAATATGTACATTGCATTTATAAATATGTCAAGGCATTGATTGGAACTGGCGAAACTCGACTTCATTTTGATCTGTTCAAAATCACTGATCTGCAAGATATTAAATTACTCGTATAAATAGATTTACTTACATTTTTTTAAATTTATAATTTGTTCACAATTGGTATTTTAAGGATACACGGTGATTGTTTTACATTCGAGTCTTCGATTTGTTTAAATTTCAACACCAATTTTTAATGGCACTACTAATGATCAATAAGTCATTTACTTTGTTTCGATCAAGTCGTATGATTAATTCTACGAAGTGTAATTGAGAAATTATACGTAATTTATAGATAGCAGGATGACCCGTGCGTTGTACATAAAAGTATTATGGATGCGTTGAATGACCAAATACTAGTCGTTGGTTGTGAGGGTCTTTATTACACGACGTTTCCGCCCAGGAACTGGGCCCTATTCATGTGGACATATGATGAGATGAAGTAAATGTCACATAGGGGATTTGAACAGGGGATAGTACACAGTAACAACCTTCTGATGACTAGTATTTGGTCATTCAACGCATCCATATACTTCCACTAGTCATCAGGATCATAAAAGTATTATTTAGTGTTGTCATGGACAACGTAGGAGGGTTCTGGTTCATGCCCTCATGCAGAAACGACGTTACCGGTCCATTTTGTTGAAAATACACGTCAAGACAGGTCTCGTCATTACAATTTGCAGTTTCCAGTTCCACAACGCACACTGCCCTCTCGACATGTTCACCTCACCTCAACAAAGTTTTTCAAACACAACCGGATCTCAATCGTCCCTTACGACTCTCTCCGTATTATTACTGTTAAAATCATATTATGACCGTCGTTTGACAACTGGACACCAGAAACCAATATTTTTTTTTTAAAGGTAAACATCAACTTACGTACTTGTACTAAACTATTCAAATAAAAATGTAAACAGGCATCGTCGAGATGTGACACTCAGCCGTTCCACGACACACACATCCTACAGTCCAACAGAGAAAACGTTACATGCGCTCCTAAATAATAACCAAGTTTTTAAAAAATCACACGAAGCAAATTGAAAATAATATTTTGTTAATAATGAAATATTATGTCATCAATGAAAGACCTACGTATAAATTATTGGCATTTCCTTCTAACTTTGCTACATTCGCGTTTAGCTAAATCAAACTGTCAAAATTATTAGTAGAGACCTACATGTCAGAACTCACAAACCAAACGCAACTTTCAACATTAACAATTAAAATTACATACAAGTAATTCTACTCAGTAACTACTAAACTTGATTAATATTGTTATTTTGAGCCTAACGTCAGCCGATGAAATTTGTAGGGGTACAATTGGTGATTGTAAATAACACCTTGGATTCCTCTGTCAAATCAAAGTACTGGTTTAGGGGCAGTTCAAAAATTGATGATGTTGCTTGTTTGTGCTCAAGAGTAGTATTATATACCTAACACCTAAAATGCGTCTGGATAATACAATTCAGGATACACAACAGAGTGTCAAAATTACATGACCAGTCGAAAGGAAAAAATTCATCTTTCGTTGTGCCGATTGTACCAGTCGATATCGTCTCGTAGGTGTGGGTCGGTGGACAAGTGGACGAAGGATGATCTGTAAAAAGAAGAGTTGCGTTAGAAATGTTGGTCAAAATACAGAGGAACATCATTAGAGTATCAGCAACATCATTAGAAGCAGGTATCACTAATGTTTTCAATGACGAACCAGATCTTGACTGGGATGAGGAACGGCTTGAGAATGGTATTCAGGATCTGTTAAAGATTTTGACCCTGAAGACGACACCCACAACCAAGTAACAGCGGAGACGCTTCACCGATGACCTCCCCAGTCCATCCCAATCAGGACAATCCAGGAAAAGAAGAAAGAAAAGCCCCCCCACCCTCCCAAGAAAAGATCCTGACCAAGAGGCATCAAAGCCGAAGAAATTTTCTGTTTAAAAATACTTGTACCCTTAACTGCATTTCCAAAAAACGTGCTGGAAGGTGTCAAATCTCAGGAAAACTTGCAAAATTAATCAGCTTTCTAATGGTATGGTCAACTGGTGATTCCTTATAGATTTCATGGAGACATTCTAGTTTGAGTGGGGAAAAACTGTGGGCCCCTTTAAAAATACGAGTACCCACCAGAAAGTTAACAAACGGATCATCAATTTTTGGTTTATTATCTTCGATAATGAACCATTGGAATCGCCCAAAGAAAAAAAATTTTTTTTTGTATTTCGCTCATATACATGGAAAACCGTGTACGCCTGGAGAGGTCAACTTTTCAGAAGACAAGAAAAACGTGTACAAAGAAAAACTCGTAAGTCTGTCATCACCTCCTATGACAAACCTCGTAAGTCTACGTCCGTGATTTTCGTTAGTTTTATGAAATACCGAGGTGAATTTCACCTTGCCAACACCGCCATTAATAGAGTACAAGCCCAGCCTAACAAAAATGAAAGTTGAAAGATGAATAATGATAAAACAACTTACTTTTCCGGAAAAGAGACGAGGAGCAAATCAAAAAACCAAACACATACAAAGTTTTCCATCTTTTCTGAATGGTTCCAGACTTACAGGTTCTGTCAACCGCCAATTGCGGGGAACCGGATTGGCCGATATGGAGGAAACTTTGCATGGAGGTGAGGCCCGAAATTGACTACTAGCTTATATCCTTAACAGACTTACGAGTTTTCCGGACTTACGTGGTTTTCCAAGTATATGAGCGATTTGCCGTTGTAGTGATATGATTCAGATTGATGATTTCAAGGATACTTTGATTCAACTGTTTAAAACACCGTCCATTTCAAAGGAGGAAACTTACAGGAATACTGCGTATTTCGTTGCTCTGCTCTCAATTGAGTTGTGACTTTTGAGATTTGGACGTTTTCAGTAGCAGTTGTACCAGGGCTGGCGGCGAACCCATCTCAGTCGGATGCCGGCGTCTGTGCGGATCTTGATGGAAGCCGCTTCCGCAGCCCTCACAGTCTCCTTCACGCTCTGCATCAGGTTCTGAGCGTTACCGACCAACATGTCTGTAGCCTCTTGATCTTCTTCCGTACCTGCGCAACACAAACGAAATCATTAATATTTTCAATAACGAAACAGACACCTGCGGATTATAACACACCCATAGGAGGCGATTGGTGAATGAATAAACTCGTGATTAACAGGTAACCACTCTTTTCCACTGAAACCTCGTGAATTTATGACCACTTCATAGGTGCATGTTCATAACTCGGTGGATCTTCCAATTACGACTTATAAAATCACATTAAGTAGTTGGTTTGTATGGTTTTCTAAACATTTTTTCAACTCAACGTCTTGTTTTTTTTTAATACAAAGATGTTATGGCATAACCTTTGTACGCAGCCATATTAATATACAGTATTAGCTTCAAGGAAATTTTAATTTTAGTAAGTTTCAACAAAAAAGTTTTTCATCAAGTTATTGGGTGGAAAGAATGTTATTGATTCTGTCTACCCTTGTATATTTTCAACTAAACAACGCGAAAAGTAGGAAGCTCAATAAAAGTCATTAAGAGTGTTTGTTGTTTTTTGCTTCCAGTACAAGGGTACAGGTTTCGCATTTTCACTGTCGATTAGTTCCATTCTACAGCATGTGGAGGCGAAGGAAATTTTTGTATGTGAAAATCAGGGATCCACTGAGTGTTACGACGAGTCTCCATGAAAATAAAAATATACATATTTGGGTCATTCCACAAAGATGTACCCTTTCTTGTCACTAGCATTTTTTGGATGTTTAAGATGAAATATTTCAAGAAGGATGCATCTCATATTCTCTAGAAGAAAAAACATTATCTGATGGGTGCTGTTGTTCTGCAAATTTATGAACACTTATTGATTTTTTCAAGGTTGAAGTCCCCATTTCTCATTCTCCTGGCATGTCACAAAGCCAAGTTTGAATTTTTGATTAAACAAAAAGTAATATATACAAGAAAAATTAAAATACGATTATATCTTCAACGGCAAATGATGCTAATTCCACTCCAGACCGAAGTAGGGTAGGTTTTATCCCTGTCATAGGTTTTTGTCTCATTCTCCTAGAAATTTGGTTTGAATCTCCCATCGCCTACGAAGTGGAAGAGGGATTTTTTTCGTTTTTTTTATGTTGTCGGCTATGAAGCACCTTATCAACACGTGGCGGTTTTATTTTGATTAGTAATGCACTGGAAGTGAAGAAGTGGGACATTTCCTTCAGAATAAGGTGAGTATTTTTATGGTCTCTAATTCTCCTGGCTTCTGGTAATATACTTGCGGCAAAGTATTCATCACTTTTATTGACCAAAAATCAAATAGGTATCTGAACTAAAGTATATGCAAAGAGAAGGTTTCTCTACTTTCACCATTCCACAAGATATGGATTCATTCGTCTGAGAACGTCATTATCCTGGTTCTCAATCTCCTGTCATTATTATTTTTGTAGAATGAAAAGGAAAAAGCACAACCACGAATGGGTCCTCCATTCCCATTCTTTGGAAACTGCGAATTATCAAGTGGGGATTTCGATTTCAATTCGATTTCTGACAAAAACGAAATTTACTTTCTACATCGGTCATGTTGTAAAAAACTATAGTAAGAATGACTACGACGTATCATTCATGCGAAAATATACAGATTACTATACTTTTCCGCTTACTAAAGACATATCTATCATCACACTCTGTGACGTAATTTCTGTGTTCAAGAACCCGGAAGAAAAGCCAAAAGGCAAATTCTACTTTCCTGAAAATCATCAAAGTCCTACAGAGCAGCTGCAATTGCATTTCCTGAGCTGCTGAGTATAGTGTGCATGAGTAGTATCATGAGAAATAAGAAACAAAAATGGGAAAATTAAAATATAGAGAGAAAAATTCAGAAAAAAGTGCATCTTTTTGGAATGACCCATTTATACTTGTTATAATGATTTCTATACAATTGGAAATTTTGATTTTGATTTGTTGAGGGCACATATAACACCAAAATACGTCGGTAATCTCTATTATGCTTTGTAAGTGAAAATGGATGATGTAAATGCATGTAATTTTATAATATCCACAACGGTGATTATCAACTTAGTTTATACAATAGAAATGGTGCACAGAAATCGTCAGTGAGAAGGTACGATCTGGCGTCACTTACTTGAGCCAATCATCATATCTTGAGAGCGGAAACGACAGAAACACAAGAGCGCAATATGTTACTCAAAACTGATACTCATGTCTCGACTCTCAGAAAGCGAAGTCATCAATACAGTTCGGAAATGAGGCGGGTCAAGATTCAATACAATTTCAGAGTGACAATCAACCGTCATGCCTCAAATACAACTGTGAAAGAGTGTTGTGACAAATGACATGCCTACTATCTTACAACAATCGTGCAAGAAAAGAACAAGAAAAACGTCGTTACGCTTGAGCTGCAACGTTGAAAGCTTTGCCAATTCGAAGATGCACAGTGAAGCACCAGATTCTACAAAGGTGTTCTCTAGTCAGAGTTGGGCGTATTCATATTCATACAAGTGGATAATACAAAACTGTATAATTTGGAAAATATGAATATGAATATGAATACGAATACAAATAGGAATATGAATACGAATAAAGCCATAATCACATCTTTTTGTGAATTCTCCCAGAAATTCTAATTTTTTGAGAATGTCAGTCAAATTTACCTATTTTACAATGAATTTTACTGAAATTCAAGTTTTTTCCACACAAATTCTACAAAAATTCACATTTTTTTGAATTTTCCCACAATTCACCTCTTTTTTGAATTTTCTCACAATTCACAACTTTTTTGTAAATTGTCGGACAATTCACAGCTTTTTTTATGAATTTGATAAATAACGTTGCCATTCATGGATACATTTTGCCAAAATGTGAATTGCATTGGAATTTATGTGGAAAAAATGTTCTGTACCTCAGTACCTTAAAAAACAGTAAAAGTATTCCAATTCTACAAAAAATCACATTTTTGTATGCATTTTCCCGCAATTCACATAATTTTGGTGAATTGTGAGAAAATTCACAAAAATTATGTGAGTCGTGGGAAAATGTATAAAAAAATGTGAATTTTTGTAGAATATGAAAATTTGAGTGACATTCACAAAAAATGCAGTAAGTTTCAGTAAAATTCACAATAAAGTGTATTTCAGGGAAAATTCACAAGAAGCTGTGATTATGGCTTTATTTGTATTCATATTCATATCCCTATCATATCCATACCTGCATTCGTATTCTTATTCATATTTTCCAAATTATGATATTTATTCGTATTCACATTTATGAATAGAATACGCCCATCTTTCTCTAGAAGCAGACAATGTCTTCAGATTGTAGTTTGATGAGTATTGTACAAAGGAAAACGCTGCACATTTTGCCACGAAGGTCTTTTACTTCCTGTTAAATCACCCTCCTGTCTGGATCGTTGTCCAGTATATTGCAGCTTTGTGAGCCCCAATCTATAAGAAATAACAGGACAGAACCATTTCGACTTTTTTTTTTTTGAGTTATTCATAAACCAAGAAGCTGCTTTATTTTGAAGGGCGTTACTTGACTCTGAGCAGATACGTCAGTCGCTGATGGTAAACTCTGAGCAGTGTCCGTTCTGCATGTGGAAACTGGGGCATTGAGACCACAGGGAAAATGTCAAGAGCGGTGTTGTAAGAATAATCGTGCAAGTAGTGATTGCACAGAATTCTAATTTTGTTTATTTTTGTAAGGTCTGGTGAAACTCAGCTGAGAGCAGCCAATGAGGAGGTGTCGCCCTGATCATTAAGTGCCAGGCTTACCTACTTATACAGCTCCAGGGCGATTTATCCAGCATTGCTTCGGGGCAGTCAGTTATTCACCACGTAGGCTCCTTCTCTTCTACTCTCAACAACATACTTCTCCTTCTTCGTCGGTTTCAACAGTAAAGTCCCCTAATTTACCTAACAGATCTCTTCGGAGGTGATATTACGGAGACTGTTCGACAAGCGGTTAAAATTCTCTGTGACTATTTTGGTCAAGCCTCTACCTTTGTCCAGTACTTTTCGAACTGCAAGGAGTTGGCCCAGAGCTCCGCTGCGTACAGCATGTTCGCTTCAGCTGTTCTCATCAGCAGTTGCATTGCTTAGCCCTGATGTCGGCCATAAGTCTAACTAGTAACGCCTGCTGCCTTGCTAATACGTTCTAATGACAAGCGTAGAAGAGTTACAACTGTTATAACTCAAAATTTCTCATGGAGTCAAAATAACCCATTTAACACGAGTACGGTTAACGTATATAGTCTAGAAACTGTACATTCTTATAGACGTCATACAACCCGTCAGAAGAAGTAAAGTGGTTTTCCAACCGGTGCAATGTAAAACAAAACATGCGAAGTGGAGAGCTAGAAAATAGAAATAGTTCATGCATCACGAAAGATGAGCTGAATTCTGAGATTTACCCCCTTCCAGTTCGGCGTTCTCTCTCCTTGGGAGAATTTCTGTAATTGCCGATTACGTTAAAATGTATGTACATGAAGCAAATAAATACAGCACACATATTTATCGCAGATCACTGGTAGGGTAATATAAACATCAGAGCAAATGTTTGTTGGTGAATTGACATAAAATAATACAGAGATTCATCTATTGAGAAGTAACAGGAAGTGAAAGATTGAATGTTGAGACAGTATCACGGGCATTCGAGTGAGAAGTGAAGCAGGATGCCTGTCGGATACACAATGTACACGTTGGGCAGTTACAAAGTCGAATGGGGTAGAAATGGACTCCCACTTCAAAATCGATTGATTGGCGATGTACATACCCGAACTTTGAAAGTTGAAACGAAATCAACCTATCAAACCGGTGGATTCCAAGTTATGGACACCTCCAGTTAGTAGTGAGTAGTAGTATCTGCAGGTATGAATACAATAATTATATAACAATTATTGTGAACGAATATTGTTGAGAGCGGGGCACTCGCAAAGTATATGCTCCGCTATTTCTACCTCCTCGCGGCAGAGGTGGCATTCAACTGTCCTGACCCTGCCCATTTTGTGAAGGTGATACCTTAAAGGGCCAGTGAGGACCTGCGAGCTTGCGAAGGACTTTGCCCCTCAGGGACAGGAGTGCTTTTGAACGTTTTTTGGAAATGGTTATTAACCTTTTGGCTTGCTTCGGAGTGTTCTGCCAATAGATAAAACGCTTGTTGTCCTCTCATTTCTTGATTGAGTTATATAACTCTTAGTGATTCCCAGCTGGGGTTCAGGACTGATTGAGTAGGACTTCGATCCCTTTTTGGCAAGGCGGTCGGCTTCTTCATTGCCCTCAATTCCCTCATGCCCAGGTACCCAGAGCAAAGTCATCTTGTTGCCCAGGGCAGCGGCTTTGAGAGAAGCAGGCAACTCCAGGTCAGCTATGCGGTAATCGAAAAGGCAGAAACTGCCTCAAAGCAGCCTGGCTGGCAGACAGAATGTAAATTCTTGCACCTTTGAGTCGTTTCCTGGCAACCTCTTGTGCACATATTCCTATGGCATGGGTTTCTGCCTGATAGATGGTGGCCGCAGGACCCAAGGGCTTAGCCCTCACAGCGTCAAAACTTCGCACATGTATGACAATATCGTTAATGATTTACTTGACCCAAAGGGGTATCTGTCATCGCAACATAACCGATAACGATGGCTCTTTGCGGTAGGTTTGTTTAAGTTCTGCCATTCTCATATAGTTGTGCCAATCTTTGGGATGGGACCTTGATTCGTTCAATATATTTACATGCAAATACTGATTTCGCTTTAATAGCCATTTCTTAACCCACACGTTTTCAAGTTTTCTTCGATTCTTCTGTAGCCGAATTCTAGTTAACGCGACATGTGGTGTAAGAAGAAGAAGAAGTCCTTTTTCCATTTTATAGGGCACGTATTGAATCATTTGAGCACGTTATCGTTCCTTTTCAAACATGTAAATGATCGATCGTAACGATCAATCTTTTTGTGTGTGAGTCGTAAGCTTTGAGCAATATACCTTCACAATGTCCTTTCAGATTGATGGTAACGACTGATCCGTGCATGGGGCCCTTTGTGTTTTGCCCACAGTGTGTTTCAACCAGCATGGTATCCCTCTCAATTCACAGTACGAGGTAAAAAGGTTAGTGTTTGTTCCAATTCTCCTTAACATCAAATCGTAATAATTGATTGATGATTGATCTCAAGGTAGAAGACAAATGGGGCTTCACAAAAGCAACCAACATGCAAGACATGTGAAGAAGAAAGTGCACTTATGTCTGCATCCAAAAAATTCTTGAATTGATATCAATATCTAACATTTGATGTATTGGACATTTTGTTACAATCACAAGACATGTGGTCACTTCTGTACAGACAGTACTTACACTCCAGCTTTTCTCATTTCAAGTAAGCAACCTACGTATGAGTTTTTGAGTATCGTGCTAAAATTGTACAGACGTTATTATCTATAATAGATAATTAGAATAATTCTAAACGTAAGACAACAATATGAAGTGCAGCTGTTTAATGTACAACGAACTGCAAAGAAGTTATAAGATAGTAATTAATTATAAGATTCTCTATTGCATATGAAATACAGAGTAATGAAACTTCACTTGTTCGACTATGTAATGAATGTAAAACACTGTACATTTGAGTTGTAGAAAAGTAACAAAGTTGGATGATGATGCGGTTAATGGATTCAATATTCATTCATACGTGTTAGTGGATTGTTACGAAGAGTATAGTTAGTTAGTTTTAGAAATCGGTTTGAAATTATACCTTGAGCTCCCAGCATAGTAGCTTTCACTGTGGACAATATTTTCAGTTGGGTACCGATGGTCGGGATTCGCTCGCAGACTTGTAACAAACTCTGGAATGAGAAATGAAATTAGTAAAAACACATAACAGAAGGAAAATTCGATGTACTTAGCAGGGGCGGATTTAGACTTTGATTGGTGGAGGGGGTGGGGGGCATGAGGTATATAACTTTGTATATCCTAATCTAACCTAACCTCACCTGGGTCAAGTTACTGTGCGCACAATATGAGTGAAATCAACTCCCATTCACTTATTAGGTTCAAATTCATGACACCCCTTGTATCCGCCCTTGTACCTAGTTGTGGTGTGCTACTAGGTTTTGGTGCATCGTTCAAGAAAAACATACTCCATACGACCGTCTTTTCAATGGTTAAAAACAATCAAAATCCATAGAATCCCACAATCGAATAAACTATTTAGTCTCCAGGCTGTAATTTCTCCCGAGGGCCCGCAGACGGCCGGAAAGAGTTGCCATGCCATGCTGCCACAACTTGGACTGGGACGTGCATAAGAGATATTTGGTGTGACGAAATGCATCCATGCAAGGGATGATATGCTTGAGAAAGCCACAATTTATAGGACAGCAAATGAACCAGAGAGAGATCATGTAGAAAAAGTAAAGCTCACTAACGGGCTCAGTCTGTTCCTAACAAGTCGATACGGAACCGCCTGTGGACAGGCTGAAACTTCCCACTCTGCATCTCTCGGATTGCTGGACAAAGCTAATTCGTTTGCAGCTCTATCAGTTAACTTTATCCAACTAATTCAACACAGTACGGGTAATGGAACTCACCGTCCTCATCCTCTTATCAGTGCACTCACGAGCCAGGTCCTTAGCCAAACGAGTGACTTCTTCACTGGCTTCGGCGATCTCCTTGGCGCAAGCAATGAGATCCCTCTTGGTCCCCCCTTCGCCACGGACCAGTTGAGAGAGTCGAGCCATGAGGAGAGCCATCCTCTTGGCCGCAGCGATGATGTCATTGTCCTTTGAGGACCACTGTTTCACTTCTTCATGGAGTCCGTGAGCTGCGACCTACGCAGGTACAAACAATCAATTATGACATCATTTAATTCTGGAGTCACTCATCATACTGTCGCCAATAAGGACAAGGATCGTAGGGTCGATCAAAAAATCTTGGAGGTCAGCACTGGTTGTTGAGACCCTCCTCAATACTAGCCTCCAGTATTCGTACTGATAGCAGTGACAATAAATTGAACCCAAAACAATAATTGTTTTGGGTTTAATTTATTGTTGCACTTGTCCAACAAGCACAACCAACCTTTTAGTTTGAATCTCACAAAGCTTTATGATGGCCACTAAGTTGTAAAAGACGGTTAGTAAACTATTTCTCACCATAATAGGCTGGTTGGGTTGCGGAGCCGTCATGAACATATCATCCTCGTCGTCCGTCTCTGGGGGTGGCGGCCTTGGTGGTGGGAGATCTCCACCAGGAAGTGGTGGCCTTGGAGGAGCCACTTCTAAACACAGAAATCCCCTCGAATTAACTCGTGAAAATTGAAAATTATCAGCAGTATTACACAGAGAAAAAAAGAATGCATTCAATAATAACCTACAGAAATTGTTAAACAGCAACAACTCTCAAAGCAAACGAGACTGGCGATCACAACGCGAAACCTTGAGATTTGGTTTTTGCCACCACAAAGGCAAGAAATTCTAGTCAATTGTGTGCTACACCAAAACATAAGTTATTCCTGCAGACAAACGAATGTACCAAGCCAATATATATTGAAACCCATGCAGTCTTGATACTTCCTAAGGAACCTGAATTTACTCTAAGGACGTCGTTCCACAATTTAGTATGGCATGATGTTTCGAGCTCCACATTAGGAAAGGAATGGGTAGAATAGTTCACTCCTGAATGTGTCCAGTACATGAATTCGGATGAACCCAATGAACTCCACTTTGTTAAGGGCATCACGGAAAAACCCAACGGATCAATTCGGTCACACGCATGCAAGAGGCAAACCACACACTGGGAAACTGAACCAAAATGAGGACGATATCACCACACAAAACACCCTTTTTTGGTTCTCTCCCGGTACTATACCTGGTTGGGCATAGTAAACTGGCCTGCGCACTGGAGGCTCGTAAACGGGTTCTGAAAAACGTCAAATCTTTTGAACGAGGGAAGATTTCGTAGACAGTGGCGCTAAATAAACCACCTATATACCTACAATACGAATATACGAATACGAATATACCTACAAGTACAACTGGGTGCCATAATGCGAGTTTCGGGAAACTAGAAAATGATTTGTTGTAGAAACATATGAAAATAACCACATGAATACAGAACAATCGAGAAATACACAAACCCAAATGGCAAGCAATAAATAAAATACAGGAAAAATCAAATTATCTACAACCGCAGGGTGTGACATGGATGAAAGCCGTTATTAGATAAAAATTAAGTACATGCTCTTGGAAAAAAGCAGTGGTTACAAATTATGCATTCATTAAGGTTGGCAACACTGCTCATTCCTGGGAATCCCAGGCGCTGAGTGTCTTCTCCTTGAGAAACTGTGGTTTATTAGCAAGTAGAATACATTTTGTTCGGAATATTAGTGCTGAGTAATTCAAACAGTGAGCATCCTTAAATGATCACTTCTATTAAAGTTTGTGGACATCCAAAGTGGATAAGGGGGTAGTGTGTCTAACAGACGCAGCTCACCTACAGAGTATGAAACAGGTATTATTCATTTGGAATGTCCTCACTTGAAAAAATGAAACCAAAATAAATCGAAACATTTTAAGGGTGCACTTCAAGTCATCAAGAAAATATGTCACCCATAACATGGAACGATGCAACAAATAAAAACTCAAAACCAAGCAGAAATCGCTGGTAACGTTACATTTTGGTAGAAATGTTCAATAATAAAATATTAAAATCCAAAAAAATTCTCATTTTCCAATTCTCATCTCAGGACCCGGTATTTTTTGTACAAATTGAATAGATTTTGGTTGGAAGTATTTTTCTAGACCGTCCAAAGGTTTCCAAAGGGCTCTGAGCGGAACTTGAGGGCTCAAGAAAATTCACACTTTCAAAACAGTTCAAACATGGTTTTATGATATCGAGTTTCTTGTATTGAGATACTTTTAGTGTCAACAAAGGAGGGAATTTCGAACATTAGCAGTAGCTACTTCTCAATATAGTTGGTATTATGAAACCTACCGCATGCACAGGTAGGTATTCTAACGAAGTTATATTGGTACCTCTGAACCCCTTCAGGCAACCAACGTAATCAGAGCTTTGGACTTCACTACCAACACTTTTTTTCAGACTTTTTGTTTACAGTGATTTCCACCATCAACAGACTTTGCTACAGAAACGAACATTCACTAAAAACAAGTACAAGAGCAGAGCCCATTGTATCGGTTTGAATATAATTTATTGCTGTGATACGAGATCAAAATTTGACTACAAGGCAAGACGGGCGGAAACAAAGACGAGAGTTAGTCACCTTCGTAAGACTCATAAGCCTTATAAGTACGTTTCTCAACAACGCACGATTCCAAGTTCGCGTCCTGTACAGGGAGAAACTCCTGAACGGGAGAATCATCCTCAAGAGATAAAGGCGACAATGGAAGATGAGAAGGATCTAAAACAGATCACATTCTGTTTTTTTTGCTGTACGCACTCAACTGAAGCATCACCAAATATTAACAAATTGAAAAGAGAAAATATTAGTGGCGAGAACGGTTAGTGTATGATGAAGCATTGAAAAGCAGATAGTATAGAACAAGTATGTACATTTGTTGGTTTGTACATGATTGATAGGTACATGTCATTAGATGTAGATTAGGAGTAAATGGCAGCTCACCACTAATGCGAAGGTTGCTTAACTCTGGCGTGATGGTGAGAGCTCGCCTGACGTCGCCAACTGAAGTCAGCAGCTGGAAGAAAATTAATTTAATTAATATTGAGAAAGAGAAGATGAACTGGATCGTTCAGGAGATTTAGGAGTTTGCCCCATTTCACATTGGAACAAGCGCAGTAGATGTAATAGGATCTGAGATTGGAGGATTTCGTGTGTTACATTCAACCGTTTAGGTTTCAACCGTGTTACATTCAAGCTAGGGATGGGACTTCAGTATCTATATTTGGTTTCCAATAATCTCATCTTTGTTATCAAATGTTCTCCATGTTCTCCGATAGATCGGAGGAAAATACTTTAGTTTATTGAGGGCGTACAATGGCTTGCGATTTCCTCGATAATGTAGAATTTCGATACTTTGATATGGATATGATGAAGGTAGGTTGCGATATGATTCAACGATATCAAAATCGGTATTTTCTTTCGATATCCCACCCCTAATTTCCGCTCCTTCAAATGTCACTAAAATGAGTCACAAGTTGAGGTAGGTAACAAATCAAAATTTTATCTGCCTTTCTGGAAATGAATTTAATGCATTTCCAGAAAGGCAGATAAATTACAATAGAACACAAATAAACTATGCCAATTAAAATATTAGTTGTAATGAATTGTTTGCTGAGTTCCCCTGTAACCGGGGGGTTAGGCAATATGCCCACCCAGAGGGGTATCCGGTCTGCATTCACAGACCTGGCTCTCTCCAGAGTGGTCGAACAAATCACATAGTATAGCAATTATCTCGAATGAGACTTTATAGTTGTGAGTACATTTTAATGGTGAATAATGAAATAGGGATCAACAATACTCACGGCTTTGTTGGACTCTCTCCAACGAGAAACAGCTGCATGATCTAGAGGATTGACAGCGACCGCCTTTGCATCTTGGACCATCCTGGTGACAGCTAAACAGAATGCGATATCATGAATTATGTCGTAAATTGTGTACGTAACGTACAATTGACTAGTGTAGTTCGAGAGGAGTTAAAATACCGGTCTGGAAAATTCGGGGGACACGTAGCGTTACTCGAGCTTGTTTCATATTCAGCAAAAATTGAGAACATATAAGAGAACTACTCAGTAGCTATGTTTTCTACAGCACTAACCATTCTGAAGATGATCGGCGGTCTTATTAACGGCAGCAATGAAATGTGGATCTTCCGAGTTGTCCGCTTCCTGTTTAGCGACTTGGAGAACGCGGTTGGCGAGCCTGGCGATGGCGGTTGTGTGTTCCACCATCTTTTCCGCATCGACGTTGGCAATGGCGGAGTCGCACATGACCGTGTGCTTCTGCATGTGCTCCTCTGGAAAAAAATGACCACAGAATAGGATTTAACACTTTTCAATTTGAACGTTTGGTTGGAGCCGGAAATCAGTAAAATTGCAATCAAATATGCCAACAACAACAAATAATTAAATAATAGCAAATGGGAGGCCAGTTACTCAATCAATATCATATTGAAGCCACTACGTTTATTATATTTGATACTAAGGCTTTTCTGAAACCATTCCACTACCACTAATCTCAAGCAGTCATTTATAACAGCAGAAAACGCATGTAATATTCACAACAAAGCATAGGAAAATTGATGGCAGCAAGATAAGGTCCACCTAACGAGCAATGATAAGCCTGATGTCTCATGTTTGTTTACTTTTAAACACAGGAATATGACATTTTGCCACATGAAACAATCCAATTCAACAACTGAAATTGACTAACAATTATGTGGATGGTGGATAGAAATTCGTTGTGAAAATTGGTGAACATGCATCACTTCATACGTCTCAGTGCAAATACGTCGATGCAGCTGGGTGGCATGATTGCTATCCACTGGTGTGCAAAATGACCCGAATTATTCGTTTTGAGCGAACGGAGTAATAACAGGTGTCGATCTGTTGAAATCGCAATTCAACTCCAAGCTCAACACCTGGGAGGAAGTTCAAACCCTAGTATAACCTTCCCCAGCAGCAAGTCGACCGAGTGGTCCAGAAGCCCAACCAAACAGAATTACTGGTGAAGATCGAATCAAATGGAGGAATTTTGTGATCAGGTAGACATATCTCATGATGTTAGATACGATTGTTGATTATAGCATTCAGCATAACCTTCCCCAGCAGCAAGGCGACCAAGTGGTTCAGAAGCCCAACCAAACAGAATTACTGGTGAAGATCGAATCAAATGGACGCATTTTGTGAACAGGTCGACATGTCTCATGATGTATGATACGACTGTTGATTATCTTGTGACGGAAACACTTGAGGAATCGTAATTGAGTTTTAACTGTTTGGTGGGTATTGATTTCCGAACAATCGAGACTTGAGATTATGGTTAGTTAACGACTGTAGCTTCGGAGTTTTTTCTTTAAATTAAATCATGAGATAGAAATCCCTTTTCTGAATTGTTCCATCAATTAGTATGAAACTGGCACTATTCCCTCTATCCTGCGGTTGAGCCACGCATTGAGGGTAAATCAATTGAGCAATCAAATGTTTTGTGAGTTAGGCCGTATCCACTTCAACAATAAAACTGTGCACAAACTACCATGCACAAGCGGTACCATCGATGTTCTATGATATGTACACCAGCTGAAAAGGTACTTTCGCATTTAGCTACGAATTACGAATTCAGAAACATTTCCATATACATACCAATCAGGTAAACGCGTTTTAGGAAAAACCAAGTGCATTTTATCATATCAGACCCAAAAAGTGTATGAATATAGTACATAGCTGTCGTAGATTACACAGAATACTGATTGGCATTGGCAACCCTTGTAAGGATATCCCCCCCCCCCCCCCGTATCAATGGGGACGCAAACCAGCTCTTATCAATCATTGGTGTTTTAAAAATCACGTAAACGTTGTAAAACATGTGATTTGAACGTGGTAAGTAATCAAACTCCCTTGCGCCCCCACGAGGAAAGTGTGGAGTTTCCTGTAAAACCTCAACAAACTTTGGCCGACCAACTCGTATTGTATGCGTCATCACTTTTCCCCATCACAAGATCCCCAGTACACCAAGTGTAATTTACATTCACATTCAATGCCACACATATTTCATACCATCCACATAGACATGCTAAAATTTACCAGCAGCAACTGATAGGAGAAGAAACCAGTAATGTTAATCAGAATCGGTTGAATTAACAAAAAATTGCAAAGTAATTTTAAAGCGTAAACGGAATTCCGATTGGCCAAAAGCGATATTGCATGCTCGAAATGTGTATTAACAGTAATTTCACACAAGTCATAATTTTGACAAGTCGGATAATTTACACATCAAGATCAGGTAGTTGAAATGAATTTTTCTTGAGTTCAACAACAGTATGACATATCATTTATATCTCATGACATTTGCCCCCTGATTCATCGTTTGTGATGTGTTATGTCCATGAAAAAAAGTGATCACGCAAAACGTAAACCACGAAAATACAATAAGTTTGTACAGAAAATATACACGATACACACGAAAAATATACACGAATATTGGGGATGTTCATTAAAAGACATTAGAACGTTACTGGAATTGAACACTCAATTCTTGCTCCATTACGTTTGGCAGTTATTCTCTACTTGCTCTTGACTTCTAACTAGTGGACAGGACTCAAATGGCGTTTTAGCTTCCTGGTGGTTCAACGAGCTATTTTGACAACCCCAGGGGCGAATGGCCAAGAACTAGTAATTGGATACGACAGAATTCGAGATTTGATTTTTTGCAAGTCTGTTTGGGACACCTTGATAACTGAAGTAATTGGAAGTAATGGTATTCTGTAATCTCCAGTGATCCCTAATACGTCAGTCAAAATTGACACTAAAAATCACTAAACTCAAAAACGTGGTGTATCTCTGATTTTTTAGTATCTTGTTTGGACCCATTAGAGTAATGAATACCCAAGTTCACAATTCTCTAAAAGTTGTTCAAAAACCACGACATTTTCGGACTTTTTTCAGGTTTTGCTTTATATCTCCTAAACTATGAATTTTTCGACAGAGCCATCGGATACATTTTTGAAGAACATTAGGTAAGTATTTGACAATTTAGGTCCAACCGGAGCTCTGTAGATTTATTAGTTATTGCTGACTTTGACCGTCTAGGAGCAGTACACAAAATTTAATGAAATCTAGGCGAAATTGGCAGTAGAGTAGTAGATATAATGAACATTGTACTAGAGTTATTTTCATTCCAACGTGGTTTATTAATTGGCTTCATCACGAAGATACATTTCCGACCAGGATCTACTGACCTGAGATTTTGCAGAATGTAGCAGAGTCGATAGCTTCATCGCAAAGATGACGTATGCGGTTGACGGACTCAGCGTACTGTTTCTTGAGGTTCTCGAAGTGCTCGTCGGCAGCTTTGGATTGAGCGTAATTCAACCTAATGCGTCCAGCGGCGACCAGCTGAGGCGTGAGGGATTCGACGCGGCCGGCAGCCGAAACGAGGGCTTCGCTCAGCTTTTTGTTACCGCCGGTGCCTCCTGCAGCAACTAACCTCCCGGTCCGTCCAACGCACTTGGACCAAGCGCTGAGGCGAGCAGCCTTGTCGTTCAGGTTGGTCTCCCTTCCAGCGACACCTTAAGACAAAGAAGAAGGAAAAACCCACAGTCATGCAGCATGGCTATAAGAGCGAATATTTGAAACCTTTTCCTTCGAGTCTAAAATTGGGAGCAGCTGTTACCGTCAGAACGCTTATTATTCAAATTCAAAGTCAAGATTGTCTGTCTGAGTATCCTGTTGGTAACTGATACTACCCTAGTGATTTCTTGAAGTCTTAGTAAAGTTTGCCAACCATTTTCACTGGATAAAATTCAAACAACTTCCTAGTTGTAATTAGTGTTAATCTTCATTTCAGATACAGATAATAACTAATATCAAATTATAATTAAAAGTAACCTGGTTTCGTCATACGAGGCGCTGTCACGAAAAAAAAGTTCACCTCGCTCAAACGCAGAATCAGACACTTGAATTGGTATCAATAAATGAGCCAACCCCAAACTACCCTTGGAATTTGAACTGGAGATAATAACAAACGCACTACCTTCAGGAACATGCACTGCTTCAGTGAACTGTTTCAGAGGAGTGTTGATGTCAGAGAAATCCTCCACGACTTTATTGACCACCGCCTTCTGAATGCTGTCCTTCAACTCGTGCAGTTTTTCCGATAACGTTCTGTAATCAACAAGAACGTGTACAAAAGAATAATAGAGATTTGGTTGTGAAGATTGTACAGGGAAAGTGATGTTTTTGTAAATAATCGAATGAGATGTTTTGCAGGTTGTAATTATTTTTCATTATCTAAAACCACTCGTCTGAATCCGAAAAGCTACCTTGCGACTTGTTGGGCTTGATGAGTATTGCCCATTCCACGCCTGCATATGTCACTCAGCTGACGTGACATCCTGTCCACCAGCTCACACAGAGCAATCATCTCAGATTTGTGAACACCTTGTAGGCCATCAGCAACCTAAATATTGGAAAATTTTTATACTGAGTTCTTTGTGGTAGTACGGGGAACCAAACATTATTTAAGGACCAGGAATGAATATTGACTGACCCTTTTTCCTTCGTCAACGATCATTGCAATGGCTCGGTGTCCAACTCCGCTGTCATCACGCTCAGGGTGCTGGAGCCACCTCGTTGCTTGTTCCAGACGGCCAGTGACGGTGTGGGCGATTTGCTCGCCGCCCAGGCGCTCCATGTTGTTCACTGCTCCGCTCACAGCTCGAACTAACTCACCCAGTTTTTCTTGAATCCCCCTAGACAGGCTTTCAGCCTAATGCACACCGAAATATAATATTAAAACTGTTCGGTACTAATACGGTGAAATTGAACGTTGATCGGTAAAATCGAGCAATTACCTGAGGACTGGTTCCTTCACCCTCCTGTCGAAGCTCGCAGACGGACTCGACCATCGAGTTGACCTCGGAGCAGAGGCGGTGGATATTATCCTGGTCCCCAGGCATGGCCCGATCAGCCACGGCATTTGCATGGTCGACAATCTGACGGACGGCCTTCTCACCAATTCCACCTCTCATCGCATATGGATCCTATCAGATCATGAAAAATCAAGTATGAATTACGTACTATTCACCATTCAACAGTGGAGTAAAACAGCGCCTGAGCCACCACTTACTTCAATGAAATCCCTGGCTGTTCTGTATTTACTCTGAATGGTGCTGATGGCTTTCTTCATGACGGTTAAATTATCAGCGTCCCACTCATCCTCATCGTAAGTCGTCAATTGGAGAACGCGGATGATCTCGTGAAGCTCGTCAGTCATCCGTGAAGCGAGATAGTTCCTGTTTTCTGCAGCTTCTTCCGCTCCTTTTCCTCCTGCCGCTCAACAATGCTCAATGTATAAAAGCAGATTTATATGAAACTTACCAGTTCCAACATGTTTTATTAGAATCAAGTATTAACATGAACCACATGTTCTACTTCCCTGCAATGAAACTACAAACACCGAATACCAGCTATGCTTCCACACATCAACAGTCTTGCATTTGTACAGTATTCGATGTTTTGAAGAGAGCACTTGGGAGAGCACGTGATAATTGTTAGTACTTGAAGAACAGTACGTTTACAGAACCCCTTTGACTCTGTTCCTCTCAGTCGATCAACTAATACTACTATCATAACGGCCGAAATCAAACTACAATTTTAACCTAAAAAGGCTAACGGTAAGTGTTTTTACCTTGTGCGATGATGTGGATGAATATTTTCATACTGCAAATTAGAATTGGAGCAAGTGTCTTGACCTGGTCCAAGCACCTGATCAATATCTCCCTGTGCACTTGATGAGTGAGTTCTTTTTCTCGAGCACCGACTTCTTGAGAGACCTGAAAAGAAAAATTATTTAAAAAAAAATCAATAAAACTACAGCAACTTGATGTGATAAGAATATAGTCGATGCACACTCGAGACCAACACAGACCACAGCCAATATTATAGTTTTTCATGGTATAAAAAACTAGTGAAACCAAGTAGGTGTAAGTTTTATAGTGTGAGGGACATTGGAATAACTGGTGAGATCACAATACTGCAATATTAAAATCAACGTAGAAACTTGAGAATCAGTGCCTACTGTAGAATAGAGGATAATATACGTGAAATCGCTACTTCTATCATTCAGAGCTATTTCTTGAATTATATTTTTTTAGGTCTTTGCAATATAGGTACACCTTTTTTGGTTAATGATAATATCGAGGTTCTTTTCCATAGGTTCTCCTCAAAATTTGTAGGTTTACGTTTCAAGATACACTGAGTCCAACTATCTCATTCATCCATCTGCGGGACTTTGATCTCCAATTATTTCGTAATTATTTTGCATAGTTGTGGGACATTGAACACAGAACATCAATCCATACAGAGGGGCGAAATAGTGAACAATTTGCATCCCGCAGCGACAGCCGCACCATCAGAAACCAGTCAGTGCCTACCTTGCTCAGACAAGGAGTGAGATCTCTCAGGAACTGCACCAAATCTTCCATCGTTTCAATGACCTCTGCGACTGCCAAGTAGTCAAGCACTTTCTTGCACTCCCTGATGATTTTCCTCACTTCGCTCTCATCGAAACACAGGAGGAGCGAAGACGTTCCTTGGAGGATCCCTCTCGATCCGTCGATCAGTTTTTTCCTGTAAATACCGGGTTGGCATCATCACAGAACGCATGTACACAACAATAGTCCAGTCAATCTAGACAAGAAATGGGCAAATGGAAGAACTAAAAATACTAGTTCCAATTTTTCAGGAATGTGAAGGGGACCCTCGCCCCAGGAAAAGAAAAAACCCTCTCCAAATCCCGGAGCGACGGTCTTAAAAAGGGGCGTTGCAGTGAAAATGTTTTTCAGTACCAAAGGAGAGCTTATTAAATTTGCTACAAGTTTAGCTCCATACATTTTAAAGAAAAACTCGACCGTTTTCGGGCCAACGGCTCCGGAAAGGTGGCAATTTCCAATAAAATTGTTTTTCACTCATGTTTTTCGTATATTTTCGTCTTCTAGATTCTCACCCGTTCATTTTGGAAAAATCGCAACAATAAAAGGTGTACTTACAGCAATAAATTCCCTACAAGAATCGTTATCATATTATGATAATTTATATTGAACACGTCGTAACTTAGCACTTTTAAAATGAAAACGTAAAATCTTGAGTTCCCAATTAAAATAAATAGTTTTGAACCGTTTGATCCATCCATTTCTCCACATATGTTCATATCTGGTTTATAAAAATGTATAAGACCATATAAGTATAAGCAGTGGATGTTTGCCTTCCTTCAACTACAGTAACTGTTGTTGTTGCCGTCCGTAGCACAGCGGCAGAATATTGAATTTAAAATCCGTAAGTAAAATCGAAACAACTAAATTTCTATCAATTTCACTACACATAAACATGGACTTGTTGCCTCGAAGGTTGTTTCTACAAGAAACCTCATCATCATCAGCCTTAAAACTACATGCTAGCCGCACCTTTTGCGTTTAGGGGAAGCGCAATGGATTCTCGTGTGAACATTTTATTGAGCAACTACATGTTTCATGCAGTTTCTTCACGCTAAATCATGAAATAGGCTTTCATTCTGGGATCCAACAAAGTACCACAAACCAGTCAATTGAATACTTTTGTCGTAGGTACTAGTGGAAATCGTGCAACCGAAATCATAGCCACTGTTACACGTAATACCTTGAGTTTTCTTCTCCACAAACAATTATGCTGCCTGAATAACTGGAAATGTAGAAAAAGGAACTGCTGAACCATCATGTCTATCAGTACGCCTAAGCCACAAGCCGCATGCCTTTTAATTTGGTAACCAAACTTGTCATGAGTAGAGACCAGATCTTACTGCAGTATAAATATCCCGTATATGCCACAGAATATGCAGCAAGAACCAGTAAAATATACACACAAAAAATCCAGTAATAAGATGGGAGATTAAATTCAATAAGATTTTAAACAAAATCTGCAGGCACACAGTTATTATTGGTTAACAAAACACTTTTGGCCACATTTTCAAAAACATAATTTTCTATTTATGGTTATTTCATTATTGGAGATTCCAGTGTTCCATTACGGGATACCAAGTACTCGTAATTTATATTTATAAAAATATACATTTCTGGATTGCCTTGAATAAAGTTGTGTGCGGTCTGACAGGATATTCTTGTAGACAGAAAAAGAACGCTCCAAATTAACAGTAGTTATTGGAGCACATTTTAAATTGCTAAAAATTGATAATTTCTTTAGGAAATTTAAAATTTTCATGGATTTTCAAAAACTAGCCCCTTCGACAAAATGGGTCAAATTTCACAAATTTCTAGGGGTATAATAAGTTTTCATGTTAGCTGTTCACTTTAGACGATTATTACTGAGCTAGTGTTGAAAAACAAGATATTAGTGAAGGAAGCGGTGGGGACTGGACGAAGCGTACTAAACACTCCTCCTCCTTTTAGTACACGTCTACTGATTTCCTGCCATCCTCCAAAAATCGCCGAAATGCGTACATACAGGTACATATTTAGGTCGGTTGTTTATCTTTGAATATGCAGAATCACGAAATTTTCCCCAAATATGCAGAAATGTACATTTACAGTCCAAATATGAAAAAATGTGCAGTACAAAATTTGAACGAGAACATAGACTAAAGTCAAATCAAATAATGATAAAAACTTTTTACGCCTCAGATGAAGCATGATTAATATTCATTGCATATAAATCCGGTCTCAAGTTATGAGTAATCATTAAAAACATACGATAAAATATTATGTTGTGAGAAAACGAGGTTAGCAGTATTTACCGAGCAGGGCCAGAGTATGGGTCGTTTTTCAACATGCCGGACGCCTCTTCGAGGTATTTAGACGCCTTTTCCACTCGTTCCAGGGCTGAAGGCATGTCGTGCTTGAGAATCGGGTCGTCGCTGCTGCTGATGGTTTCTTTTCCGACCTGATAACATTATTATATTATTAGATAGTTACTTATTAGATAGCAGTAATTTGCCCATTTCGGTTTAGAGATCTTCGACTGAACTGACGGGAATTTACCGGTAATATTGAGTTGGTCACAACGTCGACCTCAGACGAGATCAATCTGCGAATCCTCGAATTCGAGACCATTAGGAAACTCGGTCAGTCGTTTCACTTTAATCGTTCACTTCCCCCCCTCGCTAATACGGTCGATAACTCTTATTACCTACACACCTTGTTGAAGAAATTGCAGACGCGAGCTTAAATAGAAGTGGTATCGAAGCCCCTTTGAAGTTGATCTCTTTCATCCGTCTTGTAACCTAAGACGGGATGTTGTTAGCTACGGTTTAATTTTGGACGAACTTGAGACTACGAGTTGATACAAGGACTACTAGAAACAACAACTACTTATTTGAATTTTACTTCTTATCAAACTTGGATTAGAACTTGCCTAGTTGGTTGAATCTATCGAAAAATCAATATTTTCGATTTCTAGCACTAGCTCGCCCAAATCCCAAACTACCCTCTATCATTAAACCTCCTAATACCGGGTGACAAAAATGACCAATTACCAAGTGGGGTCTCTGTACTACATTCCTTCACTTTTGTTATTAAATGTGTTTTTTTTTAAATATATTTTTTTCTTCAAATAAAATTATTAAGATGAGTCTAAGGACATACGAAGTAGTTACTTGAGGTCAAACCTGATAATAATAACAATAATAATAATGATAAAAATAAAAAACTGTTTGGTAGGGTGAGCTTAAGATTTGTCCAGCGTGTAGTATCCAATTAAGAAACTGTAATTAGTGGATTAAAAACTTATTTAAAATAATTCATAACTCGACTCACTTTGACCAAGTTCGCCACAGCCCTGCTGACAGCCTGTACCGGGCGTTCGAGATCGGGCATAGCGTTTCCATCTTCGGCTTCTTCGTGAAGAATGACAAGACGAGAAACCTGAAAAGGAGGACAATACGTTGTTGATTCAAGGTTAATACAATAGCGAGGCCTCCATTGATGGAACATGAATTGGCTACGTGACGTAGAGTTGGAACACAACACGGTATTTGGAAATACGCATTTTCATTATTTTGTCTGTCTTAGCTGTTGCTTTCTTCTTCTATTACGTCCACCTTATCAGGGTGGATTTGAATGAAAAAGTTTAAATTCTAAGCACAATGTGCAATGTCTTATTCAATGTTTATCTACCAACATAAAGTAAGATTGATCATAGAGTAGTTCGGGTCTTGAGTAGTAAATATGGAGATTTCAGCATCAACGAACACGATTTTCAAAATCCTACGAAAACCTCAATCATAAACCTCCAAGGTCGGCCGATCTTCTCATTGGTCTGATGAGTCCGTCGGTTTCTCCTGAAGGCTGGTTTTCAATAAGAAGAGGGTTTTTTAGTTCTGGTTCTGCAAATGTCAAATCAACCAGTACAAACTCCTTCAGAGTATGATTGAAAACTAGAAAGGGTCTTCCAACCTATTGTAGAGAAGATCCGTGCATACGAGACTATCGCCATCGACAGTTCATGCCAATATCGGTTAAGATTATGAAACACGAAGGTTATCGCGACAACTACATTACTCCTTCACTCCTCACACGCTAAAAATAGCAATGAATGGGTCATCTAAGTAAACACTACATTTCGTGGTGATAGTTTTATAGAGCCTGCTACATTATTTAAAGGAAATAGCGAAGTAGTTCAAATAGTGAAATAGTCAAAAGTCCTCCCTCGGGTGGGGACTACAGCGGGACCACTCCTCCAGTAATTCCCCACGGATTCTGAACAACCATCGGATCATTCGAAATTCAAGTTCCATGTCCTTCTTGAAGCCGGCACGTTTGACATCAGGCTTGAGCTCTCTATACAGGGTGAAGGGTGAATCTGTACTAGTATCCATCGGATATATATACGAGGAAAGTAGAGAAGCCGAGGAAATGCAACAAACATATCCTCTCACACTCTCAAGTTGCAGAGCTAGCAAAGCGAGCCAGGGTCATCCTCCCGATCATAGAGCTTGCAGTTTAGGTCGAGAAGGGTCTCTCGGAACCGGACCAGCCAGCGTATGACCCATATTGGGATAATCCTGCGGGCAGGACCCCATAATATAGTAAGCGGCAAAGTCTGTTGGACTCCAGCGTCCTCTGGAGCAAATCATCCCGCCGCTTCTACCGCACATTGCCAGGTTCTCCACGCGTCCATCAAACTCTTTAAATCAGAACACTTGCTTTCATACATCTTCAGCCGCCACGATCCGTGAGTAACTGCTGTCTGGCATGCCCAACGCCCTAATGAAGTAGGAGCAAGCGAGGAGCAGGCTATACTTGAAGTCAGGTAAACAAATAAACAATGCAGCTTGTTCAACCGTCAGCCGGAAGTAGGGGTCATGAAATGAACATGAAACATCAAAGACGATTCGCAGTACTGGACAGTTCTCTTCCACTCGTCAGCACTGTCCAGTAACCCAACTGCATGGTCGTGATCTCCAAAACCTCCAAGTGGAATTGTGAGAGTGGCAACCGATGGTCTGGCATGCTCACCACCTTAGTGAGGCAGAAATGGTATCAAGCTCGGTTTCCAAGTGAATGATGTAGGTAGTTTGAGGCATAATTGGGCAGAAGAAATGATCACTTCAACCACACTATCAAACTCTCCGCAGTATGGCAGTCGCGGAATCCCCAGCATTCAGTAGCGTAGCACAAGATGGAGCGAACTCTTAACTAGAAAACATGGAGGTTCGACTGCAGAATAACGTAGCGTGAAAAATTACCTCGATCGACCCTAACAACCAAATTACTTATCGATCTACAACAGGCACAAACCCCTATGGAATGTTATAGGGGAATTTTATTCAATATTTATTCTATAACATACTACAACGCGGAATTTGTGCACTATTACCAATTTACGAGGCTGTGGTTTGTATTCCTCGCTACTCAGTTATCGAGCATTCACTTCAGCTGAGAGTACAAGTCCGAGTTTCATTGATTTAGTTCGACAGGATATTCCATCAGAACTGACCAGAATCAACCGATTTCGAAAGTTTGAATATCCTCGTGAGACTTCAGAACAAGGAAATATCAAGACAAGCACATGTTGTTGTACGTTAGGTGGTACATATTTCTGCGCCTGAATTCAAACGAAGTCTCAGAGTCATATTCGAGGAAAGTGACTGTGACTAATATTTATGATGAGGCGAGCAAATGGCGGAAGTTCTCATGATGAACAAGAATGACGTCACCCTGGAGTCACAAAACTGGTTCAGGCGTTGAAGAGAATGACGTCATTTGTCAAGATTTCTAGCTCTTGAAGATGATTTCGGACTCGAGCTTGACGCCGTTCTGGTCCGTGTTAATACTTTCCGTCTTCGACTACGATTACAGGTTTACAACGCGACTCGGGCACCTGAGCCATTCAATCAGTCTTTTCTTGTGTTCTAGCTTCCACCAACTGCTCGAGAAATCGTTTTCGTGTTAATCCAAAAAAAGTCGTAGCGCCAAATTTCCGCTAAGGCCCAACGCAGGAAACTTCGTCTGAATCCAAAACTGTTCACTTTCAATTTCGCGTAATCTGATGTACCTAATTTGAAGTCTAAAAATACCTATTCAAAAGCAGATTTCAAATCTACAATGTAGATTCCGTTTTCGACAATTTAGTGTAAATGAGATATTTTGAAAAGCTTTGTTACAGTAGAAGTCCGATAATCCGGCACGTTTGGGACCGGCTCGGTGCCGGATTACCGGAAATTCCGGTCTATCGGGCGGTACTGTAAAACATAGTTCACGTACTTCACTACACATACTAAAACGTAGTTCACTACACTTACTGTAAAACATAGTTCACTTGGATTTTAAAAAGTCACGAATGTATTTTTGTTTTCTCGACTTTTGGCGTTTAGAATGAAATTTATTTCTAACGATATGGAAATTAATAATTTCTGAAGCACTGTAGCTAGTACTAGCCTCAGCAAAAGAGATAAACTTATTTAGTGATTCTGCAGCTTCTGCCCAGCTGATTTCTTCCTTAAACTCATTCATTAAATCATTTCTATTCTCACATTTTTCTAGCCGTTTGATGATTTCTAGTTTCTGATTGAAAGTCAGTGTTACGTGTTTTCGTTTCTCTCCTTTTGAACTCGAAGGCTTAGGTTTTGAAAACATGGTCACTGTACAGTTAGAACGAAACTCACTTTGTTTATAAACAGTTTCAAAAGTTCCGTACGTCACTACAGATGTACTAGAGAGTAGGCGAAGACGCTTTGTGATTGATTAACTTTGCTGCGCTGCACCTGTATTAAATACAAATTTTGTTGTGACAGCTGAGACTAGACGGCCGCTAATTGTTTTCGAACAATACCGAGCTTCCGGATGATCCCGAACTACCCCGAAAACTTCCGAATAGCTCTCAAGCGTTTTTATTTGCTTGAAAGACACACTTTTGGAGAAAACCTTAATTTTTACAATTTTCCGGAGCGATGCCGGATTATCGGGCATTCCGGACTGTTGGATGCCGGACTAATGGACTTCTACTGTACATGAATTAATGCATTCAACAGATTGCGTTTGAATGAAATGCATTCGAGTAGATTCGTCACCGATCGATCCAACAATCAGCAATCATGTTTCCGACTGCATTAAAAGTGAGAATCATAACACGAGGGCAAGTTTGGGTGGAAATTTTCTTGCCCTCGTAGGTAATATGATTCTCATATTTTAATAATTCTCATTTTTATAGAATTTTTTAATATGACAGCAGATTTTGACTCTAGTTCCTTCATTCCTCATTGTAATAATTACTGGTAGTATCTTAAAATATAATAATTATTAAACGGCTTAATTATCATCACAGAATCAATTTATTCAATAGTATATTTTAAGATACTACCAGTCACAAGGATTTTCGCGGGATAAATAATTTATGTGTTCCTGGTAAGCTTTTCGACATTATTAAATATAAATATTTGTATTAAATATAAGGTAGACACGGCATCATAAATTTTATGATGCCTGGTCTACCTATATATCATCCTCAGGCATTTTGGATAGATTCCAGTCCGGATTTCGCTCAGGACATGGTACGGAGATGGCCTTGATTAGAGTTGTAGATGATACTAGACGTGCATTTGACACAGTTAACCACATGCTGCTCGTCTATCAGTATTTCCGAAAGATCGGTGAATTGGTTTGCTTCTCTTTTAGATGATCGGTGGCAGATTGTGAAAACTCATGATGGTCGACAGTCTTCTTGGTGTAGAGTGCAGGTAGGTATACTTCAGGGCTCAGTGCTATCAGCCTTGGCTTTCTCAATATTTATTAATAGGATTGGTACATGTTTCGATGAGAGTTGTAGGTACATGCTATATATGCTGATGCTATATATATGCTGATGACATGCAAATTTACACGGAATTAGGTCTACCCCATTTTCGGGAGGGTATTAGGTCTTTAAATGAGAATTTGGCTAGGCTGAATAAATGGTGTTCCGAACATGGACTTAGAATTAACCCTACGAAATGTAAGGTGCTGGTGTTAGGGTATTCTGGCCTGATCATGCAACTCGATCTGGTGACTTGCCCTAGCGAAGAGATTGATACGGCGACACTGAATTTTGTACATACGACAAGAAACCGGGGATTGGAAGTAGATTCGCAGATGAAATGGGGACAGGAAGTTTTTTGTTCATGGGTAAAGAGCCAAGAGAATTACCGAGTCACTGTGATGGGTGCGGCGAACGCATGAACCTCTGCCATGCTCTGAACTGTAAAAAAGGTGGATTGGTCAAACGAGGGCATGACCAGATACGAGACCAGTGCGGAAAAATGGCTAGCCTGGCCTGGAACTCAGTTGGTCTAGAGCCCGTTATGCAGGAAAATGCAGACGGAACTCCGAGGTTGGTGGCTGACATACGAATACATGGCGTGTGGAACCAAGAGAGAACGGCGTATTTTGACACCCGCGTTGTGAACGCAGACGCCTCCTCTTACGGCTCCCTGGCCTGGTCCACAATTTCACAGAATTCAGCAAATGAGAAGCACCGCAAATACGATACAGCCGCGGAGGATCTGAGAGGTTCTTTCACTCCCCTGGTCGTTTCGTGTGACGGATCCCTGCACAGGGAGTATGACAGCTTCCTCAAGAGAATGGCGGAAGTGCTCTCAGAAAAGTGGGCCAAACCCCTTTCACAGGTCACACATTGGGTCCGCGTGAAGACACAAATTGCCGTAGTAAGAGCGGTGTCCTTAAGGGTAAGAGGCTCAAGAAGAAGAGTGAGGTGCCTCGGGCTAGAAGATGGCGCCCTGATGCCCTTATAATAGAACAATACGTGAAAAAGGGACCATCCCATCTTTGCCTCCTAACCACCCCCATCAATTTGATAAAAATTAGAATAAAACATCACATTTACATAAAAAAAAAAAAAAAAAAAAAAAAAAAAAAAAAATTATTATAGTAATAGGCTCCTGCAATGTCCTTTACATCGAACAATGATTTTCATCATTCCATGTTCAAGCAGTGCGCATGCATTTATAATGATAATATTATCATTATAATGATAATATTGAACTGTTCGATACAGATTTGGCTATAGGTACCTACCTACATTTAAGAAAATATTGTAGGAAAAGTGATTAAAAACGTATAAAAACGTATAACCTTGGGCAATATTGATGAAGAGTGGTTTTTAAATAAACATGAATATGACATACAATACTACATTGTGTAGTATTAAGATTAACATTTGATGAACTTTGAGTGAAGTGAACTTCGCTCACTCTGAGGGCAAAATTATGAAGTCTAATAATTTTGTTCTTGTATTTGTGTAATCACGTTTCCTGCCGGAGTGGTAGAGAGGGCCTTATGACCCTAATTTCTGTGCAGGTCAATAAATAAACAGTCAAACAGTGGTTGGCAGGTGTGCTGGTATTATGTCGACACTCATGAACAACCTAAATCCAAAATTACAACCCATTTTCATTTGAACATCAACTACATAAAATTCAATGCATCCAGCAGATGTTGAAATTTCGTTTGTTCGGTAAACCAAGTCTCCTACCGATGCCCCGCCTCGATTCTTGGCTTCACAAACCCGCTAAAAATAGGAATAGGCTCTGAGTCAGATCCTTTCGAAACTTTTGTCTCGTTCTTAGACGTGCTTAATTCTGTATTTTATCCTGCACGTATACTGAAGATTATTCAAAATAAAATACGTACACAACACAACCGTTGTATGTTGTATGATATTAATTAGTAAAATCAAAGACAGTTGTTTTTAACTAAATCGTTGACGAGGTACTTGGGTAGAGGATAAATGACAGGAAATGTGGCGGTAAAAATGATTTTGGCTGGGCAGCAGGCAGGTGAGGGGAGCGTTTCATGTGGGGGAACTAGATGTCTCGGTCTGTCTTGACCTTTTTAGGAATGGTAACCCAGTACCTGGGGCCCCTGTCGGTGGGCAGACCCCCTGAACCAAATGTTACTCAAATTGACGTGAAGTACGATAGAATCAGGCTGTAGATGTGTTCAAGAGGGGAAACGGTGGGCATTCAGTAAAAATAGATTACAGAAACAAATGTTTACACACACTTCTTAACCACGCCCTCTGTCTACAAATATAAATAGCGTGCGTATGCAAGGGGGGAGAACAAAATTATTTTCAACAATGAATCATCGACATCAAACAAAGGAATTTGATTAGTATGGTGCAGAGTGTTTTAAAAAGAATTAATGAATTTACGCACCTGCTGAGCTACTGGCTCCAAAATGCTTTCGATCGTCTTGGTGTGGAAGACCGGCATTTTATCAGTCTTTAGGTCGAATCGAAAGAGATGAAAAATCCGATGCTCACACTGGTGGAATGCGGCGGTTCACGGAGAGAGAAAAACGAACAAAAAAACTCGGCGTAACTGCAAGTGGCAATAAACACTGACGGGCACCCGTTCGAACAACAACGGAAGAACATCTGAAGGAAAAACACGGAGTTGACTAAAAACGTGCGATGGGGTCGTAGTAAAATAGAATGGTCGTTCTGTCGAAAATGATACGTACTATCAAATGATCTTACTCTTCTTCGTGTTCAACGTTTATCGTTCTTTTTCTTCTTCGTCTTGAGGCCGTGACGTAGTAACATGAACATCGTCCATACAGTATATTTTTTTGGGATCGGTTCTGATTTTTCATCTGATTGATTGATGCAGGGGTTTTCAAACATGAGTCAAACGAACTTAGATGACATGTAAGAAATTGTCTTTATAACGTCTTCGCAAAAAGAGACATGTCATGTCAGTAGTTACCTACCGCTGAAGTGGGAGAATACGTGAGGTCCCAACAATAAATTATGGATACAGTTTATTTAGTTGAGTGGGTATCAGATTATGTAGTAACTACGGAATTTAGGAAGAAATTATGAGTTTCACATCGACAAACGAACGATGTTATTCAAGAGAAATATTTCAAGTTGAAATTTTCAACAAGATGTGTGGTTACAACGATTCCCGCTAGAGAACGCTGGTATCGCAACATACAGGAGTAATACTTATATGGATGCTAATGAGATTGCATCTCTCAACAGAAATGATTCTCATCGTAGCGCCACAAGCGCTCTATGGGACCTGTGGGGCGATGCGCGACAAATGTCAAAGTCATAAATTTTATGACTTTGACAGGTCAGCAATCCATGGGCTTCCCCTAGGTGATGAAATCGGGCTGTTCAAGTTATCAATGTTATGCTGTGATATCAGTTGAGCTTTGTACTGGTGGAAAACATCTTGTTTACTGTTCTTAGAGCGGCCATAATTTTGGTGGCCCCACCCCACCCCCTCCTCCATTTTTTTCAGCCATACGAATCGATAGCCAAGACCCTTATTATATTATATACATTATATATATATTATTATATATTTTATATTATATATTTGGCAGGAAAATGTTCTTGCACATGAAATTTTGTCCCGCTTCACCCCCACTTACGGTAATTCTCCCAGTACACATCTAGTCCTCAAAAGTGAAGTTTCTACAACTAAAAATGAAAAAGTGAAGCAGTTCTTAGCAAGCTGTTTGCTCAAAGGAATTGTATGATATAATTTATTTTCTGAAGTTATTTTGTTAGGTACCTACCTATAGATATATCCAGGACTTGCCAACGGGGAGGCGACTGCAGTTAAGTCCCCCCCCAGTCCGGGGGGATTTGGCACCTGCGAGATTGAACGGCTGGCTGTAATTACCTATGTCGAATTTTTCGCTAAAAAAATTTTGCAAACTAAACGACCGCTGAACTACTGAACAGTTTATGCAGCAACTATCCATTTTAAGAGGATAAAACTAAACGAACAACTGAAAACTATGAACAATCAAACAGCAACATCCACAGAAGAAAACAGTTTCCAGAAAACAGTTAAATGGACGACAAGGATTTCTGAAAGTTGATCCATGTCGAATTGAAGGTTACTATTGATCCTCTGCGTTCCATCTACCTACGCCTGCAATGTTATTCTAGTTGGGTAACATTAGTGAGAAAGCCCTGAAGTAATTTTTAAAAAACAGGTTCCGAGACAGTAACTATCAGTTTCGAGGATTACAGATCGAAACCCGTTGGGTGTGGCCTTTCGGTGGGTTATGAGGATAGACATGAAGGGTCGATTCCACAATTAGACAAATGGACGAACCTTCCCTTAGCGTGAGGTAACACTATAGTTGTATACAACTCGATGGGTTCTTATCAAAGATTCAGACGCTCCTGCGTTTACCGTATTCAGAAGTAATTTGTAGGTTGAATAAATAATTAAAATTATGTCGGTCCGAAATTTAATAGTAAAACTGAAGAGACTGTAATTGAGCTTGTATGAGGGTGATGTCCCGAGTTGTACATCACTGACGATCGAGGAAACATTCGGTGAAGACAGGTGACGTCTGATGAATACGAGAAAAAACTTTCTTCAAGAACTTTACCGCAAAACGTACGGCTTATATTGGAATCAGACGTGTATCAATCAAAGGCATCATTGTTTTGTGATCCCATGAAAGAGAAGACCGCATCAAGAATCAGAGGGAACTGATGTTCTTTTGGGGCAAAAAGGGGTCAGCTCCGTAATTCAAACTGGTCCTGAGCTCAAGGATACTTGATTTTGGGGGTGCTTTCACATTAAAAATTTTGCTGGTTGGTAAAGTATGAGTTTAAAAAATGTCTAAGGAAAAAACAGGATTAAAAAAAAATTTTTTGTTTTTCAATTTCCCAAAACTTGGAGTTTGCTGGAAGGTCCTCAATTAGCGTCGTTCCACGAATAATTCGTGGTGTTTCAATTATTTCAAATTATTTCAATTATTGAATCAAAAGCATGGCCCAGTTTTAGCTTTTGAGTAATGAGATGTCTCACTCCCACTAGCGGTTCAAGGGCATATCCATCTTGTAGGCTACGCCTCGCGAATAATCCAGTAACCGCGACCCGCAGCAGTGGAAATGGCATCTGGTCTCGTGGGATAAAATCACGTCCAAACAACAAGTTAAAGTCCACACTCCGTTACTTGTAGGGTTGTGGTGCTTGGATCAAATTCGTCCTCTGAATCTATGTCCGTTTGAAGCCATTCGAATCCCATCCCCACAAATCGGGTAGAAGTACCGAGTAATAATACCGTCTTGTCGGCGTCATGCAGACCGTATGAGCACCCATCTGTGGTCACTATACGACGGTTGTGCACATGCTGATGGTGCTATTTGTTCAAAAACCACCCCTCCTGCTGGACAACAAATCGATCTTGAGGTGATTCTTGTGGTTGTAGGTACGTAGAAACCATTCAAGGGGCTACCGAGGGCCAAAGTTTAGCTGACGTCTGTTTTACGAAGAGGCGGCATCCGAATTGGACTTGTCGAACCGGCAAAGTGCGTCTGCCCCCGGGGGCGGCAGTCGGAAGAGGTCTCCCGTTTTATTGATCGATCGTCAGTCTCTTCGCTCACATGAGAAGGACCTGAGGTTGTGTCAGGTTATAGTTCTAGCCCTTCGCGGCCCCCCCTTGAGGGCTCCACGGTTTTCTTTTGACGGTCTCACCATCTGGAGCATTCGGTTTCACCTTATAATGCCGAAGAAAATCAACTTCAACGTCGTATACGCTTCAAGTAAGTTCGATTTTATTCAGCGGAGACGTAAAAAGAGGCTGTAACCGCACTCTGCACAACCCTATAGAGCCCTAAACTGTTTCATACAACATCATCTTCCTCCTTTTTCCTGGCGATCCCTCCCACCGAAAAACCCTGATCCGTTTTTCATACCATTTGTCGTTTGTCTTTGGAAGACACCACAAATATCGCACATTCCCTCCAACCTTCACCTAGGAGTTCTGACCTGCCTAAAACCCATCAACTAATAAACACTGGCACATTGAACAGATTACAACATCACGACAATTTCATCGAAAAATAAAAACTTCTATAGTTCAATTATTCTTTTTAATGTCAACACACCTGCTCTAAAATGAAAAAAAATTTCATGAAAACCCTCTGAGGTGACACTCTCAGATCCCCCAGACTCGTACCTATTTATTTTTATGTTATCGTTACTTAATTTACTATCATTAATATAATTTAATATCATTCTTCTTCTTCTCTTCTTCATTAATATTATCATAATATCATTATCTTTATTTTTTCAACCATATTACGAAATTCAGTTCACAAGTTGCTCAAAATGTCCTTCGTTCCGTCAAATGCAAAGACCCGTTCGTCGATAAACTCAGCGTGGAAAATTAACGAAGATGTCTCAAAAGTCACTAGTTCACAAAGGGTACATTTTTCATGAAAACTCCAAACTTTAGCTAGAAGAAACACCTTTTTCGCATTCAAACCTCGTTTTCTCTCTTAGTTCAACAGCAAAAAAAGTTTTGATGAGCACGTTCCGTGCTACGGAAATGAAGGTAATTTCGAATGTTTGTTGGTAGGTACTTCTTTTATAGAAAAATTATTACCGACGTAGTATTAAAAACCCCAGAATTATATCGGTACATTTTATTTGTAATTAATTCATCATCTCTATCATTCAGGTTCTGCACAAAGTAACCCAGGCGATTCCAACAGCCGGATATCGTATTAATTAATTATAATTAATAATTATTATTATTAATAGGTAATAAATACAAATTATTAATACCTAACAATAAATTATAATAATTTTCACTAGGTACCTCCTTGATAAAATTATTAATAATTAGTGATAATTCATAATAATAATTAGTCTAACATTTAGGATCTAGACATTTAGACCTAATGATCTAGACAGAAGGGTGATCTGTACAAAGATTTTAAAACTGTTATGTTAAAGGAAGACACAATTTATTTTTAAATGTATTTAACGAAGTAAGTGTTGAGTTAAGCAAGTTTTGTATGAAGAAACAATTTTTTTATGATGGAAATAGGAACTGTTAAAAAATACTTAACTCGATGGTAATTTGATATTTTATATAATGGAACTCTTGAGAGTACAAGTAGGTTCAAGATTACGATCCGTATTTACATAATGCTTATTAATATTGGTAAGGAAGAAATAGGTTTAAAATATTTGGCTCCCCTTGACCCCTCTGACGTCATCCATTCCAGCCAGTCCACGTAAGTCATATCCTGTGAGGTGTTCTTGCCGGCCACTTGTCTGAAGTCATCCACCCCACGTACGTCATATCCTGTGAGGTGTGAATGCCGGTCACTTGTCTGACGTCATCCACCCCACGTACGTCATATCCTGTGAGGTGTTCTTGCCGGCCACTTGTCTGACGTCATCCACCCCACGTACGTCATATCCTGTGAGGTGTTCTTGCCGGCCACTTGTCTGACGTCATCCACCCCACGTACGTCATATCCTGTGAGGTGTTCTTGCCGGCCACTTGTCTGACGTCATCCACCCCCTGCCGGTCCACGTACAGTTATTTAAACAAAGGTTGAGCCTGTCAACACGATCGTGAATCAAACGGTTGAAATACAGGTCAATTTTCATACTAACGAGCTGTTTGGAACATCATATGGTTTTAGTGATGTCGAGTTTTTTGTTCTGAGGTACGTTTCGTGCTACGAAAATGAAGGTACTCGTAATTTCGAATGTTTGTTGGTAGGTACTTCTTTTATAGAAAAATTATTACCGACGTAGTATTAAAAACCCCAGAATTATATCGTATTAATTTTCATAATTAATAATAATTATTATTGATAATAAATACAAATTATTACTACCTACCTACTTGATAATTTGATTAAAATAATAAATACAAATTATTACTACCTACCTACTTGATAAAATTTGATTTTGAGATTTTGACAAAATTTAATTGTCATGCTCCATTTGCACTCCTCTGTTCTACCTAAACATAATTTGTGAGGCACAGGAAAGTTAACGCTTTTTCCAACGGTATCCTCAAATTTAAATTTCAGTGCAAATTAACGGAGTTAAGGCACTTTTAGTGAAGTAAGGTCGAAAACTCGAAAATATCTTAAAAGTGGAAAAAAGTCAGATTTTGAGTCGATTAAAAAAAAAGTCTACTAGACACTTTTAGTCGGAAATTAAATTTAGAACACGTAAGAGAGCTGTCGGACACCACTCGCGTTACACCCTGTACCTACATGTTTGTATTTATAATATTTATATACAGGGTGTTTCATTTCGTGCTGGTCACAGGCTAGGAATCGATTCTACAGCTAATTTCAGGTCGACAATGTCCTTTAACAATTTTTTTTTTTTTTACTCAGTTGTATGGAGTTTTTTTTAAATTTTAAGACTTTCTGTGTGTTTTCGACTTTATCACACTAAAATTACCATAACTCCCTCAATTTACATGAAAATTCAAATCTAATTTCGCCGTTGGAAAGAACACAAAATTTCCTATCCTATCCTTTTCTTCGAAAATTCGCTGAAAAGGCTATGATAGTAAATCTTCTAAAAAAGTAGTAGCTACTTTCTTAAGGCACGACCTCGGTAGGTATCTAAATTGGCAATTCGAATAGTTGAGCTTGAATAGTTTCCCTTAATAGTAGTAACCTTAATGCGCTATTAATGTTGAGCGGGCTTTGAGGAAACGTGATCTGACTCTCGACAATTCGTAACCTCGAACTTGATTTTCCGGACCAGGAACTCTGAACTGCGCGGTTTCTATTCAATGAACCGAAATATGTTATTCATTTCTCTGTCAAGCTCTCGCCTCGAGGTTTGTGGGTGCGCTTTAAAAATGCAGATGCCTACTTCAAGTTTGGTGAGTCTGGGTATGAAGTCAAATCCCAGGTTTCCTAGATGAATATTTCACGTAGAGGTGGATGAGGTGCGAGGAAGATGGTTTACCACACATTCGTACTTACACTAGGAACCCGCAGAAATCTGGAAGAAGGGCGTAATCACAACTCTTATAACGCAATAAGTTTACTGACTATTATAATGGACTGGATCTGCAATTACTTGCCTTTAGATCTGGTAGTAAAACTGTATCAATCAATGTGTTGATATAAGTTTAATATCGACCGGTATCTGCACGAATTCGTAATTCGATCTCCTGTCTCTGTGAATTTGTCTTCTGAATGAGTGCGGATTCTGCAGACAAATTCACAGAGACAGGAGATCCTAAAGATCATAAAATTAACGATTGTTTAACGCTTTACAAATGGAATTGATTTTAGCGAAATATGGTGAAATGGCCTCGAAATTCGTAATTAAACGGGATCGTAATTTTACAACTTTTGAGAGTTCCGGTTGGTCTCATTCGACGCAGGAGAGTGTAAACGTTCGAATGGTTGCCCTCGATTATTTTTGTCAGGTCATTGGAGTCAACAAAAACGAAAACGTAAGTGAAAAATAGGCGAAAAACTCTGTTTTTGCAATTCTTCAGTAGGTTTTTGGGGGATTTGGAGGGCTTGTATCAATGTGAAAAAGACATTGGAGTCATATTTGGATTCAGCATGAAATTTCCAACAAATCTAGCCCCATTATACTTTTTTTGGACGAAGTTCGTGATGACCAGAAAAATGCACCTTAAAGTTTAGCAAAAAATCATAAATACGTCGAAAAATCGAAAAAATCGCCCAACCGAAAAACACGGATGGGTATCCTGATAAAAAGAGGCCGGCAACTTTCAGGTCACTTTTTTTTGTAGACAGTTAATAGTTTTTTTCAGGTTAATAGTTCAGTAAAATTAGACCAGCTGGAAATCCTACTAAAACCTTCAGATAGTCTTGAAAACGAGAAATTTGAGTTTGCATTCATCAAGGGGTTGGACTTTAGGTGCCTTGCAAACGTCGAAATTTTCGGACTTTCTTCAGATTTTTCGCCTATCACACCTAAACATCACATCCTGGCGAAAATTGAAGAGCATTAAATTCTTCGTGGATTGCCCCCCCCCCCCCCCCAACTTTCAAATTGGACCAATAATAAATTGTATCGGGTATTGAGTATATTTAATGACTTTCTGTCAAACCATCGTTTTTGAGGTACCTAAAGTTAAGCTTAACCCCTAGAGGGGTGCAAACTCACATTACTCGTTCTCGAGACTATCTTATGGTTTTACAACGATTTCCAGTTTTCCCCAGGATACTTCGAGGTCCTTTCCTTATTGCACTGGACTGGACATGTTCAAGTCTATAAGCTGAATGTGGAGGAGGAGCGACGATATCAGATATGATAGATTCTAGATGATACTATCATCTATCATCATGAATCATGATCCATGATAGATTCTATCAGAGGCCCCACGACTCTTTCAAGCAAATCTATTCAATTATTTCTACTATTCTGCAACCATATTATTGATGCTGAGTAATTTAGGTGGGAAGTTGTGGGTGAAGAGGTGCGAGCCCACCAACGATGATTAGTAGAGTAGGTACTAATGTATCACTGTTCATTTTCAGTTCAAATAGCATAAAATTGCCTATGTAATTAAATCTTAAATTTGAATGGTCTTTCAGGTTTATTGTTATTGAACGGTTGTTCAGGTTATGGTTACTGGGAAATCAATAGACCCCTCTCGACCTCACCATTGGGGTCAGATCGAGGCCCAGATCTTCCGTAAAAGTTGATCTACGAAAAGAGTTTCTGAACCACCTCGAAAACACTTGATGTCTGACCCAGAAAAGAAGCTGGAGTTCGATTGCGTGATGTCGTTTTCCCACGAAACTTTTTCTCTTGAACGAGGGCGGTGGTTTTAGCGAATTTTCGAAGAAAATGTAGCTATTGTTCTCGGTCCAAAATTTGTAAAACTCGAATATCCGAAAAAGTTTATACCAAAATCCGTTTCAGACCATCCTGAATCCACTGCCAAAAGACACCAAAAATTATATACATGTATCAAGTGACACCTCATTTTAAAGGTTTTTACACGCTGAATAAGATGGGGTAGGCAGAATTGCTATATCTTATTCTGCTCTCAAACTGGAGCACTTTGAAGATGAAGAAACGTGGTTGTTACATGAGATGTTCTTCATTGACATCATGTTCTTTTATGGAGACGTTTTACATATTTCTTCGAAAATTCGCTCTTATAGTCATGCCGCATGACTGGGGATTTATTTCTACAGATGGCTTCCCACTTTTTCTCCTCACCCACCTTACGTTCAGTTATGATGTTGAGTCATTTAGATAATTATAATTAACCAATTAGTTCAGTTATATAACTGCTGTTTTTTTTCTCTTTCCTATCAAAGGTGAGGATGACAAATTCAGGGCTTCTGAACTGAACGACCACGGGCCCACCGTTCGTGGTTGGCAAAGCGCCAAAGAGTGCGGTTTCCCTCAAGAGATCATCCTCAGACTGGAAACTCCGACCGTTTTGAGCCAAGTTCAAATCCTCGCTCACCAGTACCTAATACGTGAGTGACAATATGTTGCAATCTCAACTTTCAGTAGTTACCTTAGTTCATATTTCAAATCTACGACAGCCGGATTTGGGGCTGTGCCAAGGTTTCGTTGAATTAAGGACTTCTTGATGTCTCGTTTATTCAGTTAGGTAAGTTTATGAATAATGGGTCGTTAAGGAACCTCATAAATATTGTGTTTTCATTGTAACCTTGAAGATTTTAGAAGAAAATCAAATTGGACTTTCTGGCCTTCTTCCCGTTTCAGAAACGGAATTTTTCTCTCCTTCAGTTTGTAGTCAATTCACAATGATCTACCTAGATAGAGACACCGTGTATTTTTAATTATTGATTAAACAAGTTCAGAATTGCCAAGTCATCCGAACATTGAGAATGATGTAGGTAGATACCGAACTTGTATTTTAGAAATTCATACGTTAAATCAGTTGTATATTGTCGACCTATAAGTGACAAAAGTGTGTCTTTTGGTTTTTTTTTTTTAACCAAAACTGTTTGCTTCCAAAAAACTGGTCCCGTCGATCCAATGAATCTTCATTGTGAAAAAATTCCTTAATTCGTATTAAAATTTTGATGATCCAACTAGTTGACTTCAACTCCTAATTGACGAGATAGACCTCGGAGAAGAACTTGTTTTGCCTCAATCTGTTTCTTTGTAATATTACTGATGTGTCCAGAAGAATATTACTAATGAGAACATTTTGTGGTAGGTAATTAGTAAAAAGGAACTAGTGATAACTGGAAGCTGAAACTAAATTAGTGATGACAAGTCAAACATTCAGTCAGTTTTGAGTGTCAAGTTCGCAATAAGAGTGGTCTTTTCAACATGGTAAATGAACGTTAGTAACTTACTCCTGTCAAATCATTCAGTAAATTTCAGATCAGACGAGGAAGTCAATTTTTTCGGGTGATTTTCCTGGATTTTAAATCGAATATAATATATTCGATTTATATATTATATATTATATAGGTTCTTTAGGAGTTGTCTTTCTTTCTAATTGATTCATTGAAGTTCCTCTAATGATGGTTCTAATTGGCAATCCCTATCCCTCTGAAATTTGGACATAACAAACTGGTATTTGATCGAGTTCAAACAAAAATGATCGGTTATTCTGTGAAGTGGCTCCACTCGTCCATTTGACGCCGCACGGATTATCAAGAGAGCCAAAAGACTTTGCTCCTGTTAGTAGTTGTTTATTGAATATGAAGTGGATTTCGAATATGATTTGACTTCAGCTTCTCGAATCGAGCTATGGTTGGGCCCAGAGACCTCGGAGTTCGAAGAGTTCAACGATCTTCCGTTCGAATACTTGGGATACGTCACTTTGGCGGACAACCGGAGCTCGTCGTACAAGAGCAGGGAGCTCAAAAGCGTTGCAGTTCCGTCTCCGGATCGCACGGGGTTTTTCAAACTTTCGCTGCACATCAACCACGAAAACCTTCACAATGTGTACAATCAGGTGAGGACGAACCTCCGTGCTGTTTTGATTGATCACTTTTTCCGTTATAATGTGCTGCATCGTCAGCTTGCAAGACTTTTAATCCAATTTCTTCCCTTAGAAATACCTCACCCAACACTGAAACAAGTCAATTTTCTCGAAACCAACGTTTTTGACTTAGTGGATTTCACTCGAGAAAATTGAGTTGTTTCAGTGTTGCATGAGGTATTTCTAAGGGAAGAAATTGGATTCGAGGGTTGCATTCTGGACTGGATTTGCCTCAGGGTGTGTAGTTGCCGTCCTATGAATCTCAAGAGATTGAATGCGTCTTAAAGTAGTTTGAAGTACAAAGCTATTTTTCCTACAAAGAAAACCACTTTATTAACAAATCGCGAGAAGTAATGACATCTTTTTCCTCTATGAGAGTCGCCTTTTATCTTGATTTAGTGTATTAATATAGATGAATAAAGAGGTTTGTAAAATAAAATAATAATGTATCTGTAACCAGTAATGTGTCATCACAACCCTGAAGCCGTAGCTACTCGTATGCTGGCTCGAAATTCACCTGCTAGAAATCCTTCTTCTTTGGTGCATATTTTTCCAACTTCTGTCTCTCAGGACGACTATTGCAACGGATAACGGGTGGCTCTTGGGAGATTGTCTATTTTAGCACTGCGTAAAACCTCATAGAACTATCATGAGAATTGGGACATTGGGTCTGAGAAAATTCTTTATGAAATGACTTTATGAATGAATGGTTCTGAGAGATGAGTTTGAAATTGAACTTTGATAAGACCAAAGTTTTTTGTTTCTCGCTTAAATTCTCTTATGTTCCTGCGATTTGTCAAATAGTCTGGCACCTAGATAGTAATTGCTTTAATTGTACCTGTCCTATCTCAAGTCCCGTGTTTTAAATATTTGGGTGTTATCGTAGACCAAAGCTGGACGTAGGAAGAACCCATCAAAATGCTAAACTCAAAGCTTTCATGAATGTGACATTAAAAAGGGGATTGCGAATTTTCGAAGAAAATGAAGCTATAGTTCTCGGTCAAATGAGAACAATTATTGTTAAATGCCGTCCTAAGTTAAAACGTATTGCCGTCCTAAGTTAAAACGTCCTATCTCAATTTTCGCACTTTTTGAATGAAGAACATGGTTGGTTAGATCATGATGTGGCGCAACTGATGCGCCAAGTTAGAAAGTCCTATGTTCACTGGAAAGCATTAAAAATAGGTTTTGTCCTATCTCAGTTCTGCCGATTTGTGTCTCCATCCAAAGTTAGAATGTCCTAACTGGGTGGTACAAGGTTAGAAAGTCCTAAGTCCCAGAAGAGTGAAAGGTAGGACACTTTAACCTTAAATTGTTTTGTTTTGTTTAACCTTAAATTGTTATATTGTTTTGTTACTGACGATGGTTTAATCACCGAAACCGGTATAACAGTGTAAATTCATGTTTTAGTGGAAATAGACGATTTTTTCAATACATACTCTTGTTTTTCTTGACATGGGTTTCCACGATTTCGTCGCGAGTGATTTCGTCGTTCGTGTGGAGTTTGCTCTATCGTAGGTAGGTAACTTCTACACAATGTGTAGTTACCAACCTGTGTCCGTCATGAATGTGGTCAGGACATTCAACATCGAATAAGATTAGATAAGGTAAGTTGAATCTTTTACTGTTTACCATGGAAGAAGGGAGTCCTTCTTCCATGACTGTTTACTTCGCTGTTTACGTTTTATTCACCTTGATTCATTTCCCCATCCCGGTTTTCTTGTTTATTTAGTTCGACGTTTGGTGAACAATTGATAGTTTTATTTGTGGTTTGATGTGATTTCTGATTGTGTGTAGTTTGTGCTCATGTTTGACAATGGATCCACGCAGTTCTAGGGCAAGGCTTCTAGTAGAGCTTGGGAAGAAAAACGAAGAACTTCGTCTCCGCGTGTCAGGTACCCTCTCCAAATCACTAATTAGTGTCACCCACAACCGACCCAGACTATGACCCACAACCGACAACCGACCCAGACTATGACCCTTCTGACAACGATGATAGTTCTGATTTGTCAGATTCTTCTGGCGTGTCCAGTCCAACAATAATAAGAAACGCCGCCTCTGCCAGAGAGTTCAAGTGCTTTCGGCTGTCAAAGCTTGTGTAAAAAAAACATGTGGATTCAGTTTCTGAGAAACAGAAAAAATTGACTAAGAAGAAGACAATAGAAACTCAGGGACTACTGAATTCAGCTGTTTCTGCCGTTATGGATGGACTTTGGATCGGTGAATGATGCCAAAGGTTACGCTAAAAGGGGTCTGCCTCGCAAACGATTGAAATTTGAGGACACCAAGAAGTTTCGAAAGAAGACGAAAATGGAAAGAGTGATTGAAGCTCCCAATGTAAAGCCTCCTTGCAGATTAGCTTGTTACCTACGATGTGTGAACGTCATAGATGAGCAACGTCGGCAGGCCATAAACGAAGGGTTCCGGCGCCTGGACCCTGAAGGCAGAAGGACGTTCGTTCTCCTAATTCTGTTTTTCATTTTCCTCCAAACATGGGCTATCATCAACTCGGAGGTACTGCGAAGTCAATCATCTCTGAATAATTCCTCTGAATGCTCAATATGAAGGGAGTTGTCAATGTTGGCTTCAAAATTGATGAACAAGTCGGAAAGCAAAAATCATGAGTAGGTATCAAGCATGACATAAGACGTTTCAAGCTTGTATCCATTAAGGTACTAGGTTAGATAGTCCTAAGTGCTGGAAATTGAGAGGGGCTACTAGGTTGAAAAGTCCTATCTTCGACGTTCAATACTTTGAATAATAATTGCTACCTGTTGGTTCAATAATTGAGGTCTGTTGACAACTGGCAAAGTTGCGGGGTGGTATTAAGGAGCTGTCGTGAAAATTTCAAATCGCAAAGGAGAAAAACATGGATGGCGTGAAAATTTTCATTTAACTTCGTTTTTCTCAAAACTCAACAAATTGAGATATGACGTTTTAACTTAGGACGGCAGAATAGTTCTCGGTCAAAATATATAAATTACAGAAACAGCTTCTTCATTTCCAAGAAAACCGTTTCATGGATCTAAAAAATTACTTCGCCAATCGATCGGGTCTCCAAAACTACCTACTTCAGAGGAGTATCTTTAGTATTTTTTCAAATGTGAAAATTGTTACTTAGTGGATTCAGAAACGATATTAAATAACTTGGCCCCCTCAGGCCTCCAAGAGGTCCACATCGTCTGGCATATGATCTGTCTGTGTTTCTTCTCAAAAACCATCGTTTCCGAGTTGAATGGGGTAATCCGTCTTTTTTTTCGCATTACAGGTTGGACTTGTTGCCGTTCAGCTTCTCGGAGACGGGAAAGGCCCGAATACGACGGAGCCTTCCATCTTCGATGATCTGTCTTTCGAAATGTACGTCGATAAAGAAGTAGCTCAAATCATTAGGAAAATGGAAATCAAGAAAGAAGAAGCCGTGAAAGGTACAATCTTACAGAGGATTCAGATCTCATGCCACCCAATGGGGGGTTTTGCATTTTTTGGGTTAAATAATGGGCTCAGATATTATCAATTTGTAATAAGAAATTCCATCTTGGTAAGCCATTGCAGGATTTTGCATTAAATTCAAAATTTCGAAAATTCGCTAAAAATGGAGACATTTCACATAAAACTAGTTATTTCTTCAAAAATTTGCTCTTATAACCATTCTGCATGTCTGTGGATCCACAGTTTATTTTTTATTTTTTTTAAGTAACTTTTCCGTTTATTACCTACACAATGTGTGATAAACCAAAAAATGTCATGCTACCTTTCACATATGTGAATACATAAAACATGTGATGTGATATTACATAATTAATTATGGAATGATGTAATCAATTACATAATTATTAGTATTTCCATTACATAGTGAATACATAATACATATTATGTATTCACTATATAATATTATTATGTATTGGGTAATGATACTGCAAGTTCCCCATTATAAGCTTACCCCTATTCCCCATTATTTAAGGTAAATAAACGTAGAATACACCAACGATTCATCATTTTCTAAGATCAATAACGAGTAATTTTTGGGGCGTTTTCTGCATTTACAGCTGAAAGGTTCAGATACGCCGCCAAGCTGAAAGCCGCCATGCTGACTCTACGAGAAGTCGGAGAGCGGTTGGGACGGCTTGAAGTTGGCAAAGTACACGCGATAGCCGCCGAAGACTATTCACGAGCCAATCGAAAGAAAGAGCAAATGGACATACTTCGTCACGACACGTATATAACCCTGGAAGTGACTGATCTCCTTGAGGAATCTGGAGTAAGTCAGTATATTATACCTTTTCGTAGGAGGGCTCAATTGGAGGACCGAATCGAAAGTCAGTAAATTGTAAGCCCTATACGTCCCAAGAACATTTGCGCGAGCTGTGAAGTATCCACTGTGTCACAGAAGATCACAGACAAGAAGACAGTGTCACAATCGCACCTCAAGAATAGGAGTGTGACAAGTCAAAAATCTTAAATCTTAAAAATCTTAAATGTTGGGAAAACGCATTTGAAGTTTTGAGTCCCAAATTCCTATTTTTTTTTTTTTAGAGAAGCAGCTTATAACTACTGTTTCTAGGGAAGTCTAGCCACCTTCTCCATCAACAACTAGCGCCTTGAACAAATTCTGGATAATTCTGTTGGAAAAATTGAGAAAAAGTTTTGAGTGGTTACATTACTATCTTAGATTTTTTATATTAATTTCCAATGATTTTCCCTGATGGTTTACCCTTTCTTGCACGTTTGAACTCGCAGATTTGCAAAACATTATTCCAGCATCAAAAACAGCATGCAAGCAAGTATTAATAATACTTGCCTGAATATATTATATTTATATAATTTGTCAATCAGTACGGTTTTCGTTCAAATTTTCGACGTTGTCGGGGTACCAAAAGTTAAGCTCAATCCCTGGAGGGGTACAAACCTAGATTATTGTTTTCAAAACTATCTTGAGGTTTTGGAACGATTTCCAGCTTTCCCCAGGCCCCTCCCCTAGTTCGAATTTTGCATCGTTTTAAAATGTATTTCCAAGTCTTGCACCATTGTGAGAAAATATTACCAATGAGCAGATGGTGCCCAAAAACGACACGGCCAATTCAGATGTGACTGACTCCAATACGACCCTTAGCGAAGACGGCGGCCCTGCTAGAAGCCCAGATGCTGCTGCTAAAGTAGAAATCCCTCCTACGCCTGCACCATTCGACAACACTCCTGTATCCCCTCTTCACTACACACCAGCGTAAGTAATTACTGAGCAGTTTGTGGGATATTGAAAAAAAAAAAAAACCCTGAAAATTTGTCATTTATGTGTATTATAATACACTTCTTATAGGTTGTAATGCATCATCCAAGTTTTATTAACTTCCATGCATTTCTCGATGAACAGGTACACTTTTTGCAAACTTTGTCACAAATTACCCATTTCTCTAGACTGTACTAAATAATGCTACAGATTTGAAATGTCGATAAATTAACGATAAATGTTATCATACCGGTGGCCTGAAATCTTTTGTCTTTGACCGCTAATTTCACACGGAAGCGTGTCGATCCGATTCACAAAAAATGATCAAGTTCAAATGCGTTTCTATACCACTTCTAGTCATCGGATTTTCAAATCAGCTGTTTGGCGATATTGATTTTGAAAAAAGTGCTCTTTCAATATCTACAAGGCAATTGGGAAACTACCTAGTATAATATACTAGTATTTGTATTTATTTAATAATGGTAACAAACAATTGATGTTTCAATTAATGTTTTTAGAGTGACCAAAACTACACCAACCATAGTTCAGCCCATAAGAACGGGCTCGCTTAGGAAGAAGAAGCCAGGGACGGTTCCATCGGCGAGAAACAGCTACGAGGCGTACGACGAGAGGATAATTCCTGCGGCCCAAAGAAAGTGAGTAAAGATCCTTTGATTTTATATCAATCGTAAACCAGCTCCAAATTACTTTATGGATTTGGGTCTAATTTTGTCGGATTTTATTGAACTAACCCTGGGACAGTACCTGACTACCATGGGAATTGTGCCCCAAGGCCAGAGTATCTGAACGCCTTTAAAAATTAATCTAATTATGGTCGCAACTTTGAATTAAATTGAGACTGCTGTCACAGCAGTGCTGTGTCGCATGCTCGAAACGAGAGGTTTGACGGGAAAGTTAAGGTTACCTTACCGAAACCTCTGATGGGAAAAAATCGTAATGTAGGTACCTGTATTATACTTTTCGACTTTTTCTCCCATCAGAGGTTTCGGTACGCCGCACCGGTGCCATATTCTCGCGTGGTTTTACTTCTCGCTTGAACTACAATCTCTTCACTTACTTCCCCTTTTCTCTATAACCACTATACCTACTTCTAAAAGTTTTTTACTATCCAGAACTACCAATGATTTCTATTTTTCAGCGTATCCGTATCGGTAAAAGAGACGACGACAAATATAAACCCATCGTGCCTCAAGATGAACGAAAGAGAGAAAAAACAAGCTTCCCTGCCTATTCAAGTGTTTGGAAACGCTTTGGTAAGCTTCGCACCATACTCAGATCTGTCATACGATCCTCTCAGGAACTGCTCATTGAGCTTTGACTTGAAACATTGAAGACATTTTCTTGTTCTTCTGGTGTCCTGCTAAGAGAACCTGAGACGCATCTCGTAATTCGCTTTAAATTTTCTTATGAGAACATGAGAATAAACGACCTAATGTATCATAAAGGAGAAGTTAAACAACATAGATATCGAGGGTCTTACGGCAACTTCCCACATCGTCATTTGGGCGACTTTTCAGCAGAGCCAAAAAACCATCTGCCAATGACTATGTTTACTGAGTAGGTAATTCAGTAAAATAAATCGTGGGATTTAGTGTTACCTAACTTACACTTAGTTAGATCGATCCGCCGGGGGAAGACGCTTCGAATGGTATGCATAACTCATTTTGGCCAAAAGACGATGTGGGGTGTTGCCGTGAGACCCTCGATATGTTAGTTAGCACGGTAATGGTATACTGTCCTCCAAAGTAGAGAAACTGTAGAGCAAGAAAACGCAGGTGACGTTGTAAAATAGGCTATTTTCAACGTTTTCACGTTATATTTCCACCAGTCAGTTCAGAAGTAATTTCCCCGTCTAAATTCTTTGATGAATAGGTATATGTAATAGTTTTATCATAAAACAGTCGTATATCATCGTCCTCAGGTAGAGAAATTCTTCTCGAGGCAATACGTCGACAAAGAAGACGGCCTTCGTGACCTCGAATGCATCTTAGAGAGCCAAGAAACGACTAACAAAGTATTTCGAGCTGCGACGTTTCTTCTACATCGAGCGTTGAGAGATAAAGTCATTTCCGTGTACACTATTGCAGCAACGATGTCGGTACATTTGTTCACCAAATACGTCGGCCCCAGGTGAGGAATTCAGGCCCAGGATCGGCTGAGTGACTAAAACATATGTTCCATGCTTATAGAAATTCAGCCCTAAGGCTCAAAACGAAAGGAATGAAAGGGGGGGGGGGGCAGGTTTTTTTTTTTAAATTATTAGGCTGTTATGATAGAGGCTTATGTACATGGAATACTTGATAATTTGGCTTTATGTTGAAGGGCTACATCGGTTTTATTTCACCATGTTTTTAGGATAACGACTTCCGAACTGACGAGAAGCGTCGAAAAATTGTTGCCGGAGCTCTTCTCGAAATCAGGCGACCCAACACCCAGAGTTCACAATACAGCCGTTCACACGATTTTGAGCTTGGCTCACGCTCCAGAATTAAGGTACCACTTTTCCACCGTTTGGCACGACCTACAACTGTTATAACCTTGGAGTGGTATACTTGATTTAATCCTAACCCTACGATTTAACAAACCTTATCTTTACTGTAGAGTATTTTGTAGTTTTTTCCACCTTTGCATTTGGTCCCTTCTTCCTCATAAACTCCTCATGAAACTGGAGTCAAAACCGTGACGATTTTTTAGGAAACTAAACATTATCCCCGTTTACCTTACGAGAGCTCTAACGGCGAGTTCACACCCGAGATTGGCTCTGTCGAAGTTGGAGATGGTCGAGCAGTTGATTCTGAGTATAGGGATTTCATCGTCCAAAGAAACGTAAGACGACCTCATATAAAACGACCAATACGTTATAATGATTTTGAATAATATAGAAGCTGTCGAGAATACATCTTCACGTTGTCCTTCTGTATTTCACAAGGGGGATGACATGCAGAACATTGGCCGAGTTTGGTGCCAGTGGACTTCACCACCCAGCTGAAGCCGTGAGGAAGGTTTGACGACTGAATAATATTTACACGAAATAATTATTACACCAATAATAACAACTGTACATTTGAATGGTAAGAATGACACCCAACAAGGATATTTCGCCTGAAATATGTTCAAATTTGAACTTTGAAAAAATTCAATACCGACTACGCCAATACTCAAGCTCACGTATTTCAATAATATAAATGCAAAAGTTTAACTTTTGACGTGTAATTATTACTTGCTTGCATGTCGGCAGGTCGCCGAGAGAATACTAATCCTAGTCTACCGGGTCAACCCAAGGTTAGTAAGGAAACAACTTCCTCCTGACGATGATATCACAAGAAGAAACCTGCTGTATCGCCAATTGATGAAAGAATTCGATAAAATCGATTTAGAAGTATGCGCCAATGTAAGTGGACGTCGATGAATCTGGTTGTTATACATGTTAAGTACAATTCATTCGTAAGTGGATACTTCATATGTACAGTTTATGATTGTAGACTTTGTTCCAATTAGGTCAAGAGGGAAATGAACGGACAGCAGAGAAGTATGTTGAAGTCGTCAGTTTCAACTTACGCAGCATCGACAGTCGTCGACACGCTGCCGGACAGCGTCGAATTAGGTCCGGATACCCCCAACTCGCTTCCCGGAAGCAACAAGTAAGTGGCCAAACGAGAGTTTTACGTAAATACGACGTGAGAGCGAATTTTAGGGAGGAGTTTGGTTTATTGATTCAGCCACAAATACTTGCGTTTGATCGTAACAAAAGTTTCTAACAATTTTTTTAATCATAATTTCTTCAGTCAAACGTGGTCGAGGGCTATGAACCAAAAATGGTTATCAATAGGACGAATCAATTTTTCCCCTTCATTTGAGCGCATCCAACTGTAGATTTGTCCTTTTTGGGCCGAAAGTGACGCCATACGTAGATACATTTTATAACTTACAATAACTTGATACTCAATACTCAACAAATTAAGGATGGGTTTCAAAGAGAAATGTCATTATGCGGACATTGCTGTAAAAAAATATATCGAAGAATGAATTGAAACAAAATGAAATAGCAGTCATACGATTATTTATAAGAATTTATAAGAATCTGTGGTTTGATTACCTACTGTTTCAGAGCTCAAAAATGTTCAAATTTAGTTTTATGTCGAAAAATTGTGTTTATTAGAGAATTTTCGAAGAAAAGGAAGCTATTGTTCTGAGTCTAAAATTTTTAAAACTCGAATTTCCGAAGAATTTTTATACCAAAATCCGTTTCAGACCATCCTGAATCCACTGCCAGAAGACATCAAAAATCACATGTATGTATGTGTCAATCCGGTCGATAACTCTCGATAGAATTGAGATGAAAAGTTCAAATTTGCACAAAAAATCTGTCTTGTCAATCAAAAGGCTAAGTTCGTAGATGGGCAGAATCAGGCAACTCTAAGGGGTGAGGGAGGGGGGTTTAGGGGAGTTTTTAAAGGGGAAGATTGCACATAAATTTCTAAAGTGAAGCAGTCTGACAAGGTTCACCTCATGTTAAAGATTTTTTTTTTTACACCGAACACGTTGGCGAAGTCAGAATTGCGATATCTCAAACTCGCTCTAATCTGACAAGGGAATGAGATATCGGAAGTCTGACTCAATTATCGTGTTCAGCATTGAAAAAACTATAAACTGAGGTCTTACTCAGCAAAAAAGAGACAACATTTGACATGAAACCAGTGAAATGGAGACATTGTATATAAAACTAGTTATTTCTTCGAAAATTCGCTCTTATAACCGTGGTGCAGGACTGTGGATTTTTTAATGTACAAGTTCGATAATGCTGCATACAATATTATGAAATGTTGACGGAATTGTTTTCAGACAATGCATATTCTGTTTTCAAATCTGTGATAACTTCACCGAGGAAGGGTTGAATATCCACTACTGGAAGTACTGTCCGATGCTGACGAGATGCGTCCACTGTCAGGAGGTGTTGGAGGCCACCGGCATCCACAAACACCTGAGCAAAGATTGCGACTACAAGGATATGTATAGGACGTGCGAGCGGTGCGGGGAAGCTGTGGTGCAGGAACATTACAGTCAGCACGTCGAAGGCTGTAACGGTGAGGACTAATTATTAATGTTAAGGAAATGCGTTACTACCACTAATGGGGAGCATTTGTTAGGCCTTGAACAACTCTTTGCTGGAGTAGTTCTGCCTGTTCCAGCAACCAGTGACAAAACAGAAAAGTTACTAAGCTCATCCCCACCACTTGAGTTATTTTAAATTAACTGGTTAAAGAACTTTTTGGTGGCTGGAACATGCCTATTAATACTGCTGGGTGGATCTCTCCGCAGGTGAAGTGCGATGTCCGTTTTGCCAGATGATCGTGGAAAACACAGACGCCTCTTGGAGGAGTCATCTTCTAGACGGGAAAACGTGTCCCAAACATCCCCGAAGTAAATACATCAATCGATCAGGTACGGTATCTCCATTACTATTACAAAAACCAATTAAACGAAACCACTGGTTCCAATTTTGAGAGTGTAGTGTAGGTAGTGGCGCTTGACTTGGGATTCAATGTAGATGTTATGATGGAGTGTGAAGAGAAGTCTAACGTCAATATCATTGATACGAATGACGCTTCAGGTCCTGCGTCTCGTTCCTGTTCAAACATGAGTGAAAATTGACTGGAGGTGAATGACTGAGTAATCTAACATGGTGATAACAGTCAGGAAAGATTCACTGAAATCTCATGAAAGATTCACTAAAAAGAGTAACTAGAAATTGAATAGGTCTCTTGCCTCAGGCCTCTTGTCCACCGTTCCACGCCCTTCAGAGTTTTGCTCGTATTTTTGATGAAGTTTCACAACGTATAATATTGAAGAGTTGTTATACGTGCGAGTGGATTCATTGATCTCTGCACTAATAATACATTTTCTTCATTGAAAAGAGGAAGAAGTGTCGAGGCTATACGTTTCTATGCAGCCCATTTTTGGTTAACATCTGATGCTCCCTCTAGTCACCGTAGCAAACCACTGGTTTCCACCACGGACATGAACCCCAGATATGACTCCTGGTAGTCTAGTATCTGTGGTTTCCACTAACTCCAGCGTCATTACGACAAACCGCTAGAGCGGGAATATGAAAGAACAAAGAGAATTTCCCAATCAGGCGTGACAGATACTCCCATAACCTGTTCAATACGCTATTTCATCCAAAATCAAGAAATAGCGTGAGAAAATTATGGCCCTTTGAAGTTGCTTATTTACCTTTACATTCAATTGCACAAATTTTTGTACACTACTACCTGCACAAATATAATAGCAAGCGTTCACTTACACGAACCTCAGTTAGATTAAACCTTATATAGGGACCCGAAAAGTGAACAACATTCACTTTACATTATTAGGAGAAGTTATCGAGTAGGATTGGTTAATACAAGAGAAAGGAAACCAAATTGCTACAGTAGCATATATATATATATTCACTTAAAGTGAAGGGGAGGGGCTACAAAGTGGAAGGTCTAATAGGTTGATATAACTGAAAGAAACCAGATTGCTATTGAAGTGGAAGGGAGGTTTTTTTTTCACATTACAGCTACCTTTCAATTGCACTTTCTCCGCCATAGTAAAGATACATAAATAATACTGTTTTATTCATCTTAGTGTAGCTAATCATTGACAAATTCTAACAAAATTCTTCCTAGAACAAGTGAGGCCAGCTAAGCCTAGGAGTGTAAGTTTGGGGCGGAGGAGCGCGTTTACGCCTTGAAGTCGGAGGAACAAGTTTTCGGAAGTGTTATCAAACACGATTGAAAATTGCCAAGAAAATTAGATGAACAGGCAGAAAGGATTTGTAAGTTGACATCACACATGAAAACACATTCAGCACAGTTAAAATAACCACCTGCTCTTCACCCTCACTTGATTTCAATCCCCAAAAACAGAATAACTAAACATTTGAGGTCAGAATTCAACAATATCATCACTTTTTCAATGACCATCATGGGATTTTTGTGGACATTTAGATCTACATCCGGATTATGGAAAGAAATCATATTTGATGGTGAATAATCATGATGGTTGTTGAAAATTGAAATCCGCACTCCATTCGCTTTACTTTTGTCAAAAGGCAGTCCTTATTTGCGTTATCAAAGTAGTTTTTTACGCCACTTAGCTAGAAGTTCTGTTGTCACCAAATCCTACACCAATACGTTTGGTAGGATAATCGAGATTCAGGGCTTCGGTTTTCTTGGCGGGCGGGACGCTCCCGCGTCCCTAGATTAACAATTCTTATGACCTCGAACCGTAACTGACCGATTCGGAGCATCTAATCTTATGTGGTAAGACCTCATACCAGGGTTAAACAGAACCACAGAGAAGATATTCGAAAATCTGGTCTTCTATTTGCTTTTTCTTTGCAGATTAAGCTAGGTTCACATGGAGACGCAATTCCTCACGGAAATCCTGTATGGCAACGCTTGCTGCATTGCTATTGGCCAACGCAAAATTGATTATTGCAACGCAATGTCATGGATACTACGTCAAAATCTCTGGATATCCACTGCCTGATCCGTTGCCGTATCCACAGAGGTTGCTGCTCACAGGTCTGTTAGAACCAGGGCCTTCTCAACAATCGATAGCCAATCCTTCCTGTCCTGGGCATGGCTCCTACACCGTTGCACACCAAGTCGGGTCAGGCCACCCATTGCAGACTATCAATCGTCTCCCACCAGGAAAGGGAGACGAGGATAGCTTTGAGGATAGCTTTCTGGGGGCATCCGTTCGACATGGCTAAGCCATCGTAGCCGTGAGCTCTTTACGAATGCCACCTAATCTGTCTCACCATACAAAGCATTTCTTTTAACTCTCTAGACAACTAAGATGACGTTCACTGGTGGATGTCAAGTATGGGAGCATGATGGTCTTGCATACGGCAAGCTTTGCTCATCCTGAGAGCCCTCGAAACTTCGCAGCTTTCTGAATTGCCCAGAAACTCCTATTTTCTGCTGCTATGCGCGTATTGATTGTTTGCGTCTGTTTGATTGTTCAGCCATATTAGAATTACTAATAATTATTAATTAATAATTCATAATTATTCCTTGTTTTGTATTTTCTCTGGCAGTGTCAGAATCGAAAGAAATTCGAAATTGATGCAACCAAGCAAAACAGATGAAAAGTGGGGAAACAACATGAGAAAACATTTTGATTAAATTGCCATGTGAACGCCGCTGAGGAAATTGCGTCTCCATGTGAACCTAGCTTGACACATCCATTCTTGACCAACCACCCTTTTTTTTGGGTTTGTTATTTGTTTGGACAGACACTCGAAACCTAATTTCCAAAATAACTTAAATTTTGACCAGACTACATGTTTGGCGCATGCGCACTCTGTTCCTAGTAAATTCTCTATTATTTGTATTTGTTTGATCACAGGTAGTTCTCAACCAATCATGTCAATCTGTAACCATGAAGTGTGGTATAACTTGTCGATCAATAGCATCACAAGATAACCTTATATCTCGAGGAAAAAACAAATTTTTTACGGGAGACGAGAAAATGATTGTAACTCATCTTTGGGGTATCAGATATGAAGTTATCAGTGACGTTACTGCCTACTTTATATTAAACAAGGTTTTAATTCAGCTTTGAGCCACAGGACGACGATACGAGGTTTTCTTTCAAAAAATGCAATTAAAAAAATGGCCATCATGTGATGCCATCGCTGTGGTAACCTGTGTAGGTTACAGTTAAGGTTACCCACTCAGAAACACCTCAGGAACGGTTCTCAGGGTTTGACCAATAGTATAGCGGCAAAAAGTGTATATCCGGAGTAAAATGGCAAAAGTTGAGATGCACCATGTTAAAACTTAAATGATCAAATGTGATAACAAGCCAATAATTGACACTGTCGCTTTGTTGAACAGGTTCTTCGTCGCCAAGGGACTTCATGGCAACATCCGTCTACAATTAGGCTGTGATTTGTTGAATAGTGATTATTTTTCTAGGACGCGCTCCCGATTCCATTGGGCCAAAACGGGGCAGCTGTTAACGAAAATTGATAACGAGCCAAACCCATGCCGTCGCCGATTTAGTTCAAAATCGTTAAACCAATATTTCTAAAAGTAGGACCTCATGAAAAGAAAAACTACGAGCTATTTTTTCGAAGACGCCTTTTCAAAAAGCTTAAGCACTTCTATAGACTTCTTGATACAAATCATACTACATTAGGGTGAATTTGAACGACTCCTCGCTGATTAATCGCTACAAATTACTCGTATATAACGTATCAGAACGAATTCCGAGGCTCGAACAGCCTTTAAAATGTTTCTATCTGACATCTTGCCACTAATATGTAACTCAGAGAGATATTGTACTTTCATAGGATGTAACATTTAATTTATTAACTCTGATGTAAATACAAATAGTTGAACTGTCCTTATTCAAAATTTGGTCTTTTTTTCCTGATAACTTAATGACTGAGCCGACTGTATCAACAGTCAATTACACTGTATAAAACAAACGACAGGAGTCAGTGGTTTGGAGCCAGTCTCTGACTTCCTATTTAATCCACGATGCTGTAATTTCAAAAATGAGCCTCTTTGGTACTGCTTGGTAACAATGACGAGGTACCGAGCCACCCTGATGCTGGAAATTCGAAATGGAGCCTCTTTAGAACTGTACTGCTGGGTAACAATGACGAGGTACCCAGCCACCCTGATGCTAGAAATTCGAAATGGAGCCTCTTTGATACTGCTGGGTAACAATGTCGAGGTACCGAGCCACCCTGATGCTGGAAATTCTATATGGAGCCTCTTTAGAACTGTACTGCTGGGCAACAATGTTGGTGTCCTGAGCCACCTGACCATCTGGGCCACCTTGACCATCTGGGTTGACAGCTTGTCAATATATTATGTTTATAAAAGTTTTATAATAAAACCACAACCACCCATTTAGAACAATAGAGAGCAATTCCAATGGAATTCCTCAGAACTAAGCTTCCCTTTTCAACCTAAACTCAGGCTTTATGTGAAAAATTCAGACAGCAATAATTAATCATTGATTGCCCATTAATCACTCTGTCGCAGAATAGCAGAGAAATCGTCAAAAATTACGGAATCGTCCCCATGAAGCTCACCTTTTCTTTCCAAGAACTCGTACAAATTATAGGTAAGAGCAAAATAGATCATTTTCTGTATGGAAAGTACTTGTGACCTACCAAGTCAGAATAAAGTATCGAAATTTCACACCTTTGTTTCATCGCTCCCAAACCTAACGGGTATTGATGCAAGCAATGTCTAACATAAAGTAGTTAGCATTTATACACCACAAAACCTTCCTAACCTATGCCATCCAAGGCAACAATGAATTGCATTTGGGAGAAGGCATTCTCAAATCCGGATATCCCCTTGTCGGCAAAGATGGCAATTTTTAATGCAATTGTGAGAGCCATATTATGCTATGCTGTTCAGGTATGGGGAAGCTTGGAGTATAGCTCAGATGAAGGAGTCCTGCCACTCTTCAGAAGCTATTTCATCTCCCTCAATATACGCTGACTTACAGAGTCATTTGACTTAAGGCTGCATTTCGCCTACCTCCAGAGGGTCGTGAGAATGAATGGTTGCCGACTGACCACAGTCGTGGCCTTTGAGACGATAAAAAGCTGCAAAGGGTTGGTTAAGCGTGACGCCTCCCTCTGCGCCAATTATGCGATTCCTGACAATTTGAGTGTTTTTAAAATGCAGGTTCTCAAGTTGGACGTGGAGGAACTCACGTTGGAAGTGAGAGTACGGAAACGGTCGAACTTCCTGGCACGGGCCATGGATATTATAAACCTAGTTTATAATATTCATAGTGCGTTCATGTGATAAATGTTGAAAACTGTTTCCGCAGCTGCACCGTATGCTCCCATGTGAACAAACCTCAACTAAATCACAAACCACAAGTGATAACCAGCGCTTATCATTTGGTGACGGCACCGCTCCCCTGAGAAGACGTCACACCTAGGCCTGTATAAGTGCCCATTGCCATAACTAATTGTTTCAAAAAGCCAATGCTACAAATACCAGCAATTATAAACATTTATTTACAAATCAATTGTATTCGTACAATATTGTTATCAATAACAGGCAAAGTGAACTCGTTACTTATCAATGAGAGTCCCGCGTATAGCAGCTTTCTTTGCGTTTATGGCAGCGTTACTCGCTTCCACAACGGACTTTCTCTTATTCATGCCTTTCCGCTCGAGTTGCTTCTCAATAATTCGCGCATTGTTTGCGTAGGAATCAGCTACTTCCCTCTGGAAAATTGAAGACAATATTAGTGTTATGTCTTAAAAGGTGACACATTGATGGAACTGAGAAAGTGTAGTTATGGGACACATAGTTATGTTTCTTGTTTAATGCACATGTGGGAACTGAGGGAGTACAACAGGAGTAGATTACAATTGGTACAGGTCATACATGGATGGGTCATATAACATGTGTATGTATCAAGACAATTAGGGAATACTTCGGGTAACCATAAATCATGCGGATTACAAATCAATTAAATATAAAAACTCACCGCTTCAATTTCATCTTCTTCTTCGTCAATGGTGGAAACTGTGACAGAGCTGAATTTACCCATATTTTTCGTGTGTTTTGTGACCTAAACAAAGTTATTCTCGGTTAACTACGGATGTAAGAGTGGCGCTCAAGACTCCAGATACATAATATGTGCAGTACAGTAAGTGAATTTGATTGAATTTTATGTAATTCCGAGGTGTGCGTACCATGATTTTCTTGGGTGCTTCAGCAGGCACTTGATTGTAAATATCCATTTTAGGGCGCTCGGATGAATCTTTGGTGATAGCATTTTTCATGACGAAACTGACGTTTTTCTCCAAGTTGTGTTTATAATAAATCGTCAATCTGCATCTGAAATGTAAGATGTATAAATACAGTGAAATTAGAAATTCGTTTGCTTTCCTTTGAATGACATCAGTATCGTAATGAGGTACAATCAAAGGATAAGTCTGGGTTTACTCCACTCACAACCCAAACTATGAGTATTGACTTGAAGAGGTTATTCAGGGTCCAGAAGGAAGCCTTGTGAATAATCCTGAGGATTCCTCTTCTTCGTCTTATTTTGGTCTGTTCCGCCAGAAAAAGCTCTTCTCGGTTCCGTCTATTTATTTATTTATTTCACAAAACGGGCAATGCTCAATGAACCTCAGTATGAAATTAAAAAATTAGTTGACCAAGCTGAGGGGGAAAAAATACAGAGAGAGAGCAAAAATGAAAGAATAGCAGAAACTGTAAACTGAAAAACCGTAGATGTAGGGAACTTGAGGAACACTGGAGAGAATACTACGCAGTAGTGTCTTGAATACAATTTGCGAGTGACGATGGAAGAAGTCCAAATTTGAGTTGTCCTGAAGCAGAAGGTTGGCTTGCCGGGGTAATCTATTGAGTGGTTGATGGTATAAGTAGTTTGTTGAGGAGAAGTTAACATGAAACAGACGCAGCACGAATGTTAAAAGATGGGACGTTCAGACCGATCTCAGACAGCAAGGCAGGGCAGTCGATCACGCCGTTCAGCAAATTGTATAAAAACATATTGTCGGCAATGTGACGGCGGGTGGCAAGTGAATCGATATTACAATGTGCAGCTGTCGACCGAGCACTGTAATCCTGGTATGGAATGCGCAGCTTGAACCCCACACATCGAGATGCTCTATGTGGGTCCGGTAGATTGGTCAACGCTGAAGAAAGAGCAGGGCTACTGCAAACCAAAATGGGAGGAATAAGATCAGGCCCCATGCCCTTATTCACCCACAAGTTAAATGTAATTAGATGCGGAGAGGGCGAGAGAGAGCGTAATGACGCCCCCCGCCCGACAGCCACCTACATCTGCCCGCTTTTCTCTTTCTCACCCACAATTTAAATGTAATTAGTTGCGTCAAGGGGGCGGAGAGGGGGGGAGCGCAATGACACCCACCCCCCATCAGCCACCTACATCTGCCCGCTTTTCTCTTTCTCACCCACCTACAACTTCGCCCACAATTTAAATGTAATTAATTGCGTCGAGGGGGGGGGAGAGCGCAATGACACCCACCTACATCTGCCCGCTTTTCTCTTTCTCACCCACCCCCACATTCGCCCACAATTTAAATGTAATTAATTGCGTCGAGGGGGGGGGGGGAGCGCAATGACACCCACCTACATCTGCCCGCTTTTCTCTTTCTCACCCACCTCCACATTCGCCCACAATTTAAATGTAATTAATTGCGTCGAGGGGGGGGGAGAGCGCAATGACACCCACCTACATCTGCCCGCTTTTCTCTTTCTCACCCACCTCCAAATTCGCCCACAATTTAAATGTAATTAATTGCGTCGAGGGGGGGGGAGAGCGCAATGACACCCACCTACATCTGCCCGCTTTTCTCTTTCTCACCCACCTCCAAATTCGCCCACAATTTAAATGTAATTAATTGCGTCGAGGGGGGGGGGAGAGCGCAATGACACCCACCTACATCTGCCCGCTTTTCTCTTTCTCACCCACCTCCAAATTCGCCCACAATTTAAATGTAATTAATTGCGTCGAGGGGGGGGGAGAGCGCAATGACACCCACCTACATCTGCCCGCTTTTCTCTTTCTCACCCACCTCCACATTCACCCACAATTTAAATGTAATTAGTTGCGTCGAGAGAGACCGACATTGAATCCTGAGGGCTGCAAGTTTACCAATTCTTGGTTGCTTCCTACTGTACCTTTCAACCACCAATATTACAATGTAATGAAAATACCTAAGTGTGATTTGAAGTTTGCTAATTTCTACACTTGAACAAAAAAAAAAGCTAATTCTACAATTATGCAAAAATCAATAGTTGAAATTACTTTTTGCACTTCAGCCGGTATTGCTTCTCGATGCCTTCGGTTCGACGGATGAAAACAATTTCGTCTTGATCTGCTATAATTTTATGAGCGTGTTTTGAACCGTCCAGTACGCGAGCGCCATCTCTTTTCCTCAGTGGTAATTTTTCAATCGGGCAATCTGTGGAATAAGAGTAAGATTTACGAATTATATTATAATGGTAATTATATTACGAATTATATATTATATTATAAACAGAAATAGACACATTCATCATTCGAAGCAAGTAGTGATGTGACGACACCGAAATTCGAAATCATCAAAACATTGGAAAAGATTCGGTTTCGAGGTTCGATTTGCGAGTTTCGAGAATCGTAACTTTTCGCTTTCGAATGCTTTTCGGGATTTTTTCGTGCCATTATCGTTGTTGATAACAGGAGTTTTGAGAGTGATAGTCAAATGGTTAATTTGGAGTAATTTGATTCATTTTTCATTACCATAACCAGCCAAATAAATAGGCTTTTAAGCATGTTGTAGCCTCCGGAATACCTCCAGGACCACTGGTGGTGAGTAACCTGTTAAAAGATTCGATTTTGGTTTTGAGATTCGAAATGCCAAGGTTTCACCATCACTCGAAGGAAGATGGGTTTACTCAAGTTGAACAATTCTTTTAGTGTGGTTTACAATACACAGAACACTGCTGCACAGCTTCCACTAAATTACTAGTTGTACAAGATTGATCTTACAGCAGCAAAATCCATTATTATTTTTTTTTTTTTTACTCTGTAGACGGCCAAACCGCTGAACCGATTTTGATAGGGATTGCTCCATTGTGATCAGCAAGTTGCAGGGGTGGTTTCTGTCGATATTAGATTTCACACACCCCCTTCCTACATCGTGAACGAGGGCTTTCCTTAGTGACGATACAGATAAATTCTCACCGTTGTCAAGTATTTCGACGCGATGGTAGTTATACGGATAATTATGCGTCTACCTATCTACAGGACTCTCTCACGCGAGCGAAGCGAACCACTGGCAAGCAACGTTCGCGAAGGTTCTAAACATCACGTCGTGTCTCACTTCTCTCCTGTGCACCCTAGAGCGCTGAACTTCGATACACAGCCTCTTGTGACCATGGGGGAGTAAATAGGGTGATGTCGCATCAGCTAAGAGAGCGATAATGCATTAATAGCCGATACCTGTGCGTTCCACGGGTCCAAATTTTGGACCCGTGGAACGCACAGGTATCGGCTAGAAATTTATATTTGCCATATATCAGCGGTGGCACTGACATTTCTAGCAATATTGCTCGGAAAGAATTCAAACTGTAACCTAAAGTGGTTGAATTATTAGTTGAAACTACGGTAAACCAAAGATTCAAGATCCCTTTTCTATTTATTATTTTTCAATTAAAAACGTTGTAGATTAGTATGCACTTGAACATATCACATTTTCTGGCGTTTTCCAAGTTGTTGGTTTTACAACACTTTGGAAACATAAATCCAGCTATGAGCAACTTGATGATTTGACCAAGAGCCGTTTTGGACGAAAAGTATCTATATTGTAGGTATGTGATCTACTAACTGCAGTTTCAGGTACCTTTTCAACAGATTGTTCAAGTGATTGTAAGCAGTAAGTTATAGACACCTAAATTTATGATGTTACACATACCTACTCAAGTACTTACCGAGGATCATAGTCATTTGTCCACAGTGACAGTAGTAAGTATGTAGAGGTTTTTCTTCATTGTACTCTTCTTTATCTTTCGTGTCAGAGCAGGCGATACTTCTTGAAACGACTTTCGGCATATTTTATAACTTTCACAGAAACGGGACAAAATTTGAGGAGTACAGCCGATTTACATTACTCTGTACCGTTAACCTGAGATTACGAGAGCTCTAGGATGTTTAAACTGTTATGAGGTTGTAGCTAAACGAAAAGATGTTTACTTATCTGTTGCAATTGAATAGTAGGTACCTATTAAATTAACATAGTAGGTATTACCTAGTTCTCAACGTTTCACGACAAAACTTTCATCAATACCAAACGTAAACAAGATCTGAAAATCATCGTTTCGTTCTTTTCATGTACTTACCTGCCGTTGCAGTTGTGTCGGACATGGTGAGGAGACGAATGAGCTGCTTGTGATTGAAGAATAATTTTAAACCCCTATTTCCGTCTGAAGTTGTTCTGGAATTGAAAAAAGGTTTATCTTTTCAAAATAAACGTTTTTTCGACGTGTTCGATTGGTTTCAAATCGGAAAGCCATTTCCTCCGACTGCATCACTCCATTGAGCACAAAAGATACAAACTGTTGTCAGCCAATAAGTGGAGTAATGTACACACTCTTTGTTTGATTAGAGACAGCGCAATCGATGCTAATGTCGACTTTTTCTTGAAACGCTGATTCCTAGAACTTTATGTGCCCATCAGTTTGTACAAATTTGAACACTTCGAGTCGTGTTTGAGTTTCCCGTTCAGATTGAACAATTCGGACGTGGTAAAGGGTTGCTGTTCGACAAGTGGTAAATTACTACTATTTTTAGTCATCCAACAGCCGGCATTGGATAACAAGGTGATAACACCTCGCATGCAGCTCTAATCCAATTTGATTTCCCACTGCAATCAGGTAATGTTCCTCTGTTTTCTGCTTACAGCTTGTTGAAAGTGTGTTCTGTAACGTGTGGTTAATCATCAATCAGTGTGGTTAATCATTCACGACCAAGTTATTCCCGTTCACACTTTTCAAGGATTTGGATTTGGCCTTCAACTTGTTTACTCCCTTCTACGCTCAAGTATATTTTTTGCTTCCTCAGATTTAGTTACTGTGCGTCATTGAGGCAAAGAAAACAATAATATTTACTTACCGCCGTCTCTGAGACAGACCTCATAACGTTTGTGAACTGCACGCATGATGGTTGTCTTGGACGTATTCTGAAGATCGAGCAATGTTCCCTATCAGCAGACCTTCTGTGTTATTGTGCCGACGAGTTGTCAACCACACGTCGTTTGTGAGGTGAGTTGTCGCACATTTATGTATTAAATACAAATTTTGAGAGTGATCTAAGGTGTCAAATATCATATTTACCGTTACGTTTTCAGACACGCTCAGTTGCCCCAAGTGGACCCGAGGGGTCCCCTCGCCCCTCTTAAAAAGTACGTTTTCTCGTCATATTTGGAATTTTTGAAGAGCTACGATGTCAAGTTGGAGACGAAATTCCCAGCGGCGATCCGAATTTACAGGATATTCAAAGATGGATTTCACGTGAGTATGTTGTTTGTACATCTGTACAACCCTACCTAATACAATCGGGGACACTGATTGAAGAGGGGGGGACAGTGTCATAATTATATTATCATTATTGCCAACGTTCTGTGTTACCAGAAGTAACACAGAAGTAAGTAGTTTCTGTGTTACCCAATAAACCGTAGGTATCTCTGACAAAACTTTGTCGCATACCATTGAGTTCGACGGTAACTGTTGACTTGGACAATGTGTTGAAAGAAGTGGCAACTAGACATGCAAGAGATCCAGGAGCAGCACCCACTTTTGGTTTGTCTTTGCTTGAGATACAAACGCTTTGCACATTTTTCTTTCTTTTCGTGAATTTTCGAAGAAGAGGAAGCAATGGTTCTTGGTCTAAAAATTTTAAAACTCGAATTTCCGAATCGTTTTTATACCAAAATCCGTCTCAGACCATCCTGAATTCACTGCCAAAAGACACACAAAATCATATATATTTATATATGTATATATTTTAAATTTTAGATAGAAATAAAATAACAAAAAGGGGTTACAAGACTCACTTGAGACGCGTTTCGTGTTTACGTTATCAATTAAAAAAAAATAAATATATATGTATATATGTATATATTTACTCATGTGTTTATGTATGTGTCGGTCCAGACGATAACTCTCGATAGTATGGAGATGAAAGGTTCAAATTTGCACAAAAATCTGTCCTGGCAATCGAAAGGCTAATTAGGCCACTCCAAGGGGGGTTTTGGGGAGTTTTAAGGCGAGGAAAATTACCCTTGAATTCCGAAAATGAAAAAAGTGACACCTCATTTTAAAGGGTTTTTTTTGCGCTGAACACGATGGTGAAATCAGAATTGCGCTATCTTCTTTCGTTCTCAAGCTGGATCATTTTGAAGATGAAGAAACGTGGTTGTTACTTGAAATGCTCTTCACTGTTCATCTGTTCTAATCTGATTACGGAATGAGATACTTATCTCAATTCTCCATCGTGTTCAGCGTTCAAAAATCTATAAACTGAGGTGTTACTCGGCAAAAAAGTGAGACAAAATTTGTTATAAAACCTGTAAAATGGAGACATTTTACATAAAACCAGTTGTTTCTTCGAAAATTCGCTCTTGTAGCCGCCTTGCTTTCTACATTTGTTTCAAACGTTGCCAGTCGCTGGGCGAAGAGACCTAGGGTGTCTAGGGCCACTACATGAGTAACAGCTTTGTTTGCTTGTCTTGGCAGTAGCAGGATATTCTGGTTGCTCCTTGTTGTTACACTGTTACAATCATGGCATCTACCGTTTGAGACTGGAAAGGGATATGATTGGTCGGTTTTATGCCTAAAGGAACCACCATAAATGCAAGTGCATACTGTGAGACACTCAAAATGTTGAGAAAAAAATCAAGGACATAAGGAGAGGAATGCTGACTTGTGGTGTGTAACTCCTTCATGACAACCTCATACTCAGGGCCTGCTTGTTTCATTTGGGTGGTCCATAAGCTCCAAAAATGTATTGACCTCAATGGCGACTATGTAGAGGAAAAATGACATGTTTTGACACTATCTTTCAATTTCATTTAAATGTATTTTTCAACTTTCAACACATGTTGTAACCTTACTTTCTGGACATCCCTCGTAGTTGGCTGCATGTTGATGTGCTAGGTCTAAAATTCGTGCTTGTTCAAAGAGTGGGATTTTCTAAAAGTCTCTGTCTTATGATGGTAGACTGGATACTTCCGATAAATTCATCTCTAATACTCTCATTTCTATTCAGTTCTGCTATTACTGCCTTGAAGTTACAATCTGTACTGAAGGTTTTGGTATTTGTAGGTGTTGTTCCAATATTTCCCCTAAATCTTGCTGTCGTGTTACAAGTTTATGTCGGGCTAAAGTTCATAGAACGTTGGCTTCGGCTAAGGAATCCTGGGTTACACGTGTCAAAAAAGTGGTTCTAGGTGACACAAGATCTCAATAAATGCAGTATTTATTGGAGCTAATGGGGTTTTTTTATTTGGAAGATGAAATGTGGAAATCTGGTAAATTCCACGTTATCAGCTTGGCATTCAACAGGAATATTGAACATGTAGGTTGGTACTTAGTTAATGTAGAGGAGGAATGAATACATGTGACATGTATAAATATTCGAGTTTACCAACTAATTGGTATGAAGGGTTATTCAATTTATAGCTCAGTGATGTTGTTGCAGGATTTCTACCAAGACTTGAAAGGACTCATTATTATAAGAAAGAAACTTCGGCGAAACTACCACCAGTTGGAATGTTTGAGCAGAAAGGAATTGGAACTGAACATGCGAATGCCTGGTGATATGTACAGAGTCGCTCCAGTTCTGCTGATATCAGCTTTGCCTTTTGCCAACTATGTGGTTTTCCCTTTAGCGTAAGTACCAATCATCTGGCTGATTAGAATACGTCATATATTTACTCATATTCACTCTTATTTTAGTAAAAACTGTTTCAAGTTTTGGCACATCCCCCACTCTACGCCTAGGGCAGCATAACTTCGCTACTTATATTTGTAATTTATGGTTTGCTGAGTTGCCCCATTCCCTGGGAGGTTACCCATCCAGAGGGTCTGGTCTGCATTTACAGAATTTTAACAGATTTTATGTTGCTATACAGGAGATCCGTCCAGAATTGCGTCTCCATGTTAGCAACTCCTCCCAGTAGCGCCTGCTTTGTTGCAGAGCCTACAAAGTATTTTCAAGTATATTTAAAGATACTTTTACTCCAAGCACGGGCGTAGGATCTGTTTTTATCTTCTATTCCAAGTGAGTGCTTTCATCTTATTCATACAAGCCAATGTAGCTAATGTGTTTTTCCTCAATCTGTTCACTAGGTACATCTTTCCAAGGCAGCTGCTTTGCCGGCATTTCTGGACGCTCCAGCAAAAAGTCCAGTACTCCGTTCTCGATCAAAAACGCCGCCTAGGACACTACAAACCGGTTTTCAGAGCTCTTCAATCAAAATTGGCCTCCCTCAAAGGACACCAAACGTACAACTTGTGGCGGCAATGTATCGCCCAGCTTGGGAGCGGTTTGCATCCCGGGACGATCAAAGTGGCAAATGTACAGTCCCTCTTTGGAAACGACCAAATTTACGATTTGAAGAACCTCTCGTCGAGCCACATTGTAAGTCGTGGACTTTAAAAAAAATACTGGTTGAAGATAAACAGTTTAAATGGCTTTTTTTTTAAACAGTTAAAATGGTGTAGTGTGACGGGTATCTTTAATGGGCAGATGTGAATTGAGCCCAGTACAGGTTGAACCGATCCCAGAGGTAAAGGGGATCAGGTTGAGACCCAAAGTAAGAGCCCTCAACCGACCACCCTTCTGAGCACCTTCTGTGATTGGAACGAGTTCAGCAGTAGTTTACCAGCGGCCCGAGTCGGTCGAGCCATATAATATTATGTAGAAGCGGTAACGATTACGTTTTAGGAGGGACCGCTTCGTACAAGTTCAGTTGGACATATTGTTGATTAATACAAGAGTTGCCTAGCACTCAAAAATAAATAAAAATCCCCCAAACCACAGATCACATACAATGTATACACATTAGTTGGACACTGAGAACTCGCTTTCAGTCATCCCATGGGGCCCATTTGGCATCTTGAAATCTGTGCTCATTTAGGGCCTACTCGTTGGGATCTACTTGCATCTCGCTAAGGCTAATGAGAAAGGTGAGCTCAACTAGGCACTTTGACTTAGGGCTCATTTCACCATCTCCCTCTCCACTAATCACTCTGTTTTCAGTCTGATTCTGTTTTAATGGCTGAATCTAAAATTTGAATTTTCATTGCAGCGAGTGCTTTTAAAAATACACGACATGCACAGCGGATGGAGAAGAAGAAAGAGGTTGATAGAGCGCGCCAAAACGATATATTACATGGATTTGGCCATATTGAAAGAAGGCGGAGTTGACGCTATGAATCAAGATGATGTCAGAACGGTAGGTATATCTACCTTTCCTTATATCTACACAAACTACTATAATAATATCGTCGCCTCATAATGAGAACCTCTCATCTCCGCTTCGACCCCAGAATGATCACTTCCCCTCTCCGTACTACCTAACTTTCAAGTGAATCGGTGAAGGTGGAGAGGCTGTAGCCTTGACCGCCTATATATTGAAGAAAAACATGGTAAAGTGTGTATGAAGGTATGTCATGCGGCTCCCGTTAAACCTAGCGAATTTAATATTTTAAAGGCACTACTGCTTTCGCGAGTGATATCCTATTTATAATGTCATCACAATTTTATCGTTTTCAACGTTTTGTTTCGGAATTTCGTTCTCCACCCTGTTGGTGGCCAGAGGCAAACTTTGGCACAGAGCTTAGTACCAACATGTTAAACTCCCATCTGGTGGAGATGGGAGTTATCATGTTCAACTATATTATAGATGTTACCTACCAGTGATATATTGTGCTAGCATTTATTTATATCATATTGGCATCACTGCACCGTTCCTCCAATGAGTAGTCCATGCCTTATTGCAACTTCTGTTCTCGTCGTCAGACGACGGTCGTCTCCCTGTACCTAATTTTCTCTCCCCGTTGCGTCCTACTTCAAGATTTAATTCTCAAATTTCGAATTCAACTTCTGATTTTTGTGTGTTTCCACCAGGCTTGCTTTATACGCGGACTCAATCCTACCAACATGAACGCAGACGAAACGGTACGTTGGCTCAAAGAGTGGATCAAATTATCTTCCGGCCTGAAAGACGAAAGTTGGTCCTTCATCCTTCATCTGCCAGTTCTAACCGCCTACAACCACCCGTCCAATTGGGTGTTGATTCATTGAGACCACACTTTCCTTCACCGCATAAGACTGTGATATTAAATTGCTACCGCTCTAAGAAATAGAATCCTTATCGAAACAAGGTCATATCTCGTTTTGTTTTCTTTCACTGAATACGTTGAAATACGTTCCCCATTATTCACATTTACATTCGACCCATCTTTGAACAAGATGAAATCGTATTCATTTCAACCCACCTTCCTTATAAGTACATTGTTCCTTTGTTTATTTGTATTTATTACTTACACGATGTTTTTCATCTCATGTATTGCGTAAGTATACTTAAAGCTAAGTAGTTTAACTACCTGTAGAGGTACCTACAAGTTACCAATGCTGTGCTAAATATTGATTTTGTTCGACAATTTTCAATAAAAAATTTTATTCTCAGTTACCAGTTTAATATATTTTCCTTGTTGGAATCCTTTTTCAGATTTTCAATGGTAGGAGTCGATATTAAGTCTACTCTTATTCGTATTTGACGTATTAACGTATTTTAATTCACAATTGCTCTTCTTGAATGTCTATTCAAATTCAAATAAACACCTCGAGTCGATATGAAGTCAACTTTTTTTCGTTTTCACGATGAATTTGAGTCGACAATTGCTCTTCTTGAATGTCCATTCGAACTCAAACACCTCGAGTCGATATAAAGTCAACTTTTTTTCGTTTTCACGAGGAATTTGAGTCGACAATTGCTCTTCTTGAAGGTCCATTCGAACTCAAATAAACACCTCGAGTCGATATGAAGTCAACTTTTTTTCGTTTTCGCGATGTATTTGAGTCGACAATTGCTCTTCTTGAAGGTCCATTCGAACTCAAATAAACACCTCGAGTCGATATGAAGTCAACTTTTTTTCGTTTTCACGATGTATTTGAGTCGACAATTGCTCTTCTTGAAGGTCCATTCGAACTCAAATAAACACCTCGAGTCGATATGAAGTCAACTTTTTTTCGTTTTCACGATGTATTTGAGTCGACAATTGCTCTTCTTGAAGGTCCATTCGAACTCAAATAAACACCTCGAGTCGATATGAAGTCAACTTTTTTTCGTTTTCACGATGTATTTGAGTCGACAATTGCTCTTCTTGGAGGTCCATTCGAACTCAAATAAACACCTCGAGTCGATATAAAGTCAACTTTTTTTCGTTTTCACGATGAATTTGAGTCGACAATTGCTCTTCTTGAAGGTCCATTCGAACTCAAATAAACACCTCGAGTCGATATGAAGTCAACTTTTTTTCGTTTTCACGATGTATTTGAGTCGACAATTGCTCTTCTTGAAGGTCCATTCGAACTCAAATAAACACCTCGTGTCGATATAAAGTCAACTTTTTTTCGTTTTCACGATGAATTTGAGTCGACATTTGCTCTTCTTGAAGGTCCATTCGAACTCAAATAAACACCTCGTGTCGATATAAAGTCAACTTTTTTTCGTTTTCACGATGAATTTGAGTCGACATTTGCTCTTCTTGAAGGTCCATTCGAACTCAAATAAACACCTCGAGTCGATATGAAGTCAACTTTTTTTCGTTTTCACGATGTATTTGAGTCGACAATTGCTCTTCTTGAAGGTCCATTCGAACTCAAATAAACACCTCGAGTCGATATGAAGTCAACTTTTTTTCGTTTTCACGATGAATTAGAGTCGACAATTGCTCTTCATGAAGGTCCATTCGAACTCAAATTAACACCTCGAGTCGATATGAAGTCAACTTTTTTTCGTTTTCACGATGTATTTGAGTCGACAATTGCTCTTCTTGAAGGTCCATTCGAACTCAAATAAACACCTCGAGTCGATATGAAGTCAACTTTTTTTCGTTTTCACGATGAATTAGAGTCGACAATTGCTCTTCTTGAAGGTCCATTCGAACTCAAATAAATACCTCGAGTCGATATGAAGTCAACTTTTTTTCGTTTTCACGATGTATTTGAGTCGACAATTGCTCTTCTTGAAGGTCCATTCGAACTCAAATAAACACCTCGTGTCGATATAAAGTCAACTTTTTTTCGTTTTCACGATGAATTTGAGTCGACATTTGCTCTTCTTGAAGGTCCATTCGAACTCAAATAAACACCTCGAGTCGATATGAAGTCAACTTTTTTTCGTTTTCACGAAGTATTTGAGTCGACAATTGCTCTTCTTGAAGGTTCATTCGAACTCAAATAAACCCCTCGAGTCGATATGAAGTCAACTTTTTTTCGTTTTCACGCAGTATTTGAGTCGACAATTGCTCTTCTTGAAGGTTCATTCGAACTCAAATAAACCCCTCGAGTCGATATGAAGTCAACTTTTTTTCGTTTTCACGAAGTATTTGGGTCGACAATTGCTCTTCTTGAAGGTCCATTCGAACTCAAATAAACCCCTCGAGTCGATATGAAGTCAACTTTTTTTCGTTTTCACGAAGTATTTGAGTCGACAATTGCTCTTCTTGGAGGTCCATTCGAACTCAAATAAACACCTCGAGTCGATATGAAGTCAACTTTTTTTCGTTTTCACGAAGTATTTGAGTCGACAATTGCTCTTCTTGAAGGTCCATTCGAACTCAAATAAACACCTCGAGTCGATATGAAGTCAACTTTTTTTCGTTTCCACGATGTATTTGAGTCGACAATTGCTCTTCTTGAAGGTCCGTTCGAACTCAAATCAACACCTCGAGTCGATATGAAGTCAACTTTTTTTCGTTTCCACGATGTATTTGAGTCGACAATTGCTCTTCTTGAAGGTCCATTCGAACTCAAATTAACACCTCGAGTCGATATGAAGTCAACTTTTTTTCGTTTTCACGAAGTATTTGAGTCGACAATTGCTCTTCTTGAAGGTTCATTCGAACTCAAATAAACACCTCGAGTCGATATGAAGTCAACTTTTTTTCGTTTTCACGATGTATTTGAGTCGACAATTGCTCTTCTTGAAGGTCCATTCGAACTCAAATAAACACCTCGAGTCGATATGAAGTCAACTTTTTTTCGTTTCCACGATGTATTTGAGTCGACAATTGCTCTTCTTGAAGGTCCATTCGAACTCAAATAAACCCCTCGAGTCGATATGAAGTCAACTTTTTTTCGTTTTCACGATGTATTTGAGTCGACAATTGCTCTTCTTGAAGGTCCATTCGAACTCAAATAAACCCCTCGAGTCGATATGAAGTCAACTTTTTTTCGTTTTCACGAAGTATTTGAGTCGACAATTGCTCTTCTTGAAGGTCCATTCGAACTCAAATAAACACCTCGAGTCGATATGAAGTCAACTTTTTTTCGTTTTCACGAAGTATTTGAGTCGACAATTGCTCTTCTTGAAGGTTCATTCGAACTCAAATAAACACCTCGAGTCGATATGAAGTCAACTTTTTTTCGTTTTCACGATGTATTTGAGTCGACAATTGCTCTTCTTGAAGGTCCATTCGAACTCAAATTAACCCCTCGAGTCGATATGAAGTCAACTTTTTTTCGTTTTCACGAAGTATTTGAGTCGACAATTGCTCTTCTTGGAGGTCCATTCGAACTCAAATAAACACGTCGAGTCGATATGAAGTCAACTTTTTTTCGTTTTCACGAAGTATTTGAGTCGACAATTGCTCTTCTTGAAGGTCCATTCGAACTCAAATAAACCCCTCGAGTCGATATGAAGTCAACTTTTTTTCGTTTTCACGAAGTATTTGAGTCGACAATTGCTCTTCTTGGAGGTCCATTCGAACTCAAATAAACACCTCGAGTCGATATGAAGTCAACTTTTTTTCGTTTTCACGAAGTATTTGAGTCGACAATTGCTCTTCTTGAAGGTCCATTCGAACTCAAATAAACACCTCGAGTCGATATGAAGTCAACTTTTTTTCGTTTCCACGATGTATTTGAGTCGACAATTGCTCTTCTTGAAGGTCCGTTCGAACTCAAATTAACACCTCGAGTCGATATGAAGTCAACTTTTTTTCGTTTCCACGATGTATTTGAGTCGACAATTGCTCTTCTTGAAGGTCCATTCGAACTCAAATTAACACCTCGAGTCGATATGAAGTCAACTTTTTTTCGTTTTCACGAAGTATTTGAGTCGACAATTGCTCTTCTTGAAGGTTCATTCGAACTCAAATAAACACCTCGAGTCGATATGAAGTCAACTTTTTTTCGTTTTCACGATGTATTTGAGTCGACAATTGCTCTTCTTGAAGGTCCATTCGAACTCAAATAAACACCTCGAGTCGATATGAAGTCAACTTTTTTTCGTTTCCACGATGTATTTGAGTCGACAATTGCTCTTCTTGAAGGTCCATTCGAACTCAAATAAACCCCTCGAGTCGATATGAAGTCAACTTTTTTTCGTTTTCACGATGTATTTGAGTCGACAATTGCTCTTCTTGGAGGTCCATTCGAACTCAAATAAACCCCTCGAGTCGATATGAAGTCAACTTTTTTTCGTTTTCACGAAGTATTTGAGTCGAAAATTGCTCTTCTTGAAGGTCCATTCGAACTCAAATAAACCCCTCGAGTCGATATGAAGTCAACTTTTTTTCGTTTTCACGAAGTATTTGAGTCGACAATTGCTCTTCTTGAAGGTCCATTCGAACTCAAATAAACCCCTCCAGTCGATATGAAGTCAACTTTTTTTCGTTTTCACGATGAATTTGAGTCGACAATTGCTCTTCTTGAAGGTTCATTCGAACTCAAATAAACCCCTCGAGTCGATATGAAGTCAACTTTTTTTCGTTTTCACGAAGTATTTGAGTCGACAATTGCTCTTCTTGAAGGTCCATTCGAACTCAAATAAACACCTCGAGTCGATATGCAGTCAACTTTTTTTCGTTTCCACGATGTATTTGAGTCGACAATTGCTCTTCTTGAAGGTCCATTCGAACTCAAATAAACACCTCGAGTCGATATGAAGTCAACTTTTTTTCGTTTTCACGAAGTATTTGAGTCGACAATTGCTCTTCTTGAAGGTCCATTCGAACTCAAATAAACCCCTCGAGTCGATATGAAGTCAACTTTTTTTCGTTTTCACGAAGTATTTGAGTCGACAATTGCTCTTCTTGGAGGTCCATTCGAACTCAAATAAACCCCTCGAGTCGATATGAAGTCAACTTTTTTTCGTTTTCACGAAGTATTTGAGTCGAAAATTGCTCTTCTTGAAGGTCCATTCGAACTCAAATAAACCCCTCGAGTCGATATGAAGTCAACTTTTTTTCGTTTTCACGAAGTATTTGAGTCGACAATTGCTCTTCTTGAAGGTCCATTCGAACTCAAATAAACCCCTCCAGTCGATATGAAGTCAACTTTTTTTCGTTTTCACGATGTATTTGAGTCGACAATTTCTCTTCTTGAAGGTCTATTCGAACTCAAATAAACACCTCGAGTCGATATGAAGTCAACTTTTTTTCGTTTCCACGATGTATTTGAGTCGACAATTGCTCTTCTTGAAGGTCCATTCGAACTCAAATAAACCCCTCGAGTCGATATGAAGTCAACTTTTTTTCGTTTTCACGAAGTATTTGAGTCGACAATTGCTCTTCTTGAAGGTTCATTCGAACTCAAATAAACACCTCGAGTCGATATGAAGTCAACTTTTTTTCGTTTTCACGATGAATTAGAGTCGACAATTGCTCTTCTTGAAGGTCCATTCGAACTCAAATAAACCCCTCGAGTCGATATGAAGTCAACTTTTTTTCGTTTTCACGATGTATTTGAGTCGACAATTGCTCTTCTTGAAGGTCCATTCGAACTCGAAATGTTAAAAATAGGTCAGAACTGGATGACAATGCAATATTTACTCGGTTTGTATGACATGGTATATTATTGTATGTATGATTTGGTATAGTACAGTATGGTATTTTTAATTCAATTTGGATGATGAGCTAGAGTTTCATCTAACAGCTCGTTAATTGGATTAGGGTGATCTGGTCAGTGAAGGTAATATACCGTTGTGTCAAGAATTTTCAGAGGTTTTTTGACATTTTATGTCTTTGCTATGGCACACAAACAAAAAAATCGTCACGAAAATTGTTGACGAAAACTGTTGACGAAAAGTTACTTCCTCATTTTCCAACCCATGAAAATCGTTCACCACTCGTTGGAATGCCCTCAATTTATCGAATATTTCCATGCCCTGCACACGACCGTGGATGTACGGAAAGCTGAGTTAAACAGAAGACAATGTAGAAGACAATGATACTACCGAAACAGTTGTAGTATCACAACATGTGTGTTTAATGTACCATGGTTTATTAGGGTGTATATATAGGAATGCTACGTGAAATTGTAGTTGGGTGTTAGAGGTGTTTTCGAGTACATTTTGAAGTGAATTTTGAAAGTAAACCTTAATTCACAGGATAACCGAAACAGTTGTAGTATCACAACATGTGTTTAATGTACCATGGTTTATTAGGGTGTATATTAGGGTAATGAGGGAGGAAATGGGGGGGTGATGGTGGTGGGGACTAAAGACATAAAATGTCCCAATGTGTTGCAGACTCGTATGCAAGCGTTTATCTTAGATAGTACTAAACGTTTAAATTTGAGTTAATTTATTCGATTTTCTGAATCTACCTTTCTTGAAACGTAAACCAACAAATTTTGACATGGGGCTATAAAAATTTTTTCTTTGGGCGATTCCAATGGTTCATTATCGAAGAAGTACACTACTTTTAATTTTAATTCTAAAATGGGAAGTAGGTACACTAATTTTAATTTAATTGCCATCGTTTAATTCTAATTACTGAATGGATAGGGAAACCGAAATATCCCCCATGAGGTAAAGAGGGTGAAGTTGTTGCGACAAAAAAAAGGGTTTCCGAAAAGTGTCGTAATGCCTTAGAAACCCAAGAAGTGCTTCCCAAACTTCTTAACTAGCGGACCCCTTTCACGGAAAAATCTCAAGTGCGGACCCCTGTCATTCAAGTTGGTGTTAGATCAGGTACTTACCTGAATATGGATAGGGGGAAAAAATAAATTTCATCAATTAGCCAACTGTTCCAAATATTAGTTGGTGGAGAAAGGGATAACATCATGAAAATAAGCATTAGGTAAAACGTACCTACTCAACTTTATTTACGTACTTCTTATTTACAAAATATGCAAAGTAAGAAACAAAAACTCTGCAAATTCTTGACACAACGGTTCATTATCTTCTTTGTACAGATCACCCTTCTGTCTAGATCACTAGGTCTAAATGTCTAGATCCTAAATGTTAGATTAATTATTATTATCAATTATCACTAATTATTAACAATTTTATCAAGTACCTAGTGAAAATTATTATAATTTATTGTTAGGTATTAATAATTTGTATTTATTATTAATAATAATTATTATTAATTATGATTAATTAATACGATATAATTCTGGGGTTTTTAGTACTACGTCGGTAATAATTTTTCTATAAAAGAAGTACCTACCAACAAACATTCGAAATTACCTTCATTTCCGTAGCACGAAACGCACCTCAGAACAACAAACTCGCCATATGATGTTCCAAAGAGCTTGTTAGTATGAAAATGGACCTGTATTTCAAAAGTTTGATTCACGATCCTGTAGTGAGGCACAATCTTTGAGCCGTCATTGTGAACGAACGGCTGGTCGTACAAAGCTGCGGATGGTCTTAAAAAATTCTACGCAACAAACTCTATCTAAATATGAAATAAAAAACATACCGTTCTATATGAATTTTTCGAGATATGAGATTTTCAAATTTTCAAAATTCGTTTTGAACCCCTTCCCCTTGACCTAGGGTTATGAAAAGTTTCGAGGACCATTGTGGGGTTGGTCTAAACCCATAAAAAAAATTTCGTAATTTTAACTCAACGCTAACTGGCCAAAGTGGCGCGGACGGCGTACGGCGGACGGCGGACGGCGTACGGCTGACGGACGGAATTTTTTTTATTCGATTTTCTGAATCTACGTATCTTGAAACGTAAACCAACAAATTTTGAGGGGGGGTTAAAAAAATTTTTTCTTTGGGCGATTCCAATGGTTCATTATCGAAGATAATAAACCAAAATTGAATTGAGCAAAATGGTAACGTTGAGTCAGATGAACTAATGGGAAGAGTGTGGTTGTTTCAGCTGGCACAATTTTGAAAAGTCGGGTTCAATTTTGCATAGCTGGAGGCGGATGTCAGGTTCAGCATCAAGGCAGCTTCGGTATTTGGATTTGGTAGCAGCATAGATAGAAAACCCGGATTCGCACAAGTAGGTTGATTGTTTGTACAGCTGTTATTCAGAATTATTTGTTTCTTTGAACTCTTCCAGTCAATAGAACCAACGAAAACAATTCTCGGAAGTCCAACAGCGCAGGGCTACCGAGATTATGCTGTAGGTATAATTTGCTTCAAAATTTACATTTGCTGCGGACCCCCCAATTAGGGTTGGCGGACCCCTAGGGGCACAGAAAACCCTACTATACTACGTAGTCCTAGGGGGTCCGCGGACCACAGTTTGGGAAGGCCTGCCATAGAACGTTCAAATTTTGGTGTCACCCATTTTAAGTGTAATTTTTGAACTCGGGCGGGAAAGTCAACACCCTCGCGTTGCATCTCTTCTCTGTGTATATAGGTTGTTATCATGTTGGCAGCATCGGTTTATCAGATTAAGCATTTTATTACAAATCGTCTGTTATTCTTCTTTTTATTCACTCGTTTTCTCCATTAATTTCTTTGTTAAAATATTTACTGTTCCTCCGATTTGTCACTATGTTTTCCCCGATTCATTCCAGTACAGTTAAATTGAATAATGTGACGAAGCACTATTCGTACCTCATTAGCGCAAACCACTTTACACCCTTCGCTATCGGTTCTCGCGTTTGAATTAACTTTATAAATAGAAGTTTAGAAGTTTTTAGTTCGTCCTTGTTTTCGGCTCGGTGGTGATTCCGTTCATTTTTTCTCTCCCACAAACTATAATAAATCGCACAATGTACATGTCCCCTTCGTCTCTCCAAGAAGCCTGTGTGAATTTCATCTGCGAGAACTTGAAAGACCTCTGTGAGGCCGTCCCCAATTCGGAGGCCCGTTTGGATGGGAAGAGTTCGTCCAATGATGAAGTCAAACTTGCGTTCAGAGATCCAGAAATCTACATCCACTCTGAAGTTTCCGAGCAGCTCCTGCGAACACTTTGCGTCAAGGGGAAGCTGACAGACTGGACGCTAACTTTGTTCAACCCTCAAACCACCAGACTGAGGTACGTCATCACCACTATCAACATAGATATCTTCTCTTTTTTTAATTTTATGTTTCTCCCCCATCATCATTCCTGCTCCCATTTTCTTGTTTTGCTCTTATTCTTTACTTAATTTACGCCCCTTCAGATCACAAACCCTTCGGTATATCGATTTCTCTTTACAATGAAAATGCAATAGTGAAAACTGTCCCATCTCGAGAAACAAGTTTCATCAGAGTTTGGACTTTTCATTTTCGAGTCAATCAAGTATAAAATTCCGCTTTCAATCAGTTGCACAACGCGAGTTACAGCAGTCGTCTCGACCTACACGATTACACAATATGATAGTTGATGAGAAAGCCCGGAATGCTGTGTATTGTTCCACATTTCCTCTATATTGACCCCGTGAGATCGTCATTAGTTTTAATTGGAAGTAATTGAAGTTGCGAGAACTTCGGGTTTCAGTAGATATACATACCTACCTTTCTTGTGGTATGTTCTCGTACTAGAAACCCAGAATTAATAATATTATTATCTTGTACGTACTACCTCAACAACTGTTCTTTACTATTCCCGCAACCTATTTTTCTGACGCTGCAGTAGGTAGTTCATGTACCTTCGACATTTGTTGTTGAACTGACAAAGCAATCGAAAAATCCCAGTGAAAACTATGGAATACGGTTAAGTATTGGGAATTGTTAAGTATTGGGCTACCGGGACTGAGCAAAATGTTTGTCAAAATACAGGTCAAATTGCGCTCTGATAACAACCTCGTTTCCAATCATACTGAACACGTAAAAATCGGACACAACAATCTTGTCAGATCAGTGGACACCAGGAAACATGTACTTATGCACTTAGGTATACACTTCTACACAGGTAAACTTAGTTGTGTACCATTCAGTTAATTTCGTCAATCAGGATTTTAGTTAACATAGTTGGATCAGTGTAGGGTCTGGGTGCTCGCATCTTTATGTAGTATAACAGCTCATAGTCAATCCTTTGGTAAATAGGTGTAGATTAGTTTGGTGAGACTAAGGTCATCCCATCGTAGACATCAGAATCGTCCAAAAGGAATGCGCTGAAATTCCTAGTCCCAAATTCCTAGTCATTGACATAAGTACCAAATTTATTTTGTGCATCCTCTTCATCATAGCCTTCTGTACGCACTTGTACTCCGATCGATGTGTGTATTCATTTCACCTTGATTATTCATATTGTAAAGTCATTTGTTGGTCGAATGATGTAGTAGTAAACATAGTAAACTCTTTTATTATCCAAATAGGAACAAAGTTCCCGCCGAGCCTGGACAATAGTATCAATCAACTAAACTATCTTAATGATCAACTAAACTATCTAAACTACGTAATTCCAACTAACTATCTTAAAACCTGAGAGACTAGATAGTCATTCTCTGGTGGATTGTTACTTGATACACAAGCTGCAATCACAAGTTTCCTATCAATTACGATAATTGTTCTTACAATATCTTCGATTTTCCAGATGCGTTTCAATCCCCAACGCCGAGAAACTGACCAAAGAAGGACTCAAAATCCTCAAGGGTCACAAAATCACGGATTTGGAAACTTGTGGCCTCCAGTTCACCGCTAACGATCTTATCACCTGCCTGGGCGAGTGGACTTTGCACAACTTAAGGACGCTTAATGTATCTAGGAGCACATTTTCCGACGGTTCTCGGTAAGCGTAGAAGTAATTATTGTATGATTGAATTGTGTTAACGGTGAAGTTCTCGTCGCTTGCAGTTCCACGTGGGGATCATTCCAGATTCACCTTGTGTCACATTGTTCTGATGTAATAGTCTGACCCAAAGCCAAAAGACCTTCATGTCGACAGTAGAAGTTGACTGGAGCAGTTGGAGGCTGCTTGTTGAACAAGTCAAAATAGAAGGTCCTCGATCTTTGCGGACATGTAGGGCATCAGAGATTTGACATCTTCGAATATCTCTCTTGAGAGAAATTCGACCAGCAGGTTTCAAAGACACATCGGTTGGCAAACTCATTTTGACGTAATTCCAAGGTAGTATTGAAGGTCCCTGATGTGAGGAGTTATCCAGTAGGTTTGTGTGGAAAATGGAAGAAATCAAAACTACCCCAAAACTTTCCTGCTAAAAGTACCATTTTACTGGACTATAATATATTCCAGTAAATATGATAGTCATATATAGTATGACTAGTGGCTCTTCTTCCACCTACGCCCTCAATTCTATTCGTTGACTATTTTCGATTGATTGATGATCAATTTCTGATGTGGCGTAAATCTTTTAAAGTTCCTAATTTCACGTTACTAAATTCAATGTTACTAATTTGTCCTGTGCCTTAATGCCACTAATGTTACTAATGTGATTAATATTGCCCGCAGGCAATGTGTAATGATTGCTCTCTCAAAACTGAAATCGCTGGTATCCCTGGACGTTAGTGGAACCGAATTTAACCGTCACGCCCTCGACATAGTCATCGTGGATCTTCCGCTTTTGGAGAGTCTGGACATATCAAGCACGCGAGTAGACGATATTTCGCCTCTAAGAAAATGCAAGCACAGGCTAAAGCACCTCTCTATGTACAACCTTAAGGTAATACGCCAATCAATTAAATGAATACATCGTACCAACTAGGTAATAATTGATATTATGATGATGTAATCAAACCACAAAATTTGTTGGCTCCTCTGAAGCGTGTGAATTGGTAGCAACAGAATATAAGGTTTCAAGTTAGTTCATGTCCAGGTACTCTACTAGTAGCATGGCACGCTTTGAAATTGATCCAACCTGTCTGTGGAAACATTGATGAGGTCACACCACTGTTATAGATACAAAAATAAGTGTTTTATGAGATATTTTGCTTTTTTGCCTTTCTTAAAATAAAACACAGGACTTCGAACTCAGCCTTAGTATAGACCCTTAGAGTAACCCCTCGAAATTTGGGAGGTGTCACTTTCTTGAAAATCGAGTTCAGTATATTCAGGTCTCTGCTGAGTGCAGGCGTGTGCGTATTTCCCGCCGTATCCCAACTCGCTATTTACACTGTTCGCAAATCAAATTTCTTCTCAATGCTGACTGGAAGTTATAGTATCCACGTTGATGCAGTGTTGCCACCTCTGGTATTATAAGTTAATTTAAAGTATAGCATTCACAATACCAGATATACCTATCTGTCCGATTGTTCTGTAGTTCTAATGGATTGCAAGGAGATTTTTTTATTTATTTTGAGTCCCAATCCTTCCCAAATGTCCTTGCACATTATTACCCGGAGGAGCGGACTGTTGCCATCCTGTGCCCTCAAACATTCAACATAATTTGTAAGGGGTTGAGTTTCTCACTGCTACATTGTTTTGGGTTTCAGTACATCAAAGTTCAAGCATGTGATGACGTTTTGCTAGAGCTGTGCGAACTTAGAACCCTCGACGTGTCAGAAGAAAAAGAAAATTACACCTTCGATATCTTCATCCCTGGAGCCGCTAAGATGATCACTTTCCTCAACCACCCGAATTCCCTTCCTCATCTAACGGCCCTCGATCTGTCTGGTAAAGTTTATTTACTTTGAATTACTGTTAATTTGGTATTAATTAATACGTAATCCGAGTGATTGTTGTGAGGAGTGATCCGACTGAAAACACGCTTAAACTTCATGATAACTCACTGATTTTGCGTTTTGTTCTCAGGAAAACAAGATATTAAACGGAGGGAGCTTACAACTTTTCTCCAACATCACAAAAACCTCAGGTACCTCGGCCTCGTACATTTGGAGCTCTGTCAAGAAGAGTGCTTCATCAACCCCAAACACCCCGACCATCTTCGTGATCTTCAAGTAAGTCTCGTCCAAAGGGCTGAACGCCTATTTATTTTGTTGAAAGAGGTTTTGCAGTCCGAAGAATCCAGTGACGATCTAGACGTCATTTATCGCTCTGCCATTTGTTGCTCTTATGGGCAACCTAATCAACCTTCATTAATCTACTGAATATTAATACTGCATTCTCCCGAACTGATCGTGTAAAGTGTAAAAATGTGACTGATTTTAGGTCGGCGGGGTGGCGAATGAAGAACAGATTTTGTTATCGCTTCGAAAATACCTCTCACGCCCGATGTACGTCCAGAAGTGTCTTTACAACTTATTCCGACTCACCCAATCTTTCAGCGATGCACGAGTCGACATTATTCAGGTATGTTTGCTAACGGTGTTTTCAGGTTTAGAAGTGAATAAGGTTCTTTTACACAGACATGTTTTTTAACGAATTCGGAGCGGGCGGTCCAGATCAGTTGAAAAATCCGCGCTGGCTTGAAAATTCTACTGGTTTGTCGGATGAGGGTCGTGCTCGAAACAGATGATCCCATTTCATTGCAGTTCTATACGCTGATGACCTTTGTTTGTTGTCTTACAGCTATATTAAATGAAAAAAGAAAACTTGATAATCCCTTCGCCTCCACTGCGAGGAGGAATCCCTGCGGGTAAACCACTGTCCATATCCTAATCTGCAGGAGGAACGGCAGCATCTCCACTCATTACAAGTTCATCTGTGGTGAACTGGAGATCTCTCCCGTCAAATTCTACCCTCTCTTGGGAGTGGAATTCGTTACATCTGGGCGTTTTGTGCAACATTCAAAGGAGTTTGTAAGAAAAGGGGAGACTGTCACGCGTGCATGGCTCCCTATGTTGCACAGAGCCCGTGGTGGTCCGTTCTCTTCATGGAGGACAGTGATAAACTCTTTGATTTTGTTTGTGGGGGTTGGAGAGGGTACAGCTTCGGGCCTATAACTCATTTTCATTTCCAAACTCCATTTTCATTCCAAAGTGCTGAATCTGAAGGTGAGGATGGTCGGCCTAGCGCTAGGTTGGTGGTCCAAGCTGTGCAGGATGGGAAGTCCAGGATGCCTAAGCTTTGCTTTTCCCGTCTTATTGCTCTCCATGCTCTTCAGCCGCACCCGCAGTTTGACTCGGCCTCTCAAATGGCTCCCATCTTTTCCAAGTATAGTGAGGGTCGGGAGCCTTGATAGAGCAAGATTCTTAAAGGGAATTATGGCGTTTTGGAAACAATCGTCTTTTATCCCTGTTTATAAACTTATCCGCCCCCGGAATCACCCTTTTACCTGAGCTCCAACACCTAGGAATCTGCGCAAGTGCGACTTTCCAGAAGCCATTTCGGTAGTTTAATAACCAAATTTACTGTCCATTGTGCAACTTCCATGAAGCTGCTCGGATTTGCTTGCCCTTCACGACCTATCTTCTGTGGATATTATGACTTGAACCCAACCTCAACAGGGTTTACTTGTACTTTTGGAACGTGTAGGAAAAGAAGATAGTATGAAGTATGAAATACTTCAAATATAATATATTTTGTGGTAATTTAAAAAATATTATTTAATTTAAAATATTATTTTGTGGTAATTTCTTAATAAACGGCTTTATAAAACAAAAAAAGATATTATATATTTACCGTGTGGTTTCAGCTTGTGCTTGACGGAATGGAGTCGCATCCCTCGACGTTCCTCGTCCAGATCTCTGCCACCGCGTGCCTCTACAACCTAACAAAAGGCGAACTAGGAGCCAAAATCCACCCCTGCATCCTAGCCCGAGTCGTCAGCCTTTGCCTGACGGCAATGAGCCAGTTTCCGAACCACTATCAGCTTCAGAAAAACACTTTGCTCACCCTCTGTTCCGACAGGATACTCCAAGATGTGCCCATCGACAGGTTCAACACGGCCCGACTCGTTCTGGACTGCCTCTGCACTTTCGAAGATGCTTCGATGAATCGGATGAGCGTCGCTATTTGTAGTATCCTCGGTAAGACATCCAACTCTTACCAGTACACGTACACTGTCTTTACGTCCTTTGGTCTCATCTAAATTTCGAAATCCTGTTTGTAGCGGCGAAAATTTCTACGTCAGAAACATCAAAACTGGGAGCTAAGCCAAAATACATGCAAAAACTCTTGAAGTTGGTACGAGCGAAAACAGAAGCTAGAACAGTCGACATCACTATGAAATTTACTCTGAGTGCATTATGGAATCTGACAGGTTAGTACTACAGTTGAGAATTGTGCACCTTTATTACTAAATTATTACAAACGTAATAATTTAGTAAGTTAGTAATAATAAGTTGGTTCATTTCAATTTTCAGATGAATCCCCAACAACATGTTCCGTTTTCTTGTGTGTGGGAGGACTTCCTCTTTTCGTCGAAGTATTACAAACGTTCCCCGGCGAAGCGACTGTAGAAACCAAAGTATTAGGACTTATCAACAATATAGCAGAGGTTCCTTCGCTTAGAAAAATTCTCCTAGAATCGCAATTCATATCAATACTCAGGTTTGTGCTTGTTGAGAGTTCTATTTTGCCTATGCTGTTCGCCAAAGTTAATGTGTTTCTAAGGGTTATTTCGATTTCGATAGGGGCCTCCTGCACTCGAAACAAATCGATGTCTCGTACTTCGCAGCGGGCATCATGGCGCACTTGGCCGCCGAAGGGATCCCTGCTTGGGATGAATGTGATATTAAACGAGAGCTCGTTCTCAAAGAATTGGGAGACGTCGTCCTCAGCTGGGTGCCCCCCGAAGGGGAGATGGTAGCTTACAGGTTGGTACATGTTTCTAACAATTCATCCATTTCCAAAGCACATCCCATGACAACTTATTTGATCCGGAACATTTTTTTTTAGGTCTTTCTGCCCGTTCATATCCTTGCTGTCATGCGAGGCCCCACAAGTACAGCTATGGGCGGTGTGGGCCATACATCATGTGTGCACGAAAAATCGTAAGTCTTTCTACTGGATTTCCCATTCCTACTGCTGAGATGCTGTTTTCATTTATGGAATTAAAGAGAAACTGTGGAAAGGTGAAGAATATAAGAATAGGGACTTGGGAAGGCTATCAGATTGTTGTGCAATGTTCAGAGTGTGTGTGAACCACTGCTTCCTACGCGTTTTCCTGATCGCCCATGGCAAACCATCTTAAGGGAAAGTGGTGTTTACTAGTAGCCATTTATTAATCTTGATATCCCGAACTTGCACTATTAGAAAAACTTTTAGATTAGATTATATCAGGGACTCAGGTTGGGACCGATCCCCCCCCCCCCCCCCCCCGCACTGAAACCTGGGCTTATTATGTGGAGCGTTGCCTTGTAGGCCAATCTATAGGCTCTGGGCAGGGGCTCCCTCAGACTGACGAGCCTCTCTACCAGGTTGTTTACCGACACGATCTCTTTTGATAGTAGAGACCTGGAGATTTTGTATTGTCGAGCTTCAAATTCTGGGCACTCAGAGAGGAGATGAGGCGCCGTGTCGTCCTCTCCGGAAAGTCTGCGCAAGGATCTCCTGTGTATACTCCAATTCTGGTTTCCTGAAGCACTTGTGCCCCGTCAGCATCCCCACCAGGCGTATCATTTTCCTCCTTGGCAGCTCCAGTGCTTCTGAGGTCCTTATCCTACAAGGTGCAGCCATTGTCGACTTCCCGAAACTTTGTGCAGGGATGTCTTCCCAATGCTCCCTTGGCTTTTCCATTTGGCTACGCACAAGACTGGCTCCAGCCCACAAATGCTGTGGAGGCCCCTTTTCTTGCTATGCCATCTGCTCGCTCAGTTCACACCTTCTATAGTGAACTAACCTGATTTGATCAATTTGTAGAATTTAATACAGCTAAAAAGCGTATGTGAAAGAAGGTAAAACACACAACAATATACAGATCTCGTCATCACCCAACATCCTACTTTTAGTTATTTAGGAACTTTTACACTCAGGCGACCACACTTGGTGCATTTGTGATGATGAATTTAGTTCATTTGTGAGGAAATCCTAATCTGACTGTTACTCTTGATTGTGTTCACAGCTGCGCGTTACTGCCCGATGTTGGAGGCTGACAACGGAGCTGTGATGATCGACGAGCTTCTGAATTGTAGTAAAGTCGATCCACGAGTGAGAGATATTTGCAGAGAAATACGTCACCTCTTCAGGTAACTAAATGTGAAACGAAAGGTTCATTCCGCCCAATTAAATCTTGTGGCAGTCCTGCGGCGACCTCCGACAACTTCTGACATGAATAACTGCACGTCGTGCCCAAATCGCTAATAAACAATGCTTGTGTCAATGTAACCATTAAAAATCAGTTCATGGAAAAAATGAGACATTTTTTGTTGTCTTCAACTTATTTTTGTGCTACTTGGAGCTCACTGGAGTGGAAAGTGCAGAAATACAAATATTTACTGAAAATATGCTACTAAATACAAAAATAATGACAGGAAGCAAGAGGTTGGATACAGTATATAATTATGGTTAAAAATTTTCAAATTAGTCAATCGACGCAAGAGTTGATGCTCTTTAATTGGTTTCTTGAGAAGGTTTTCGCTAGGATGCGTTTTCAGGGGTTATAAGGGAAAACCTGAAGATTTCCGTATATTTCGACGTTTTCGGGGCACCAAAAGTTAAGCTCGACCCCTGGGGTGGTAAAAACGGAGATTACTCGTTTCCAAGACTCTTAAGGTTTTAGAACGATTTCCAGCTTTCCCCTGGTCACTACGAGGTACATCCCCTTTCAGGTCTACTTTTACTGGAGTACCTACTGTTAACAGTAGTTCAAACTGACACAAAACGTACCATTTGATGCTATCACCTTGTAAAACTTCTCTATTCACGTATTGCGAGAGGGAAAACTGAATATTTTGACTAGAAACATAAAAAATGCAACAATAAATTACATGAGTAGGAGCGATGCTTGTTGATGGTCAGAAGTGGTGACCCACCACGTTACGAATGTTTCATGTCATTGGAATTTGACAAAACCCTTTACAGTTAGGTTACATTTGCTCTATGACGTCTATGTCATCTTAGACGTCAATAAACATGGTGGTGAGCTGTAAACTATCGAAAAGTACGGTGGTAAGTATGGTAGTTAACACTGTACAAAAGAGTGTTAATAAAGAGATTTTCTTCAAGTCAAACATTATATGAAGTGTTACAATATTGCTTATTATCTTCAGGGTCTATGGGAGCAAACCACTGGACCCGGCTGAAAAAAGGGAAGAATACGAAGTACTAACAAGTTGACAACTGGAAGAACCCTCTGCCACGGGGTATCAACGATTCCTGCGCCCCTTGTTGGCTAACGTACCGTTGCAGGTAAAATCATATACAGTGATCAGGTTTAGAGCGTCTGTAATCAATTCTGCTGTAGCTCATGTCCCCCTATAGCTCCTCTTCACCTTCTATTTAATAGTATATTCGCCAGTATGCTGAAAGTAAGCGTTCTAGGCCCCCTGATATGCTAGGGTCCTTCACTATATTCGGTAACATTCACTGGTTGTCATAGATGACATCTGTCATCTTGTTGCACCACTTTGATGAATTACCATTGGCTTTTTGACACTAAATCCAAATAAATCTCATTTTTCGAGATTTTGGAACTTAGGCCCTTTGAACCGAATGCCCCTTTATGGCATATGACGTATACAGTTTTGACGTTAAGACAACACTCACTGGGTCGGGGTGTTTCTTCTCTAGTCTGCCAGGCTGCGTCGCTCCCTGTGGTTATCACTGTTTGATAAGTCTCGATATCTCAAATTTTAAAATACAGGTCTACTGTACTTTTCCACCTTCTAGTCTTCCTCCCCACGTTGTTATTTTTGGAGTAGTTGTAGTTTTGGAACGTTGTAATTTATTATAAATTGGCTTTAGAGACCCTAATGGCACAGCCTGTTGTGATGGGTGCGTTGTGGATGACTACGAAGCAGGGTGAAAGGTAGAAATGCTGATGGATTATTGCTAGTATTCCATCACCGGTATTAGTGACAGGTTCGTTTCTGCAGATACACTCGCAGTGACTTGTAGCCAACTTAGGCTGTTGGAACGCTACATGGCAACATTGGAGAGTTTGTGGTGACGTTAGGGTAGTTACATATTGGAGCACATTCATTGTACACCACGGATGATCGCACCCTCGCGACCATAGCGATGTGAAACAAATATGTTGATAGCTCTGAGAGCGTTCATATTTTGATTTCCCCTCGCGGTCAGGACCGAAGCATCGATGTGGGATCGTTTGGGATACTGTTTTGGACGTACCATTCTGCTCCTGTTATGTGGCCAAGTACACTATTTTGCGTAACTTGAATCTTGTGAGTTTGCGCTGCTGATCCTCATACTTCCCAAGCGTTAAGCCATATCGGTCTGATTAGTGTTAGGTACAGAAGTCTATAATGTTATCCTACGTAGTTGGACTACGATCGGCCGAAAAGCTAGTGACCGAACCTTCATGTCCCTTTTCTGCCGGCTGAAACAACCGCTTGGGCGGGTGACTGCGAATCGTCTGCAGAAACGAACCTTATACTAAGAAGTGCTAATAATGCAGGAATGATAATTATATTGTTATTTTATATGTTTTATACTCACACTCACTGGTTGAATCATATATTTACTCATATTTTGACAGGTATAAATCG